>JAGTTD010000014.1:5000-12500 GCA_018398585.1 Simmondsia chinensis
TAAACCCTAAACCCTAAACCCTAAACCCTAAACCCTAAACCCTAAACCCTAAACCCTAAACCCTAAACCCTAAACCCTAAACCCTAAACCCTAAACCCTAAACCCTAAACCCTAAACCCTAAACCCTAAACCCTAAACCCTAAACCCTAAACCCTAAACTTTTTTTTTTTTTGATAAATCAGCGATGAATATTATATATCAAAATGGATATATACAGGAATACGAGGGGCATACCCCAAGACACGGCCGAAGCCTACAATGCAAACCCAAAAGGAAGCAAACAAGCTGAAAAGCAAACACGGCAAAAGCCAACACAAAGAAACAAGAGTACACTAAACATCAATCCCCCACTCTCGCAGAAGGTCAGCATGGCGATGAGCATCGCGAAGGGAGGAGGCAGCAAGCAAACGACTCCGAACAATACCAGTAATCTCCTCGATCACAGCAGCAGAAGGCCTAGACTGACGCCTCTGGATCCTCAGGTTCCGCTCATACCAAAGGATGTAGACAGACGCTGAAAAGCAGAGGCGGGCAACCGAGTGATCGACACCCCGTCCCCGGAGGTGACTAGAGGCCCAGGTGAGGAGCTCGTTCCACGGGAGAACGGGCCAGGAGATCAAAGAGCGGGCAGCAACTCTTCCCCAGACCGTAGCCGAGAAAGAGCAGGCAAAGAAGAGGTGGCTGTGGGACTCATCCCCAGCACCACAAAGGACACAGACCGAAAGATCAGCACCGCGAACTCTATGACGAACCATCCGATCCCGAGTCCACAGTCTCTCACAAGCAGCCAACCAAAGCACAAAGGAGTGCCTCGGAACATGCAACGGGAACCAGAGCAAGTGATGGACTGAGTCCTCAGCTCGCCGACTCCGAATCATCTCCCAAGCAGACTTGGTGGTGAAAGTCCCCGAGGGGTGGCCCAACCAACGAACAACATCTGCAACATCAACCCGAGGACTAAAGTCCACCAGATCCCAGAAAGGAAGGAGCTCTGAGCGGCTCTGCGGGAACTGCCATCGACCCCCCTCAATAATATCAGCAACTCTAGCACGCCAGGGAAGGCCAGTAGATGTCAGAATACGAGCAGAGAACCTCTCAGAGAGCCGACCGCAAGGAAGCCAGAAGTCTGTCCATAAAGCCGTATCAAGGCCATCACCTATGACATGACGAAAAGCACCCGAGGAGATCCCACGGAGCTGGAGAATGTGACGCCAACACCAAGAAGCCGACTTCGGAATGTGGATAGTCCAGAAGCTACGCCCCCGAAGCCGGTTCACCTGAACCCAGCGCGGCCACAACGAAGAGGGGTCGGTGAGAAGAACCCAGATGTGCTTCATGATCGAAGCCTGATTCCACTCCTCGAGACGCCGAATCCCAAGACCACCCTCCTTTCGAGGGTAGCACAAATGCCGCCAGGCCACCTTCGCTCCACCACGGCCGAGCGAGGTGCCCCTCCAGAGAAAGGCAGCTAAGATAGACTCTATCCGACTCATAATAGCCTTCGGAAGCATGAAGACTGAGGACCAATAAACCTGGATAGAGAAGAGCACGGACCTGATAAGCTGTAAGCGGCCAGCATAAGAAAGGGAACGAGAAGTCCAGAGCCGAATACGCGAGAGGATGCGATCAATAAGCGGCTTGCAGTCAATAAACCGAAGCCGGGACGTGATGAGCGGCACTCCAAGATATCTCACAGGACAATGACCAATCGTGAAGCCCAGCGAGTCCACAATGGAGCGCTCCGTAAGGGGGTCAATCCCAGCAAGAAAAACCGTGCTCTTAGCTGAGTTCGGGACAAGGCCCGAGACAGCAGCAAAGCGATCCAAAGACTCCCGAATCACAGTCACACTGCCAAAATCTCCCCGACAGAAGATCATGAGGTCATCAGCAAAACAAAGGTGAGTGAGACGAGTCTGACGACATCCCGGGTGGAAACGGAAACGACGGTCAGTAGCCGCCTGACGAAGAATACCTCGAAGACCCTCCATGGCTATGACAAACAGATAAGGGGAGAGAGGATCCCCCTGACGAATACCCCGGCTGGAGCCAAAAAAACCCTGAAGCTCGCCATTGATGGCGACCGAGAACCGAGCGGTGGAAAGGCACTCACGGACCCAGCCTACCATGACCTCAGGAATACCCATGCACCTCATACCAGCCAAGATAAAGTCCCACCTGACAGTATCAAACGCCTTGCGAAAATCAACCTTCAGCGCACATCTAGAGGAGACACGACGATGATAATCTCTCATAAGCTCCTGCGTCATCATAATACTGTCAGAAATACGGCGACCCGGGACAAAGGCAGTCTGAGAACTATGAACCAGCCCAGGAAGGACGCCCTTCAGCCTGTTAGCAATGATCTTCGTGATGCACTTATAGACCACATTACAGCAGGAGATGGGACGGAAGTCAGCAAAAGTGGAGGGGCACTCCACCTTTGGAATCAAACTAATGCGGGTCGTGTTCAAGGCGCCTAGCATGCGCCCAGAGACGAAAAAAGAGCGAACTGCTCGCACCACATCAGCACCAACAATCTCCCAAGCCCTCTTGAAGAAGAGGGAGGAGTAGCCATCCGGACCAGGAGCACGATCATCACCGGTAGAAAACAAAGCATCCTTAATCTCGGCATCGGAAATCGGAAGGACAAGAGGGCGAGCCTGATCCTCATCCAACCTACCCTCGAAAAAGTCAGAGACATCCTCCTGAAGGGGGCCACCAGGCTCAGAAAGAAGCTCCTGAAAAAAAGACACACCCGCTCGAGAAATCTCCTCCTCATCAAAGGTTCGAGACCCATCAGCACCCACAATAGAAACAATGCGGTTCCTCGACTGCCTGTGGAGAACCGATCTGTGGAAAAAACGGGTGCACTGATCACCCAAAGAGAGCCACTGAATACGGGACTTCTGACGATAGAAAGCCTCCTCATCACGACAAAGCCTGGAATGCTCCCTCGAAAGCCGACGCTCCTCAGTCCTCAGATGAGTACTATCGGGGTCAACGTCAAGAGCCCTCTGACCTGTCACCCAAGCATCTCTGGCTGCCTCTACCCGAGCAGAGATATGGCTGAAGTGCCTGGTGTTAAGAGCTCGAAGTTCACCCTTCAGCTTTTTAAGCTTCTGGGTTAGCTGGAACATGGGAGAGCCATCAACACGCGAGTCCCAAACACGGCGAACAATCGGCAAAAAGTCCTCATGGTCGGCCCAAAAGTTAAAGAACTTAAAGGGGATGCGCCGAGAGCGGCGATCCCCAAGTCCTCTAACCACCAAAGCGCTGTGATCGGAAATATCAGTGCGGGGAAGAGCCTCCATAAGAGAAACAGGAAAGGAACGGAGCCAATCCTCACTCGCTAAACACCAGTCAAGACGTCTAAGGAGCATGTCATCACCCTCACCTCCTCGGGCCCAAGTAAAACGAAGGCCAGTAAAAGCAAGCGGGGAGAGCCCTGACTCAGAAAGACAATCCTGAAAGTCATCCATATGGCCCGGCCAGGAAGAGAAATCACCGGAACTATCACTGGGACGAAGAAAGGTGTTAAAATCTCCAAGGAGAAGCCAAGGGGTCCCTTGGAGGCTAACACAAGCACTCCTGATATAACTCCAGAGCTCACGACGAGGTCCCGGTTCATTAAAACCATAGACAAAGGTGACAACGAAGCTACAATCCCTACGAGCATCCTGAACCCGACAAGTAATAAACTGGTCTCCCTCTCTAACAAGAGAAACAGAAAAAATCCCCGGGTCCCAACAAACAATAAGACGACACCAAGACCGCCTAACGCCAGTGAAAAGAGAGCACCAACCATCCATACAGCTAGAGACAGCAGACTCAACATCAGCAGGGTTAGTCTTTGTCTCAACGAGGCCAACCAAACCAAGAGAGTGGGAGCGAATCCACTCACGAACAGCACGGATGGAGGAGGGGTTGTTAAAACCCCGAACATTCCAAGAGCCAATCATCATAGAAAAAAGATGAGAAAGAAAGGTCTATCTATGACCACCACGAGCCCGAGAGCTGGCTCGAGTCGCACGACGCTCCGCTGGAGGGTGACGACCAGCGTCGTCGCAATCAGGAGACAAACTCTCAAAACGGTTCGGCGAAACGAAGCTGGGCACGCTTGCCTCCCCATTCAAGGTACAGAGCACGGGCTCAAGGGACGAAACACACGGGGCCTCAATAACCCCGTCAGGGACAATAGCACGGCTCAAATCCTCGGATACCTGAGAAGACGAATCGGCTGAAGAACAAAGATCGGAGAGACCCAAGCTATCCCCACCAAAGGAAGGAAGCGATCCAGAGTGAGCAACATGGGTAGGCGAAGAACCAGAGAGGGCGACTAAGGAGCGTCGTGACCCAGTTGGGGCCACCGTTATGGAAGGGCCTCGCACAGCCCCTCCCCCACTCCCCATGGCCGGATCCCGAGGGGTCACAGCCGCCCCCACCCGAGATGAAGGTGAGGACCCGCTAAGAGAAGGAGAACCCGAACCCACAACAGGACTCGAAAAAACTCCCTCGCCTCCCTGGGCCGAACTCAAAACGGGTCCGGACCCAAACGCCAAGCCCGGACTGGGCCGAACAGGGGGCAGAGAACCCCCTGAAACAGGACCCAAACCGGGAAGCCCAGCGTCAAAGGGACGCTGGGCCGCAACCTCACCCGGGCCCAAATGCCCCGGGCTCACCCGAGGCCCAACAGAGGCGCCCGCTTGGGCATCCTCAACAGCAGCGTGGGCCAAGCCCACAGCCCCAATTTGGGCCTCAACAACAGCGGCGGCTTCGGGCCCAGCTCGGCCCGCATCAATAGCAGCAGCAGCGGGCTCAAAAGCCCGGTCACCCGCATAAGGAGCAGCGGGCCCAGTGGGCCGATCAACATCAGCGGCAGCAGCGACGGTCAGGGCCCGAACAACCCGATCACCCCCCACCACTTCAATATCCGGCCCAACCTCAGCACCACCAGCATCTCCACCGGGCACCTCCTTGTCCCCACCGGCGTTCCTATTTTTCTTTTTCTTTTTTTTCCTTTTTCTGACAACCGGAACCCATTTTTCTGTAGGATTTTCAATAGGAGGGGTAACAACGTTCGAGGTAGGACAAGTATGTCCAAAAACCCCGCATTTTTGACACACTTTGGGAAGACCCTCGTACTTAACACTGACCGAAAATCGAGAACCATTATATTCAACAAATAATTTCTTGGCCGGCTCAACCTTAGGTTCAATTTCGACACACACCCTAGCGTACTTCATCATGGTTCCATCCAGGGTAGCTTTGTCCATGTAGAGCGGCCTCCCGGCCCCACTAGCAATGTTACTAAGCGCCCCCTCCGTCCACATCGACACCGGAATGCCATGTAGTTGAACCCATATTGGAAGTTTTGTAACGTTTTGTGAAGGGACAAAATTATCACTCCAACGGTTAAGAGAGAGAAAGTGACCCTTGATGTACCAAGGGCCACCACGAAGCACATGCTCGGATGCCGCCAAAGATTTGAAGCGAAAAAAATAAGCATCCCCATCAGAGATAACACATTCAAGACCCTTAGATCCCCAAAGCATATTGGCAATTGCAACACACCGAGAGTAAGCTACCCTACCGCCAATAATATGACCAACTAAGCAGCGGTTCCATTTTTCACGACCCGGGGCAACATCATCATCAGTTATTGTAGTTACAATCTCCCCATTAACCAGTTTAGGTTGGGTGAAGTGTAAAACACCCTCCCGGGGAGGCGCACGGACAGTATCGGCCCAGGATAAGGGCCCCGAGCCACCCGAAACACCATCAACACCAGAGGTGCTGGCTGTTGAGGGGCCGGCGACCTCCTTACCAGCCCGAGATGTCACCGGAGGATACACCTCAGCCATGGCGCGACCAGAGCCCACAAAAAAAAGCGAAAACAGTGCAGAAAATTCGAAAACCCACCGGAAACCGCCCCCGGACCACCGCAGAGCCACCAGCCGGTCAAAAAATTCAAAAACGGCACCAAAAAAGGAAGGGGCGAGATTGTAGGGATTGAAATCTTAAGATCCGCACCTTCCTAAACAGCTCAGATCTGATGGAAGATTTGAAAAACTTACCTAAATTAGCTCCCAAATCTTGTAAATGGAGGAGAGAGAAAATGGAGACCCCCCACCTTGCCCAGCCCACGGCCAAGCTCGAAACCACCACCCAAAGGACGAAAACGATGCAGAGGACGACCAGGAGCACCGTCGGTCGTGAATCAGGCAGCCAACCACCAGAAAACGCGTCCTACGCACACCACCACGCCTACCCACAAGCACCCTCTCTCACCTGTGTTTCACCCTCGAAGAAGTGACCGGAATGGCGCCCCGACCACACCCCGTGAAAGAGGACGTGACAAGGATTCCAGAACAGCAAGCAGCGTCGCCGGAAACCACCGCACGCGCCCTCACGCGCCGCCCGAAGAATTGCCGGAAAACACTATTTGCGGCTGCCGGAAATCGCCTCCTAGAGCGTCTCTCTCTAACTTTCTCTCTCTAGAGATTGCAAATGAGCTCCTCCCTAAACCCTAAACCCTAAACCCTAAACCCTAAACCCTAAACCCTAAACCCTAAACCCTAAACCCTAAACCCTAAACCCTAAACCCTAAACCCTAAACCCTAAACCCTAAACCCTAAACCCTAAACCCTAAACCCTAAACCCTAAACCCTAAACCCTAAACCCTAAACCCTAAACCCTAAACCCTAAACCCTAAACCCTAAACCCTAAACCCTAAACCCTAAACCCTAAAAAACCCTAAACCCTAAACCCTAAACCCTAAACCCTAAAAAACCCTAAACCCTAAACCCTAAACCCTAAAAAACCCTAAACCCTAAACCCTAAACCCTAAACCCTAAAAAACCCTAAACCCTAAACCCTAAACCCTAAACCCTAAACCCTAAACCCTAAAAAACCCTAAACCCTAAACCCTAAACCCTAAACCCTAAAAAACCCTAAACCCTAAACCCTAAACCCTAAAAAACCCTAAACCCTAAACCCTAAACCCTAAACCCTAAACCCTAAACCCTAAACCCTAAACCCTAAACCCTAAACCCTAAACCCTAAACCCTAAACCCTAAACCCTAAACCCTAAACCCTAAACCCTAAACCCTAAACCCTAAACCCTAAAAAACCCTAAACCCTAAACCCTAAACCCTAAACCCTAAAAAACCCTAAACCCTAAACCCTAAACCCTAAACCCTAAACCCTAAACCCTAAACCCTAAACCCTAAACCCTAAACCCTAAACCCTAAACCCTAAACCCTAAACTTTTTTTTTTTTTTTGATAAGTCAGTTGTATATATCAAAAGAATCGCACCGATGTACGTTAATACATGAGTACGAGGGGCATACCCCAAGATGGCCGAGGCCTACAAAAAAGCAATCCAAAAGAAAGCAATAAAATGCAAAAGCCAAAAAGAGGAAATACAAAGGGACATCAAAGGGAGTTCCTAAGTACAAACCACTAAGCAAAGGAAAAAGGGAAAACATCAAGTACATAGA
>JAGTTD010000014.1:5432659-6007681 GCA_018398585.1 Simmondsia chinensis
ATGTTCATTTAGAAAGCAATATGTTGAGACCAGTACATGAGCGTATCTTTTGGAAGCCAACAATCAAAATCCTGTTTGGAGTACAACATATACAATTTTGCAATTCATTTATTAAAGTAGCTACAATTTTTTGGAACTTAATTTAAACTTTCCTTTGTTTTCAGATTATCAATAGAGTTCATGATGTTGATCGAGTTATGAGTCAAGGGGTTAACTCTCCAAGTCACTAGACAAAATATGTGTTAGATATTTTAATAAAAAGATATTTTCAATTAAGATTTTAAATTTTATTATAGTTTTGATGATGTTATTCATGTCCTCTATATTGATACTAGATCTTATTCACTACTAACAATTGTATTTTCTCCGTATATTTTAAATTTCATATTTACCAAAAAAATTTGCCCTGTAAGGGTAGAGATCTTGTGCTATGGGTAAATCATAGCTAATTATGCTATAGGTCCATAGTACAGAGAGATATATTTTTTTTAAAATTTTAAGAGAGAAATAATTAAAATTTTATCTTATTTTTTAATTTTAAAATGTAATTATTTTAAAAATAATTAAATTCATATGAAATAATTTATATTTTCACTATTTATTAAATTTTTATTATCATTTGATATTTCTAACAAAAATTTAATAAAAATTATTTTATATAAATTTAATAAATTTTAAAACTAAAAAAAGTCACTATTTCTCTCTTTCTCGGCTGTGGGCCCACAGCATAATTAGCTGTGGTTTGCCGACAACATAATTAGCTGTAATTTACCCACAGCACATGATTTTTACCATTTATAAGGGACAACTAAATATTGTTTTTGTAAATGCATTAATGCCTTGAAAAAATTAAAGGTTTATGTTACAAATCCACGTAATAATTTTAGCAAGGCAACAACGGTAATGCATCGATGATTTCGGTTAATGTAACGTTGCATTTGATAATGGATTATAAAAGGCTTGATCTTTAGGCCTTTGTTGATGGGGAAAAATATGGGTTTTTTAGATTACATGAAAATTGTTTTTAAATTTTCGGTTAAGTAAGGTGTGGTGGAGGCTTGACTTTCAAGGTTGTGCAGACCTAGAAAGTATCAACTTTGTAGTTGAGTGTTATATCTTTGAGGCGGCGCGTTAGTACCTACTGCACCGGCTTAGATTTGAGAGGGGCGCTAAACCGTCTTAAAGAGAGCGTGATCCATGTCTCGCTCAACTATTACATTATTGGTAATTTTGTCATTCCCACACGTTCCAGATAATATCTTTCTACTTTAATATTTTGTGTATTATTTTTGCTCATGATTGTTCGCCTCTGAGCCGCGCCTGTACTAAGATGCAATATCGGGATTTTACTTCTAATTATCGCTAAAAATATAATATTGTATCTATTTGATTCCAATAGTATGTTGTTGGGCGAGTTAGGAGAGTTGACGAGTTCAGAGACGTCAAGCAACGTGATTCCTTCTAACCAGGAACCCCAATCTTTTGATTGCTTTTAGTTTTTGCCCTAGATTTCACACGTCATTTGATTTGAATGTAGATGTTATCTTTAACCTTTTTCAGGTTATTTGATTTTATAAATCCATTTAGAAGAAAGTTGGAAGGTAAATATGAGACTAGGCCGTTTATAAATAGGTTTGTAAATAATTAAATTTGTAGTTTTTCCCCATTGTTAATCAATTAAGTAATTTATTTATTGGTATTTCTAACATGTGCCTAGCTTAAATTGATTGCATTTAGAGCTAAGGATTTTTCTAATATGTGTCCTTAGGGTACATGTTAAGAAATATTAATTGCACTAAATTCTTGTACTTTATTGGTCCATACAAAATTAATAATATTTTTCTTTTTTAATGTTTGGATGATTTAGTAAAAATTTGATACATATAAGTGCAATAAATTATGTTAGAAAATCCGTATATATAGATGTGTACGAGTTCAGGACAAAAAGTGTAAAAAAGAAATAGTAAAAAGAAAAAGAGCGAGAGAGCAAAATACAAATACATTATCATCAACGAGATCACTAACATCCAACTAATTACACCACTTTAGAATAGCGTCAACATTTCTAACCACGATTGACATCAAGCTAATGTCCGAAATCCTACTTTCATCGAGGCTCAAAATGCTATTGCTTGATTTTTTTTTTTTTTTCTTTAATTGAACTTGATACTAATTTTTTACTAGAAGTAACTGAATTTATGCCCTTAGTATCTCTACAGACGTAGAATCAGACTTACTAAACTAAGTACCTCATTATTAGTCGTTTGTAAAAAGACTTAAGAGCTCAATAAGTCAGCAAAAATGGAGAAACTAACCATACAAGTTAAATTTTATAATATTTTACCACTCAATTGCTAATAAAAATCTAACTTGATCACCAGAATGATTAAAATAGTCAAGTCGATTACTATTAAAAATTTAAAACATTCTACCATGTAACCCCATGGGCCACCAAGCACCCTCCTTGATGTACCACTTATGTCGTCTCCATTGTTGTCTCAATTTACCATCAAGATTTTGGCGTTGAATTCAAGGATGATTCTCATCAAGCCAAGGAAAACGATGCAAGAGATAGAATTATGATTGATTGATGCTTATACTCTCTAGTTACGAACCAATTAGAACAATATTATTTTGATCTAGCGTTATATATGAAAGGCGATCGATTGTTAATATTACTTTTTATAATTCAATAATCATCCATCATATATTAATTTAATTATCACCCATAGGCTTAATATTTTTTATTACTTATAATGGATACACAATTGAAAAAATGTTCTAAGGACCTTTGGCATGCCGTTAGATGCAAATTAAGAGACTCTTATGTGTCATATCATTCCTTTTTTTTTTTTTTTTTTTTAAGTTTACACTGTTTTGTATATACGAAAAATGCATACATTACTTTATGTATTAAAAAAAAAAAAAACCATTATCTAATATTGAATTTGTAATCCACTAAATATATATGAAAAAGAAATAAAAAACATTAAACTAGTCCTATATAAATTATTTTAAAATTATACATGCAAAGTTTAAAAAAAGGTATTATGCTAGCCATAATGAAAAAATTTTGACATCGAACTACATATGAGAGGAAATTCTTTTTTTAATTTTTTTTTTTTTTTTTGGTTTTAGCACTTTAGAGTTGGGAAAGTGGCTAGTGGCTCTTAAATGTGGCCCAATCCAACCACAGAGTGCTAAAATAATTCACTCATGTGTAAATCATTGTCAAACAAATTTAATACAAATATAATAATTTTTTTTTAACTTTACAAGTATAATACTAGAAAAATTCATATATAGCTAGTTTAATATTTTTTTCATTATTTTACCTTACATTATTAAGTTGTGAAAGTGACCGAACAACAAAAAATATAAATTTTCTCATTGTTTGTTTATGTTGATTTAGAGCTACAGACTTGGTGCATTATAAGTGGTAACCCCGAGAAGAATTCCTTCCTTTCATTAGGGTCAGGAATCCTTTCTAAAGTAGTGTTTGACATTGCAATTAAGGTGAATAGCATATCTAATCTGGCTTGATTTGCAAATAAAAACGGGGCAGTGCTTGCATAGATAACCTTAGCCTATTTAGGATTTCAATGCTGACAATAATCAAAGAAACACACGATTGATTTTGTCATAGAATCAAGTTGCGCCGTGAAAATAGGAAGGAAACTTATTATGTCACAATAACAACTGACAACTAGAATATCCAAAAGGAAATATATATCCATTACGTGACGGTCACCAATCATCTAAGGTATGTAAATGTTTCGGTTAAATTAGGTTCAGTCAATGAGCTAGATCCAAATGCCCCGAGCAACAAATATTTGTAGGTTCTGGATGAGAGCGGGACTCAACCCTCACTTGAGAAAGCAGCCGCTGGCGCGTTGAACCCAATCTCTCCTGCAAAACGAGTAAGGCCATCAGAGGGACCCGAGGTGGTTTGTGTTACGCTCGGGCTTGAACCACGAACGTAAACTAATATAAAATGCAGAATAGGTTGAGAATTTGAGATGAGAAAGAAGGAAAATTAGATGAGAAATAAAGATTTTAAAGTTAAGATGAGATAAGAAGGGAAATTAGATGAGAAATAGAGAGAGTTAGATGAGAGAGAGAATATTGATCTCAATTTGAGACAAATTTCAGATATTTTGATTGAATGAATCTCCATTACAGCAGAAAGCAACTACTTATAGACAAGATCAAGCTTGCTAATACATTGCAACAAGACATAAGCTCCTAACCAACTACTAAAATATCTAAGCCTTAAGAAAATATCTTCTAACTAACATAACTACCTAAGGCTTATGGCACCAAGACCAACTAACAATGAACCTGCCACTACCGAAGCATGCTTACTGCAGGATATTACAATGTAGGTGCTAACAACACTTTATTACAACTAAAATAATGCAGTAAAGAAGCTAACAGCAGCAAATCAGTACTAGAACATCAGCAGCAGGTAGTTCAGCAGCAACAGCAACGTACCAGCAAGCAGCAGCAGGATTAACAGCAACATTATGCAGCAGCATCAGCTATGTAACAGACCAATATGCAGCCAAGCAGCATATAACAGCATCCAACCAACAACATAACAGCTCACTAATAGCACAGCAGTAGCATGTTAGCCGCAGAATCAGACCAGTAGCAGAACAACATCAACATAGCCCAAACCTCGATTTCTCGGATCATAACAGTTTGGACCGCGAGGGACCCCTCCAATGCCTAAGTCAGTAGGAGAAGTGATAGCGGCAATTGATAAATATGCGTAACGCAAATGATACTTGGTGAGCATAAGCCGGCTCGTGGAGAGGAAGAGGCACGTCAGATGATAACCGCGGAGGAGAGGGAGCAAACCCGGATCCTACTAAATGGAGAAACGTGAGGTCTCTTGGGGAAAGGGTGAGGCATGAGACCCTGGAGCGGGTTGCCTGTGTGGGGCGTGAGGCCCCAGGCGGGATGAGGGAGAGAGAGAGTGAAGGTGCCCCGGAGGAGCTTGTGTGAATGAGGGAAGTGAGGCTGGTATTTATAGGAGAGGAGGAATTGGTTGGTGCTAGGCGGTAATGCCGGGTTGGGGTCGTACCGCCTAGGTTTGCATAACGTGGAGGTGAAGGTAGCTGATTGGTTAAAAAGGAGGTGGTACTGCCTTGTGGTGATTGGTGGAGAGGGGTGGTGGTACTGCCTGGGTTTGTGCATGGTAGTAGAAGGACGGTGAGTGCATACCGTGAGTGCTAGTGAAGGCAGGCGGTAGCAGGGTAGGCAGCTGTACATCGGAGGTAGGTAGGCAGTAGTTGGAATTGGCAGTACCGCGGTTCTTCATGGTAGGCGGAGCTTGGCGGTAATGGGAGATAGGCATGTATCGTGTGCTGATGGTTGGCAGGGTTGGCGGTACCGAGAACTATTGTAGGGCTGGTGGCGGTATATTTAGTGTCACCAGGCTATTGCTGTCATGGGCTTACGGTAATTACTGACCGTGAGCTGTGTAGGTACCACCAGGTCTCGTATCATGATTGACTTATTGACTAGGTTTACTTTTCCTTAACAATAAACATATGGACAAGTGCTAAACACCATATAGTGCTAGAAAAGTAGTTTATATCTAGTTCAATACTGAAAATATTCATTTGACTAGTAAAACACTTTTTTTTTTTTGTAAATATAATAATAAAAACATTTACAAAGGGAAAGTTCAGTGTTTTATAGATTACTTTCTTTAAGTAGTCTAACTTTTCCGCACTTGTAGACTGGCAAGTGAGCCTCAAAATCCACTCCACAGTGCCAAATAAATATTTATTAACACTAGTAAATACTATTGTTTTTAACTTTACAAAAAAGTGATAAAAAGTTCAAGTAAAACAAGTTTAGTTTTTTTTTTTTTTTTAATTTTTGTTATTAAATTAATTACATATAAATTTTCCATCTAGAATAAATGGAGAGATTAGTACATGAACCACATCCCCCTATTTACGGGATGGCTCAGAGCTTGATTTGACGAGCTGCCTGTTTGTACTTCAGCGATGCTGATAATTATTAAAAAAAACAGTACATGAACCACGTGCACGTTGGATCATGATTCTTGCCGGCTGGTAAAAGTCATTCACGTGATTTTGGCCTTCCCACGTTTTTGGTGTTAAAAAAACAAATTTAATTAAAATAATAAAAAGCAATAGTCTATTACGCCGGAGTTAAACCAGAAGCTGCAAAAATATAATTAAGTATATCAGATGAAAACAAGAATTATAGAGTAAGGATTGAATCGAAAAATAGTTGTACTGTGGGGGGTTCACCACAGCATAAGTTGTTTATGATGCCACGCTAATATAATGGGGCCAAATAGCACTTTGAATCTCAGGGTTAACATGGAGGCCGTACTCTAAAGAGATGGACTAGAGTATGTCCCAACTTTGTTTAATGATGAAAAAGGACGAAGAATCTTGAGAGATAATGTGAGAGAATGAAAAGATTTTTCTGTGTGTTTAGCAATCCTTAAAGACAAGCCTATTTATGGGTCAAGGATTCACCCGTTGAGGTAATTGATTAGAAAAGGAAGTGGAACGAAATATGTCCCCAATGGAAGTAATGGTGAGATATGTAGGAGCAAAGAATCCGACTCTATTATGGAAAGAGCAGATATAAAAGAAGAGAGTGGTTTATGTAAATGGTCAGTTACTCGAGCTCAAGGGCAAATGGTCAGTAGAGTAACGAATTTCGTACATTCCATTTTTGTCGCAACAACTATTAGAGCAACGACCAAAAAAAAGGTTTGAAAAGACCCACACCACACCACACAATAACGAGACATGACGTGCCTATCAGTTAGACGTTTTCAACCCTTTAGTAAATATGCATGGGATTTCTAGTCGCACACAGATATCTCATAATTTTATTTATTTATTTATTTTTTGTGTTGTGATCCAATTATCCTTTCTATGGTAGACATGTATCTACATAATACATTAACCAAAAATGCAATGTCATGTCTGTTAAAATCTTAAGCATACATCAAGCTGCCAACCGCACGCATTACATTTTAAGATTTCTACTAGGACATGGCTCCTTACTTTATTTATCTCCGTTAACACACATGATATGACAGGCTAACAATTCAAAAGACCAAAGCTTTCAAGTAATTTATCGATATATGTCCTATACGGTATCCTAAACAACTTTCTGGTTCTATTCGCTTGTATCTCGAGACCAAGAACATAAGATGCTTCTCCAAGATCCTTCATATCAAATGTCTTATATAATACCCTTGACATCGTGAAACTATCCAAGATCACTATTTGTAAGTAAAATGTCATCAATTTAAAACACTATGAAACTGAATTTGATCCACTAACCTTGATATACACACAAGTGTAAATTTGATTTACAACAATATGCATAGACAATATTTTCTCGGGAAACTCCAAGTGTATGGTTCATAAATTGACTTTTTGAATTTGGATACCATATGTTTTTTCCCCACTTCTCTAAAAGCATTAGGTTGCAATGCATAAACTTCCTCTCGAAGGTGTCAATTTAGAATAGTTGTTTAAGCATCCATTTGGTAAGGTTCCTAATCATAATGCATTGTCAAAACCATGATGATTCTAAAAGAGTCGTTAGAAGAAAGTGGAGAAAACATTTTATTGAAGCCAATGTCTTCCCTTTGAGTGTATTCTTTGACAACTAGTCTCACTTTGAACATGTCTACCTTCCCTTTTGAGTCACTTTTGTGCACTCATTTCTAACCAACATGATTAAATCTTTCAAGAGCCTCAACTAATTCTCAAATCTAATTGTGCATCATACACTGCATCTCTTGAGAGTTCAAGTGCATCACCACATAATCATCTTCGGACCAAATATATATCCAATTTCATCCCTCATTGATCACTCTCACTACTTGTCACCATTGCATACAGCGATCCTCTGTAGGCAAATCATTATAAGCAACAAACAACATTCTAGAATCCTTATTGAGAGAATTTTTTAATTTATATACTTTGCCTGCTTTATCAATACCAAACCATAAAGTTTGAAAATTTAACCAACTGAAACAAATATCATGTACACAGTAAATCAGTTTGGGCCCATACAAATTCTCATCGCCACCTTGCTAACAACATTAAGATAAATCGAGATTTCACATGAAAATTCTGATGCAGCCCTGTGTTAGGGCTTAGCGGCACTAGCTTGGCAGGAAGGTCTTGGCGGACACGGAAGGCAGGGACGTAGAGGAGGACTTTGAGTAGGATTCGTTTAAGTCTAATTTGAGTTTAAGTAGGATTAGTTTAGATTTAAATTCAGATTTAGTTTTTGTATTTATCTTGTAGAATTTGATTCAATTTAGGATTTGCCCTTCTACATATACATAGAGAAATCTAGGGTTTCATTAGTTCATAAAATTTTCTAATTAATTTCCCTTTTAGAGCCTCTTTCTTGGGTTGTGAGATTAGAGTGTTGTTTTTCCTCTGTTTGTTTTATTAGAGATTAATAAAATTAAGAGAAGACCATTGAACCTTCCCGTTCCCCTAAATTTTCCACTTACGCACTGTATCAGTTGGTATCAGAGCTTAGAACGGTTTCTGAGATGGCCCATCATCGACAAAGGAATGCGGGAATTGACGACATTTATGAGCGGGGCTTCCAAACGCAAACCGTGCGGAAGTTTGAGGAGATGGAGGAGAAATTTCGGCGAATCGAGCGTTGCATGATTCAACTGGGGGTAAATCCTGATCTTGAACCGAGAACCCAACCCCAATTCCCATTAACACCGAGTCCAGATGAAGACATGGACGAGAGTTTTCAGAATCCTTTCTTGGACGCCGAGCTGTCGAACCGAAGGCAAAGGAGAACTCGGCCTTTTACTGGAGACACCAATGATTATGAAGATCGAAGGTGGGAATCCAACCTCTGAATTGAAATTCCGGAGTTTAATGGTGGAGGACGACCTTAGGATTTCTTAGATTGGCTCGTAGCCGTCGAGGAGGTTCTGGAGTTCAGGGAGGTGCCGGAAACAAAGCAGGTGCCGCTTGTTGCTACTTGATTACGGGGTAGGGCAGCCGTCTGATGGATGCAGCCGAAACAGACTCGGATGCGCTAAGGAAAAGCCAAGATAGACTCTTGGGAGAAGATGAAAAAACATATGCGAGGCGTCTTCTTGCCCCACAACCCTGCCAGAATGACGTACCAACGCCTTCAAGGATTGCGACAGGGGTTCGAAGTATGTGGAGAAGTACACGGTGAGTTCAATTCGTTGATCGCCAGGAATGACTTGGCAGAGAATGGAGAACAATTGGCAGATCGATACATAAGCGGGTTAAGAGAGCCAATACAAGAGGTGTTGAATATGTTTGACACCTTCACCGTCTTTGAAGCAAATCAGAGGGCCATGAATGTTGAACGCCGGCAAAGGCATCACCAAATTGGCGGCACCTAGGGATCGCAGGTTGGTGGCAAAGACAACGCTTGGGTAACACCTACGCAGGCCACACATGATAGGCCTCCAATCGCCAACACTGGTAAACCTAATGCACAAGACTAGGGAACATTAAGGGCTTGTTGCTTCAAGTGCGGAGAAGTAGGGCACCGAGCTGCTGAGTGCCGAAAGGGTGATAGGGATGGAAAGGGCCTTTACATAGAGGAGCTCCATGATGAAGCTGGTGAGATCACGGAGGATGAGACCCAAGAAGACTTGGCGAGTCAGGAAGAGGATGCCATAGCGGGTGATGAAGGGTATCTGTTGGTGATTAGCTTGTTTCATGCCCAGAGAACGGCAGGGGGATGGTTGGCTACGAAACAACATTTTCCAAACCCCATGTACCATTGGCGGTAGGGTGTGCCGTGTGGTTATCGACTCGGGTAGCTGCGAGAATGTTATATTGGAAGAAGCCATCACCAAGCTTGAATTGAAGATGGAAGCTCATCCTAGTCCCTACAAGTTGTCGTGGCTCAAGAAAGGAAATCAGGTGACAGTCTCGAGACATTGCTTGGTTAATTTTTCGATGGGGACAAAGTACAAAGACGGGGTATGGTGTGACGTTGCCACCATGGACGCTTGTCATTTGCTATTGGGGCACCTATGGCGGTTTGATAGGAGTGCCTTACATGATGGGAGGAAAAATACTTACACCTTCATCTTCGAGGGGACCAAGACCATCTTGCTTCCCAAGAAGGAGGAGGCACCAAAGGCTGGAGAAGCCCAGCATCCAAACATACAAGGACGAGCCTTGCTCGCCCAAGAAATTGGCGTCACCAAGGTCGTGTTTGTGTTGATAGGTAAAGAGTGCAAGTTTAGCCAGGAAGAAGTGCTAAGTGAGGTTGAGGCTTGACTGAGAGAATACGTTGACATGTTTTCGGAAGAGCTACTAGAGATGTTACTGCCTTTGAGGGACATTCAGCACCGCATTGACTTGGTGTCGGGTGCCTCCTTACCGAAAAGGACCCACTATCGAATGAGTCCTTCCTAGCACGCAGAACTGAGACGCCAGGTAGAGGACTTACTCACCAAGGGTTTTATCCATGAGAGTCTAAGCCCACATTCGGTGCCTGCTTTGCTCACGTCAAAGAAGGATGAAAGTTGGCGGATGTGTGTTGATAGTCGAGCAATTAACAAGATCATGGTAAGGTACCGATTCCGCATACCGAGGTCAGATGACTTGCGTGACTAACTTTAGAGCTCTTCGGTATTCACAAAGCTAGATCTCAAGAGTGGGTATCATCAGATTCGAATCTCGCTTGGAGATGAGTGGAAGACTGCCTTCAAAACAAGATAAGGGCTTTACGAGCAGGTAGTCATGCCTTTCGAATTGTCCAACGTGCCTAGTACCTTCATGAGGTTCATGAATCAAGTCCTTCGACGGTTCATTGGGAGGTTTGTCATTGTCTACTTTGATGATATTCTAATCTATGGCCCGGATTAGGTTGGGCACATGAGACAACTCAAGGAAGTGCTGAATACCTTGAGGGAGCAACATCTATTTGCTGCTTTGAAGAAGTGCGAATTTGTGAAGGATCAGGTGACGTTCCTTGGTTTCGTTGTGTCCATGGATGGAATTTCAGCTGATGAGGGAAAGATAGCAGCCGTCCGTGATTGGCCTCAATTGAGGATGATTGGGGAAGTTCAGAGTTTCCACGGGTTGGCGTCTTTCTATAGAAGGTTTGTGCCCGATTTCAGCACAGTGATGGCACCAATCACAGATTGTATGAAGCAAGGCGCTTTCACTTGGATGCCAGAGCCAACTACCACCTTTGTAGAGATCAAGAGGCAGCTCACTACGGCGCCAGTGTTAGCTTTTCCAGACTTCCAAAAGATGATTGAATTGCACACGGACATGTCCAAAGTGGGAATTGGCACTATTCTGAGCCAAGAAGGAAGGCCCATCGCCTACTACAGTGAGAAGCTTGATGGTAGCAAGCTAAACTATTCCATGTATGATGTTGAGTTCTACGCAATGGTCCAGGCGCTGAAGCATTGGAAGTCTTACCTTTCCAATAGAGAGTTCGTGCTATACACGGACAATGTCGCCCTGAAATACATCAATAGTAAAGAGAAGCTCAGAGACCGTCACGCCAAGTGGGCAGGGTTCATTCAACTCTTCCACTTTGTGATAAAACACAAGTCAGGCGCCATGAATAAGGTGGCGGATGCGTTAAGCAGGCGCAGCCTTATCATGACAGAGCAAGACGGAGATCACGGGGTTTGAGCAGTTGGTGAGTGAATATCACATCGACTCTACGTTTGGTGAAACATGGCGGGAAGCACAGTTAGGGAGTGTTCCCGAATATTTTATTTATGATGGCTATCTGTTCAAGGGCAATCAGCTTTGCATCCCAAACTCAAGCTGGCAGCTTAAGATCATTGAGGAGAAGCACAATGCAGGACATGTGGGGTGAGACAAGATGTTGCGGCTTGTTACCGCCGAGTACTTTTGGCCTACCATACACAAAGAAGTGGAGAGGTACATTAAATGATGCCGTGTTTGTCAGGTTTCGAAAGGAGGAATGACCAACGCCGACTTATACATGCCGTTACCGATTCCAAGTCAGCCACGGACAGACGTCAACATGGACTTTGTTCTGGGCTTAACAAGAACGACTGACGGCATTTACTCTATCTTCATTGTTGTGGACCATTTCTCCAAGATGGCACACTTCATTAGGTGCAAGTAAAGCTGCTGACACCATATATGTGGGCGGGACTCTACTTCCAAGAAGTGTACAAGTTGCATGGACTTCCGTCAAGCATAGTTTCCGATCGAGATGTCAGGTTCATAAACCACTATAGGAGGGCATTGTGGAGGATGGCGAATACATCTCTTGCCTTTAGCACAGCTCACCATCCTCAAACAGATGGGAAAACCGAGGTTACTAACCAGTCTTTGGGAAATCTTCTCCGGTGTCATGTTGCTGGTAACACCAGGGGATAGGAGATGAAGTTGCATCAAGCAGAGTTTTCCTATAACAACTCCGTTAATAGGAGCACAGGGTTCACGCCATTCACGATAGTCTACGGCTTTGTTCCCCGCTCTCCGATGGACTTAACACCTGCGCCGAATTTGACACGCCCACATGGGAAGGTGAAGGACATCATCACTTCACTTCAAGATGTCCATAAACAAACCAAGGCTCGGTTATTGGAATCCACCGCTAAGAACAAGACGACAAGTGACAAAAAGCGCCAAGCAGTTCAGTTTCAAGTTGGTGAGAAAGTTTGGGCAATTCTGACACGGGAACGCTTCCTGGCATGGGAATACAACAAGCTTACAGCCCTAAAGATAGGACCATTAGCGGTACTACAGAAGGTAAATGATAATGCCTATCACCTACAGCTTCTATCCGATATGAGGACCTCTGATATCTTCATTGTCAAGCACCTTGTTCCCTACTTTGGCGAGAATGATCATGTTGACCCTCAGGCGAATTCGAGCCAACCCGGGGAGGATGAGGTAGCCCTGCGTTAGGGCTTGGCGTGAAGGTCTTGGCGGACGCGAAAAGCAGGGACGCGGAGGAGGAGTTTGAGTAGGATTAGTTTAAGTATAATTTGAGTTTAAGTAGGATTAGTTTATATTTAAAATTCATATTTAATTTTTGTATTTATCTTTTAGAATTTGATTCAATTTAGGATTAGCCCCTCTACAGATACATAGAGAAATCTAGGGTTTCATTAGTTCATAAAATTTTCAGATTAATTTCCCTTTTAGAGCTTCTTTCTTGGGTTGTGAGATTAGAGTGTTGTTTTTCCCCTGTTTGTATTATTAGAGATTAATAAAATTAAGGGAAGGCCGTTGCACCTTCCTGTTCCTCTAAACTTTTCTCTTATGCGCTGCATCAAATTCTATAGCCCAAAAGCCTTATAAATTTGCACTAGTTTCCCACTAAGAGAAGCAAACAAGATTTTAATGGAATTGGATGTAGACGTTAACCTAAGAGGGTACCAACACGCAAGTATCGGATTCCATCAGAACTCTAAAGTTAAGCGTGCTTTGGCAAAAATAGTACCAAGATGGGTGACCTCCTAAGAAGTCCTAGTGTTGCACCCCTCAAGTTCGGGGTTCTTGGAAATAGCCTCCCTTCAGGGTAGCACCCTGAAGGAGGAAGGTTGCATACATCCATTCCCCAAGACCCTACTGAGACGAGAGTCCTCAGGGCACTAGGAATGTTGCTTTTTTTTTTTTTTTAATGTAGACATTGCAAAAATAGGTGCTAAAATATGTTAATTTTACGGGGCCCTTTAAGCTTGTCCCACAAAATTTGTGAACATATAATCCACATATTAACTTAAGTAGGGTTCTATAATAAAGCTAATTAGCATTAGATGGAGTAGAGGACAATGGCGCATCAAATTCAATCAAATAACCAAACTTTCCCAAAATTATAAGCTGAGGATGAAGACCGAGGTTGATTTTATACTCTGACATGCTTCCTTACGTAATTGCCAATTCAGCTTGAAGTGTGGATATTACACAGGCTCAACTCATACCTTGTACTTAAATTATGTTAATACTGAAAGTGAAGGTTGTTGGGATTCGAACTTGTGACCCCTTGGTCAACAAGACTTTAATACCATATTAAGAAGCCAATTATTCCAAAAGTTTAAGCTGATGGGTGAAAACCCAGAATTGCTTTTACACTCTAAAAAATTCAAATATACCCCTCTTCTTAAGGATATGGTGTGTCAAATGAGTGCCCAGGATTATCAGCCTATCCCAATAACATGTTAAGGCCTGACCAACAAAATTCGTATACATGAGATTCACATGTAAGCCCAAGTGAAGTTCTATCCTTAAACCAATTGACATTAAATGGAGTAAGTCAATAGACTTATGTATTGACCTTTTTTTCTTTCACAAGTCCAATATTAATTTTTTTTTTTTTAAACTAGATTTACACGTAGAGTCATTACCAAATGCTCCAGCCCAAGAGCTAGTGAGCGCCGAAATAAGCTAAACGATAAAAAGCTTTTCAATCCAAAAAAAAAAAAAATTTATTTTGAATTTTTTGAGCACCTTGTCACGGGAGGACATGTTCACTATGTCAAAACCGTGATACCACTTGACTTCACCCTGAACGTCCCGCGTCAAAGTAAGGCAAACCCCAAACCCAAAGTATGATGCCCCAGTTTAAAATTGGAAAATTATGCAAAGGAAAGAAAGAGTATTTTGCACGGTAGAGAGAGAGAGAAATGCTAGAGAGAGTGAAGTGTTTGAATTGGATGGCTTCTCATTCATTCATACTTGTATTTATAGACAAAACATAAGGAGTGTACTTGAGGTCCCAAGGCTTGCCATGCACTCCAAGGGCCTCTTAGGTTAGGTGGGGTTCATTAAATGCTTACAAAAAAGTCAACAAGCTTGTGAAGCAAGGCAAGGGGGTGGGGTAGTTGGGCACACGACTTCCTTCCCCCTTACACTTCATTCTCATGGCTTTACTCCTAAGTACATTCTAGAACAAAATTACACCATGTAACGGAAACAAAAAAAAAAATACGAAAAGTATATAAGTTAATATGGAAAATAGACGGTGGGTGATATTCTCCCCCACCTAAGCCATTGTCGTCCCCAACAATGTCTAAGTGGCTTTAAACGTCTGAATCGCATCTTTGAACTGCCACAGATCTTCTCCTTTCTCCCAAGTAGCTTCAGTTTTGTCTTGTCCCTTCCAATGCACTAAATACTCGGTGTACCTAGGCACTCCTCTTCTTCCCACGGTCCTCTCGGCAAGGATGGCTTCAACGTCTTTGTCAAGCGATGTTACCACAGCGGTTGAGGCGCGGCATGACTCGGTGTGCTCTGAATCTTCCTTGTCTTCATGGAACGGCCTAAGGAAGCTAACATGGAATACTGGATGGGGTGGCAGCTCAAGTTTGTAGGACAATTTCCCAACCTTGGCAATGATGGGAAAAGGTCCCTCGTACCTTCGGGGGTAAAATATCATGCATGATCGGGTCGACTAGGCCAGATCATGAGTGAATAGAAAATCGAAAACGTACATAGCACTTCCGATTGATGACTGGGGCATCAAAGAACATGAGGCCTTTGTGTACCTTGCGGAAGGACTTGAATTGTTGCGGAAGGGGCTTCACCATGACCGAATCTCCCACCTGAAACTCTAACAGTCTTCTCTTCAAGTCCTCCCACTTCTTCATCTTGCCTTGGGCCTTGTCTAAGTAGTCCTTGGCAATATCAAGCTTTTGTTTCCACCCTTGGGCTTCTTCCTATGTATCACGGTTGCTATGGCCTGCGGTGTTAGGGGCTGTTGTCTTGTCACGAGCTCGAAGGGGCTGTGGCCTGTGGCCTGTGGCCTCGGTTTGCTGCAGGTTGTAGCTGAACTGGGCAATGTCAAGGAACCTGGCCCAATCCCGTTGGTTGGCACCGACATAGTGCCTCAAGTAGAGCTCAGGAAGTGCATTCACCCTCTCGGTTTGGCCATCGGTTTGAGGATGAAAACTTGTTGAGTAGTGCAAGTTGGAGCCCATCAACTTGAAGAGTTCTCCCCAAAACTTCCCGGTAAATCGTGGGTCTCGGTCACTAATAATGCTGCACGGTTGCCCCCAATACTCGACAAATTTCTTGAAGAACAACCGAGCGGCTTCCACGGCATTGCAATCTTTAGGAGTAGCAATGAAAGTCCCGTATTTTGAAAACCAGTCCACGACCACCAAGATAGTACCGCAACCTTCGGATTTTGGTAAGGCGGAGATGAAGCCCATGGAATTGCTTTCTCATGGGCGGCTTGGCACGGGCAGGGGCTCTAGCAACCCCGCTGGTACATTGTGTTTTATCTTGTCTTGTTGGCAAACGAGACAAGTCTTGACATAAGCTTTAACATCATCTCGCATCCTTGGCCAATAATAGTTTTCTTCTAAGAGTGCCACGGTCCTTTCCATCCCCGAATGTCCGGCCCAATGTGAGTCATGACATTCTTTGGGAAGGTCACGCCTCAAATTATCTCGTCTCGGAACAAAAATCCTGTTGCCCACCATATACAAGAGTCCCTCATCAACCCAAAGTCTTCGGGAGGTTCTGAGCTAGGCTGTCCGGTCACGCCCTCTCGGACCCTGCCCGAGACTGTCCCGTGGCGCTGACATGGGCGAGCATGCCCTTGTGGCTGAGTGCATCGGCTACGACATTGGTCTTGCCCGGCTTGTACTCCATCCCATAATCAAAATCGGCCAAAAAGTCTTGCCACTGTGCTTGATTCGGGCTCAACTTCTTTTGATTCTGAAAATAACTTGTGACAACGTTGTCCGTCTTGATGATGAATCTTGACCCGAGCAAGTAATGACGCCAAAATCTTAGGCAATGAACAATGGCTGTCATCTCCTTGTCGTGCGTAGGATAGCGCTTCTCGGTATCATTCAGCTTGTGGGACTCGAAGGCAAAGGGATGCTTCTCTTGCATAAGTACACCCCCAATAGCATAGTCAGAGGCATCTGTGTGAACTTCGAAAGGAAGCACAAAGTTGGGCAAGCGTAGGACCAGCTCTTTCGTCACGGCCTTCTTCAACTCTTCAAAAGCTTCTTGGCGCTTTTCGTCCCAATGCCAAGAGGTCTTCTTCCTTAATAAGTTGGTCAGAGGCGTGGCTCTGACCTAGTACACCATGATGAACCTCCTATAGTAGTTGACTAGGCCCAAAAAGGACCTCTGTTCACTAACTCCCCATGGAGGCTCCCACTCTTCAAAGGCTCGAATCATGGCTGAATCCATGTGAATGCTCCCTTGGCCTATACGGTGGCCAAGGAAAGAAACTTCCCTTTGTGCAAAGGAACATTTCTCCTTCTTGACATACAATTGGTTCTCCTTTAGTGATCAGAAAACCTCCCTCAAGTGCTCAACATGCTCTTCAAACGACTCGCTATAGATAACGATGTCATCAAGAAAAACAACCACGAACCGGTCAAGGAAAGGCTTTAGGACTTCGTTCATCAAAGTGCAAAATGTTGCAGGAGTATTAATCAACCCAAATGGCATTACTAGGAACTCGTAGGCCCCATATCGTATCACGCAGTTGGTCTTTGGCTCATATCTGGCTGCAATCCTCGCTTGCCAATACCCCGACCTTAGATCAAGCTTCGCGACGCGAAGTAACGAGCCCTCCTAAGTCTATCAAACAAATCAGCGATGAGAGGGATGGGATACGTGTTTTTCACAGTTACCTTGTTGAGAGCTCGGTAGTCTATGCACATCCTCAAAGACCCATCATGCTTCTTTTGAAACAAAAAAGGGGCACCATAAGGGGCCTTTGAGGGCCTTATGAATCCAGCGTCCAAGAGGTCCTTGAGTTGCCTTCGCAACTCTTCCAACTCCGGAGCTGCCATGCAGTATGGTGCCATGGCGAGTGGCCTTGACCCTGGCTCAAGTTCAATATGATGATCAACTTCCCTTCTTGATAGAAGTTGCTTAGGCAGTTCGGGTGGCATCTAATACCTTGCACACTTCTTCGGGCACCTCTCCACACACGGTGTCTTCTTCCCCTTTTAAAGCGGCAATGTATGTCACATGCTTCCTACGTACCCTCTTCTTGAATTGATCTGCGAAAATGAGCTTGGCTTCAACCTTCTCCCTTAATAACAGAATGGCATAAGACTCACGGTCTTGGGTTATCTCCATGACATTGTCCTTAGGGAAGGACAGAGGCTTTACCGAATCAAGGAACTCCATCCCAAGGACCATCGTAAAATCATCCATTGTCACCACGGTAAGGTCCACCACGCCCTTCCAATCCCCTAATTGAATGGGCACTCCCCTAGCAATCCTGTGGATGGGCTTGGACGAGGCATTCACAGTCTTCAACCAACCGGCTTCTTTAGCAAAGTCCAGCTTCAGTTTTTCTAACCTCTGTCCTGGAAATGAAGTTGTGGGTGGCGCCCATGTTAACAAGTGTCTTGACATCACACCCGTTAACCTATGTGCACACATACATCAACCCCTTCCTCTGATGCGTCTTAGGTGCCCCACCTTAAGCACCCCCTTGGGCATCGTTTGGGCCTGGAAGGCCCTTCAAGGCATTGGTCCTGCTAGTCCAAGCCTCCTCCAGAACCTCTGTGCGCACCTGTGACACTATCTGCAGCGGCTGGGCCTTCTTTGGGTCCCCTGCGCGCGTCTGCGCCTTGACCCCTAGGGCCCATGTCCTGGTCTGGGCCTCCATGCGTCCCAGCCCCTTAGCGCCCCGTACCTACGCACCCAGTGCCCCGCCAAGCACGCGGCTGCACCTATCTAGGGCCGGTCCCCACACTTTCTGGGTTTCTTCCATGAAGCGCATCGATCCCATGCTTGTTCCCTCGAACTTCTGCTCTTATGCGACTACAATGGCATTGAGTGCCTTGCATTGAGGGCACTCCCGGTCATAATGAGGGCCCCCACACAAGAAACACTGGCGGTGCTTTGGCTTGTCATACTTGCCTTCATTTTGGCTCCCCTTGTCCTTATGATGAAAGGGCTCGTGAGGCTTCTCTCCCCCACCTTTCCCTTTGTTGTTCTTGTGGTCCTTCTTCTTGGTGAAGTCCTTTTTGAACTCCACTAGGTTCTCAGCTTCGAAGATGGCTAACGCAAGGTCTTGGACTCCCCTCCCTTTGAGTTCTACCAAAGCCCACAATTGTAATCCATCTAAAAAGTAAAACAAACATAGGGTCTCGAGTAGATCCGTTACCTCAAGCATGAGTGATTGGAACTCGGACTCATACTCTCTAATGGAACCGGTTTGCTTCAATCCTCGGAGCTTCTTCAAGGCTAGGCCTTTGGTATTTTCAGGGAAAAATTGCTTCTTAAACTCTTGAACAAAATCTCCCTATGTGTCAAGGGTGCACACCCTACGGGCTATGCCCCCATGACGCCTCCTCCACCATAACACTGCATTGTCCCCCAAATACAACGTGGCGATGCTGATTTTGGTTGCATCTTCCTCAATGTGAAGGGCCTCGAAGTATCTCTCCAAACTCCACATGAAGTTGTCCACTTCTTTGGCATTACGTTTTCCCCCGAACACCGGAGGGTTCGGCACCCGTACCCGAGGTACCGTGCTAGTGCTTGCACTAGCACCTCTTGAATATACGGCCTTGCACATAGCCACGTCGGCCTTCATGTTGTCCAGGTCTTCCCTGAACGAGAACAAGGTCGAGGTCATATTCTCGAGTTGATCCTCCAACCCGGACTTGACAATGTTGAGGGATGCAGGGGCCTTGTCTTCAAGCTTCGCTACACTATCCTCATAGATGCTACGGTATCCAACTTCTCATGGCAATCCCCCATTGCCAACTCTAACCTAGCAATTCGTGCTTCCAACCCCGTAAGGGCGTACCTTGACACGAACGGATCCTTGTTTTTGTTGGACTTCTTGGCACAAGTCTTCGGTCTCCCTTGGTTCTCTTCCCTCACGTGGGAAGTACTAACATTCCCCTCTTCCATTGCGTTAATCCCAGCTAAACCGTAATAGGCTCTGATACTAGATTGTCACGGGATGACACGTTCACTATGTCAAAACCATGATGCCACTTGACTTCACCCCGAAAGTCCCTTGTCAAAGTAAGGCAAACCCCAAACCCAAAGTATGATGCCCGGTTTAAAATTGGAAAATTATGCAAAGGAAAGAAAGAGTATTTTGCACGGTAGAGAGAGAGAGAGATGCTAGAGAGAGTGAAGTGTTTGAATTGGATGGCTTTTCATTCATTCATATTTGTATTTATAGACAAAACATAAGGAGTGTACTTGAGGTCCCAAGGCTTGCCGTGCACTCCAAGGGCCTCTTAGGTTAGGTGGGGTTCATTAAATGCTTACAAAGAAGTCAACAAACTTGTGGAGCAAAGCAAGGGGGTGGGATAGTTGGGAACACAGCTTCCTTCCCCCTTACACTTCATGCTCATGGCTTTACTCCTAAGTACATTCTAGAACAAAATTACACCATGTAACGGAAACAAAAAAAAAAGACGAAAAAGTACATAAGTTAATATGGAAAATAGACGATGGGTGACAACCTACCCCAAATCCATAATTTAATTGAATCTTCTATATATTATTGCCAAGTATTTCCATCACAAAAACCTCTAAACCCTAATCCAAGCAATCTTAAACGGGTCTCACCAAAAGCCTTTAAACTCCAATATAAGCAATTATAAGAAATGGTCATTTAATATTCGAGGTTATAGGAAGGAAAAAAAAAAAAAAGAAATTCAATATTTTAACTACGTAATTTTGTAAAGTATATAATGTTGTATTTTTTATAAATTTAACAAAATTCTAATATAATTATATATAAATCATATTTAAAAATATAAGCATCCTCCGTGCATCGTACAAAATAAGACTAGTACTAATATTATTATTGTATTATAATCTAAGCATCAATTTTTTAAAATAATCTAAGCATTATGTACTATTAAATAAGCGATGCCAGCACCGGCACTACATTTCAAATTCCAAGTTCCAGAATTTTAATTTATTGATAGGCCACATGCATCATGCATAAAACACCATTTTATCCCATTTTCTAATAAAAATAATTCAACTCTAAGTTTGTTATTAAAAAATAACCCAACTCTAAATTTGTTTTACCAAAAAATAACCGAACTCTAATTTTTCAACCAAAAAATAATCAAACTTTAAAATTAATCTAAAAATAACCCAACTCCAAAAATTTGATTTAAAAAATAATGAATTATGGTGTGTGGTATGATGCTTCTACAATATCTTTTTTCCTTTAAGTATTTTTTTGTTTGGCTTGTTCTCTGTAAGGAGGCACTGGGTTTGTTGTTGTTGTTGCTTGTTCTCTGTAAGGCTGCAATTGAGCCACGTAGGCTCGAGAGCCGGTTTGACTCGACTCTTTAAGGACTCGACTTGGGTTCGTCTAAGCAGACTAGAAAGCCTGCTCGACTCTTTTAAGGGCGGCTTATTTAAATAAATGAGCCAATTCAAGAGCTATGTGTTTCGATGTGTGTGTTGACACACAAGAGCTATGTGTCGACACACAGACTTGTGTGTCGACACACAACTTCGACATACATATCTGTTTTGGTGGCTTGTTGCGTGGTTTTTTCCCGGTACATTGTGTCTCTTTTTGCTTTGATTTTGGAACATCTCTCGTCATGATATACATAGATATTCTTCTAGATTTCTTACTTGTCACTTACATGAATTAAATTGAAAAACACAAGAGAGAAAAAAGAGATTGAAAGAGGAACTTTGTGTTCATTCTTGTGTCGTTGTGTAGTGTTTTGAGTAACAAAATTTCAATCTCCCTATATCTTTATCAATCTTTTCCTTTATACATCCTCACTTCATATTTGGTTGTTTTTATATCCCCGATGATATTTCGTATATCGAAATGAACCTTAAGGAAAGTGATTACATGGCCTCAACACCTGAGATCTTTTGGTTACTCGTTTGCAAGTATTTTGCAAGTATTTTGAAGATTTGCTCTAGCAATGCTAAATCTTATTTTCCTAATAGAGCAAAATGCTTGTAAAGCAAATTGGGTTGCGTTTCTATCAAAACGCCTTTTTCGCTCTGAAGAGGTTCTCCACTTCAAATAAGGTGAGTCGAAAGTATCTTAACAAAGATTATAAGGCTTATGTTCTAGTTGGACGTTCTTGTAAATCGTCGTTGTCCTATTGTGGTCAGCCTTGGATGTTTTGTCCTTTCTTGGTTTGGTCATTTTGTTTTATCACTGGGGCAGACCTTCTTGGATTTGTTTTTGTTGGGGTAGTTCATTTTTGCTATTTTCTTGAGGTTTATCATAGTGTCATTAACATTAGACTTGTCCTAGGACTAGTCCTACCATTTACGGGGCCTCAAGTGAAAAGTTCTATTGGGGCCCTTCATATACAACAAATTATAAAAATTTATTAATATTAACAGTTAATACTTTAAAAATCACAAACTCTAAAATTTGGGGCCCCTAAATTTCAAGGGCCCCAAACGATTGTTTAGATTGCTTGGGGTTATGTCCGGCCTTGCTTGCCCCTAACAAGACGTTGTTTTCTTTTAGAGTCCTTGGTTGGGTTGGAAGTAGTATTTCAAGTGATGTAATAGGAACAAACTAAGTTCGGAAAAAATTGAAGTAAAAAAGGTCTCACTCTTCATGTAGCTTCCAAATTCCTCATAGTCATCCTCAAGGCACACGTTTCTTTTCGAGTCATAGGTATTTTCTTCAGGCAGGGATACGTCCCCTTTTCATGACCCCAAATAACCGTCTAGAGCTCAACTTCTAATCTTCAATACCACCTCTTACAATCGTCTAGAGTACTTGCTTCCTCTAAATTGCTTCTTATCGCATACGAAGCACACCTTTTCCTACTCCTCAAGTTCGTTGGATAAATAATTAGGAAAGCTACAAGGAGTAGGAAGCACACCCAATATGGTTACAGGGGCACGTATATATAAAAATATAAGTACAGAAAAAATTACAAGAAAGCCCTTTGGCGAAAAAATATACAGATAAATAGAGATAAAGTATATTATACTAATAATTTCATCTAATATCAATTAATTTTAGAATAAAAAGTTCCTTAAATTTATATATAAATTTTATGTATGTTAACTCTGTATATCAAGATCAAACTAATGTATCCCATTTCATTTCTGTTTGGACGGTGCGTGTTGCATTATTAAAGTCAAATTTGGCACGATTTGCGTGTCACCAAACACTAGTCCCACCACATGAAACACCAGATTTTCTTAATGGGCGCAATGACATTGCTTCTTAGTTTCTGTTTAATTCAATTTAGGGTTATTTATTCTTTATTTTTGTCACCGTATCGATTTAGTTCTTATATTTTTAATTGTATCAATTTAATCTCTCTATTATTTATATTGTGTCAATTTAGTCTCTCTACTATTTATATTGTGTCAATTTAGTCATTTGTCCGATTTAAGCTAAGTTTATCACATAATTTTTCATGGCACAAACACATTTGATGCAAGTAACCTATAAATACACTCTTTAACTCAATTTAACCCAATCAATGGCAGAATCACTAAAATTTTCATTAATAACTTAACATAAATTTTACTCGAAGGAACAAATTGACACAATTTTAATTGTACATGAACTAAATTGACACGATTAAAAGTACATGTACGAAATTGACAAAGTACAGGGTCCTTTGGTGTTAATAACCATTGAATTTAATAGTAACTTTCGTTAGGAGTAATAAAAATATACTCTTGGGCTCTGCATATTTAAGGAGTAAATTAGATTTTAGGAGATGTTTTCCTATTTCTCGTAGTTTGGTGCACATTTTTGATGGAAAATATTTTTCCCAGGGGGCGAAAAATTGATTTCCGTTGTAAAATGGAAGATTCCAAAACTTTTGAGATATTCATTATTCCGAATTTAGATCTGATCGAGTTTATATTGGCTATATACAGGTATAAGATAATTAATGAATAATGTTCTATTTTAAAATAAACAAAGGAAAATCATAAGGTAAGAAAAAACACTGGAATTTGATTTTTTTGGAAAATATTTTCAACTTCCAGAGTTAACACAGCTGTTGTGTGGTGGAATGAAGGGCCTAACTTGCTTAGGAATTGAAGACTTAAAAGATCTCGAGAAGAATGCCAAAAGAGAGTAGATGAACGATGTTAGAATTTCTACGTGTCTATTGACCCTTCGGAGTGCTCTATAGAGGAATTTCCACCGTTTGAACTAACTGTTTGTCATGGAAATAGTGTGAAAAATCCGCCTTCAAAAAGGAAGGAGCGTGCAGATATGGAAAACCAAGAAATTCTGCTTTGTTAAGGAAGGAGTCCATATCGAAGGACCTGGCAGTTGAACCAATCAACAGTCTATCCCGAGCACAGTAACGACTCAAGGATTAAGTTATCACGTTTCCTATTTTAACAGAGTGAGTACAAAGGTAGCGACTATAAAAACAGGGGTCCGGGACGGAAAAAGTCCGCCCAGCACCGTGATGCAATGCGACGCAATGTAAGTGTGCGTGTGATTCACAAGACTTTACCATGTCCAAGGATAGGGAGATATCTTTTCCGCTACGAGATTTTCTAAGTGGGATAAGTAACCTTTGAACAAAAATGAAGCAACCCACAATCGGCTTTGCTTAATACAATTTTTTTTTTATTACTCATGGTGATATTTCTAACAACGTTATGTTGGGCTTCATGTGTGAAGTCTGGCTATATATTCTTATGGGCCAAGTTCACAGAGTGGAGGATCAAGTCGATATCAAGGTCCAGGCCCATTTTGGTGATCTCAACGGAAGAATTTAGGGTTTCTTTATATGTGCCTATATAAGTACTGTTTAAGGTTTGAGAGAAAAGTGTAAATAAGAAATTCTTTTTTGTAAAATTCCAACCAATTAAATATCTCTACAACTCTATATGGATATAGGTAATTTTGACTAAACTACGTAAATCTTGTGTGATAATTTGGCATGATTTGCATGTCACTAAACACTAGTCCCGCCACATGCTTGTTGATGTATTTGTAAAATGTATGATGAATAATATGTAAAACATTGTTTAATATATGTAGAAGATATGTTTGAGATTGTCCCGATACTTTTTTAAATGTTTAAAGCTTGTTAGATGTGTGTGTCGACACATGGGCCATGTGTGTCGACACACAATCCAGCAAAACCATGGGGGAACAGCTGTGTGTCAACACACAGCCCATTATAAAAGCCCACTGAGAAAAACTGTATACTGACACACAGGAACTGTGTGTTTACACACAGGAACTCTGTGTTTACACACAGTATTACAGTAATCCTATGTGTCAATGTGTGTGTCGACCCACAGATTCGACACACAGGTCTGTTTTGATGGTTTGTTGCGAGGTTTTTTCCCTGTTCGTTGAGTCTCTTTTTGCTTTGGTTTTGGGACATCTCTCTTCATGATATACATATATATTCCTCCAGATTTCTTACTTGTTACTTACATGAATTAAATTGAAAAACACAAGAGAGAAAAAAGAGATTGAAAGCGGAACTTTTGTGTGTTCAAACATTCTTGTGTTGTTGTGTTGTGTTCTTGAGTAACAAAACTTCAATCTCCTTAAATCTTTATCAATCTCTCCCTTTACACATCCTCACTTCATATTTCGTTGTTGTTGTGTCCCCAAGGATATTTCGTATACCGGAATAAACCTTAAGGAAAGTGATTACACGGCCTCAACACCTGAGATCTTTCAGTTACCCGTTTGCAACTATTTTGCAAGTATTTTGAAGATTTGCTCTAAAAATATTAAAGTTTATTATTCTGGTTTTGGGATATGGCTTCATCACTTAGGGAAATGACAGCCAATTTCGTTAAGTTGGACCAATTTGATGGCGGGAATTTGCGCCGATGGCTGAATACACCATTTCTTCATTACGACTCTAAGTGTGGTGTATTTGTTGAATACACCATTTATGTCCCCCGCTTCTGAGAAGGAGGAGACTTTGGCCTAGCAGAGAGCCAAACTGAAGTGGGAGAATGATGAATACATCTGCAGAGGGCACATACTCAACGGTATGACAGACGCCTTGTTTGATATCTACTCGAACGTGCCGACCGCAAAGGAACTATGGAATGCACTTGAGGCACGCTACATGGCTGAGGATACAACAAGCAAAAAATTCCTGGTTAGTCAGTTTAATAATTATAAAATGGTAAATGATCTTCCTATCATGGAGCAACTCCATGAAATCGAACGAATTTTGAATAATTTCAAACAACATAGCATGAACATAGACGATACCATAGTTGTTTCATCCTTGATTGAAAAACTTCCTCCTTCATAGAGAGATGTTAAGAAAAGTCCCAAACATAAGAAGAGAAATATGTCAATGAAGGAATTGGCTAACCATTTGCGCATTGAAGAAGGCTACAAGGTACAGGATGACAACAAGGACCCCTCCGGTGATGTTGGGAAAATCAACATCACAGAAGAAGGCCAGTCGAGTAAAGGAACCAAGAGAACCGGACACTTCTAACAGAAGAAAAATTATAAGAGGCCAAAAATGGTTTGTTGGGAGTGTCAGAAGCCCGGTCACTTATGAAGGGACTGTTACCGCCTTAAAAATAAGAAAGGCAAGGGGCTTGTTCATCGCACCAAAAATTCAAATGATAGGTTCGTGGCGATGATATCAGAAGTCAATCTAGTTGAGAGTGATAACTCTTAGTGGGTTGACTTGGGGGCCACGAGACATGTGTGTAAGGACAAGGGGTTCTTCACGACTTTTGAACCCATAAACAACGGGACTATGTTGTTCATGGGCAACGGGGCAACTAATACCAGCTAAAGAGAAGGGAAAAGTTGATTTGCTTTTTACCTCGGAAAAAACCCTTACTTTAACCGACATATGTTATGCTTGGGATGTGAAGAAAAATCTCGTGTTCAGTGGCCTATTAAATCGGTTTGGATTCAAGTTGGTCTTCGAGGCCAACAAGTTTGTATTATCAAAAAGGAGGGGTCTTTGTTGGCAAAGTGTACTTATGTAACGACATGTTCAAAATGAATGTTAATAATAAAATTAATAATTTTGTCTATATGCTTGACTCGTCATTTTTGTGGCATCAAAGATTAGATCATGTAAATTTTCGTAGATTGCATGAAATGGTTAATTCTTCGTTAATACCGCTTATAGATAAGATTGATGATAAATATAACACGTGTATGTTAACAAAAATAATGAGATTGCCATTTCCTTCGGTGCAAAGAGAGACTAATTTACTTGACCTTGTATATAATAATCTATGTGATTTCAAGAATACAGCGAGTTTAGGTGGAAAGCGATATTTTATAACATTTATAGATGATTGTTCGAGATTTTGTTATGTATATCTCATAAATCACAAAGATGACTCGCTAGATAGATTTAAATCATTTAAAGCAGAAACCGAATTACACTGTGAGATCTTCCTTAAGCGCCTTAGGTCGGATCGTTGTGGGAAATACTATGATCCCAACCATTTCGAAACCATCAGAATTATACATGAGATAACTACTCCATATACACCACAACAGAATGGCATGGCTGAGAGGAAAAACCAGACTCTAACTGAAATGGTTAACTCAATGTTATCCTATTCCGGTCTCAGTGATGGATTTTGGGGTGAGGCAATGTTAGTGGCCTGTCATATATTGAATAGAGTTCCAAATAAGAGGAATAAAATAACCTCTTATGAATTATGGAACAAACAAGCCCCTAATTTGGACTATCTAAAAGTGTGGGGGTGTAGGACGGTCGTTAAAGTGCTTGAACCTCAACGTAAGAAGTTAGGTGAAAGAGGCATTAATTGCACCTTTGTTGGATATGCGCCTCACAATAAGGCATATCAGTTCTATGTAATTGAACCTAATGATTATATCAGTGTAAATACAATAATAGAACCGAGGGATGCATTTTTTATGAGAATCGGTTCACCTCTATCCCCCAGACCGAGGGATTATGTGCCGGTTAAGAGTGACATTCAAGTGTCACATTTTTGGTAGAAAATGTTCCTGAAAGAGCTCTAGAACTCCGAAGGAGTAAGAGAACGAGGAAAGAGAAATCTTTTGGTTCGGACTTCTACACATTTTTGGTAGAAGGTTCGAGGAACGGTATGAACCAAGTGGTTCCACATTGTTGTGTCATGGAAGCTGATCCCATGACGTTTAATAAGGCAATGAGGTCTCATGATACCTCCTTTTGGCAAGAGGCAGTGAACGATGAGATGGATTCCATCGTTGGTAATAATACATGGGTCCTAGTGGATCTTCCACAAGGTAGTAAGCCCATCGGATGCAAATAGATCTTCAAAAAGAAGATGAAAGTCGATGGAACGATAGATACTTTCAAAGCTCGATTGGTAACTAAAGGGTTCACCAAAAACACGGGTTGGTCTACTTTGACACGTATGCCCCCGTGGCAACTCTTGCCTCAATTTATAAACTAGCGATTCACAAAATGGATGTCAAAACGGCATTTCTGAATGGTAAGCTAGAAGAGGAAGTGTACATAGAACAACCGGAAGGTTTTGTTGTTCCTGACCAAGAGAGACAAGTATGTAAACTCATACGTTCTCTGTATGGGCTAAAACAAAGCCCGAAGTAGTGGCACCAGAAATTTGATCAAGTTGTTCTTAACAACAAATTCGTTATAAACGAATTAGATAAATGTGTCTATAGCAAGTTTGATAATAGCAAAGGGGTCATTATATGTTTGTATGTCGATGACATGCTGATATTCGGTACTGATGTGGAACAAGTAGAGAGAACTAAACAGTTTCTCTAGGAAAACTTTGCTGTGAAAGACATGGGTGAGGCAAAGGTAATCCTCGGTATAAGAATTGTTAGGAAAAGTGATACCATTTCCTTAACACAGTCTCACTACGTTGAAAATATGTTGAAAAGATTCCACTTTGATGGGTGTGCACTAGTGTCCTTTCCAATGGGCCCTAGCATCTAGTACCGAATGAGGGAGCTCCAGTGTCCCAATTGAGATATGCACAGGTCATTTGTTGTCTTATGTATGCCATGATGAGCATAAGGCCTGACATAGCCTTTACTGTTTGAAAGCTGAGTAGATACACCAGCAATCCAAGTAAGATACACTGACATGCAGTGGATAGTGTATTGAAATACCTTAAGAAGACTATGAACTATGGTCTTTCTTATGTAGGGTATCCTCCTATATTTGAGGGGTACTCTGATGCGAGTTGGATCTCTGATATGGAGGATCATGCATCCACAAGTGGATGGGTATTCCTACTTGGTGGGGGTGCGGTTTCTTAAGGTTCCAAGAAACAGACTTGCATATCTGACTCTACTATGGCTGTAGAGTTTATAGCTCTTGCTCCTGTGGCTAAAGAGCCCAAGTGGTTAAAAGATCTCTTGTATGAGATACCTTTATGGCCTAAGCAAATATCTCCGATATATATCCACTGTGATAGTCAAGCTATGCTTTCTATAACGTACAGTGAAGTATATAACAGGAAGTCCAGACACATTGGTGTAAGGCACAGAATAGTGAGACACCTTATTCGAGAAGGGGTTATCACTATGGACTTCATGAGAATAAGTAAGAACTTAGCGGATCCGTTTACAAAAGATCTAACTAGAGACTTGGTTCTGAAAATTAATTAAGGGATGGGGTTAAAACCTGTTATTATTAGTTGCCCATGATAGGCCCGCAACTTGACACCTAGTATGACGCTAGATCTCGGGTTCAATGAGAGAGACTTGTCATCTGTATGACTGCAAGCACTAAATGAGAATTTTTCCATTCCAAGTGTGAAGTGCTTGACACCTGTGTCAGAGATTCTAAGAGGATGAACCAATGCTCTTAATGGACCTGGTTTTAGAATTTATTGAATGTCGCATCGAAGGGACATGATCAATGAGGTCCACCTTAATGTGTGTTGAAGTTTGGCCACTTCAAAGGGATGATTTTTGATTAAAGATTTGGTCTTGAAACACTCACGAAGGGTACAGAACACAAGGCCATAAATGTGTCAATCTGAGAGTTGTAGGGTGTGTATGGGGAGTACGCCTTGTGCGTGATTAGAGAGTCAGTTAGTCAAATGGGTTGTATGGTTCAAAGCTTGGTCTACCATTTTTGATCCGATTAACTGTATGGTCTTTTAACAAGCCGGGGGTTCAATCGGGAGACACCCTCGTTGATGCACAATAAGGCGCCTTTTATTCGAGATGTCATTGATTGTATTTTGAAAGTGGTGGGAGAATATTGATGTATTTTCAAAATATATGATGAATAATATATAAAATGTTGTTTAATATATGTATAAGATGTGTTTGATATTGTCCCGATACTTGTTTAAATATTTAAAGCTTGTAAGGGGTGTGTGTCAACACATGGGCCATGTGTGTCAACACACAATCCAACAGAATCATGAGGGAACAGCTGTCTGTCGACACACATAGCCCGTGTGTCAATACACAACCCATTATAGAAGCGTAGGAAGAAAAACTGTGTGCCGACACACAGGGACTGTGTGTTGATACATAGTCTTACAGTAAGCCTGTGTGTCGATGTGTGTGTCGACACACAAGAGCTATGTGTCGACACACAGCTTCGACATACAGGTCTGTTTTGACAATTTGTTGCATGGTTTTTTTTCCTGGTTTGTTGTGTCTCTTTTTGCTTTGGTTTTGGGATGTCTCTCTTCATGATATACATACATATTTTTCCAGATTTCTTACTTGTTACTTACATGAATTAAATTGAAAAACACAAGAGAGAAAAAAGAGATTGAAAAGAGGAACTTCTTGTGTTCTAACATTCTTGTGTTGTTGTGTTGTGTTCTTGAGTAACAAAACTTCAATCTCCCTACATCTTTATCTATCTCTCCCTTTACACATCCTGTGTTCATATTTGGTTGTTATTGTATCCCCGGAGATATATCGTATATCGAAATAAACCTTAATGTAAGTGATTACATGGCCTCAACACCTGAGATCTTTCGGTTACCCATTTGCAAGTGTTTTGCAATTATTTTGAAGATTTGCTCTAACAATGCTAAATCTTATTTTCTATAGAGAAAAACACTTGTAAAGCAAATTGGGTTGTGTTTCGATCAAAATGCCTTTTTCATTATGAAGTGGTTTTCCAAGTCAAATAAGGTGAGCCGAAGGTATCTTAGCAATGTTTATAAGGCTTATGTTCTAGTTGGACATTCTTGTAAATCGTCGTTGTCCTATTGTGGTCAGCCTCGGATGTTTTGTCCTTTCTTGGCTTGGTCATTTTGTTTTGTCACTGGGCAGACCTTCTTGGATTTGTTTCTATTGAGGTAGTTCATTTTTGCTATCTTCTTGTGGTTCATCATAGTGTCATTAGCGTTAGACTTGGCCCAGGACCCGTCCTATCATTTACGGGGCCTCAAGTGAAAAGTTCTATTGAGGCCCTTCATGTACAACAAATTATAAAAATTTGATCAAAAAATTTATTAATATTAACAGTTAATACTTAAAAAATCACAAACTCTAAATTTTGGGGCCCCTACGATTGCTTAGGCTGCTTGGGATTATGTCTGGCCCTACTTGCCCCTAACAAGACATTGTTTTCTTTTAGAGTCCTTGGTCAGGTTGGAAGAAGTATTTCATGTGACGTAATAGGAACAAACTAAGTTCGGAAAAAATTGAAGTAAAAAAGGTCTTACTCTTCATGTAGCATCCAACTTCCTCATAGTAATCCTCAAGGCACACGTTTCTTTTCGAGTCACAATTATTTTCTTCAGGCAGGGATACGTCCCTTTTTCATGACCCCAAATAACCGTCTAGAGCTCAACTTCTAATCTTCAATACCACCTCTTACCATTGTCTTGAGTACTTGCTTCCTCTAAATTACTTCTTATCACATACGAAGCACGCCTTTTCTTACTCCTCAAGTTTGTTGTATAAATAATTAGGAAAGCTACAAGGATAAGGAAGCATACCCAATATGGTTGCAGAGGCACATATATATAAAAATATAAGTACAAAGGAAAATTACAAGAAAGCCCTTTGGTGGAAAAATATACAGATAAATAGAGATAAAGTATATTATACTAATAATTCCATCTAATATTAATTAATTTTAAGATAAAAATTTGCTTAAATTTATATATAAATTATATGTATGTTAACTTTGTACATCAAGATCAAACTAATATATCCCATTTCATTTCTCTTTGGACGGTGCGTGTTACATTATTAAATTCAAATTTGGCCAAACTAAACACTAGTCCCACCACATGAAACACGAGATTTTCTTAATGGGCGCAATGCCATTTCTTGTTTTTTTGTTTTAATTCAATTTAGGGTTATTTATTCTTTATTTTTGTCGCTGTATCGATTTAATTCTTATACTTTTAATTGTATCAATTTAATCTATCTACTATTTATATTGTGTCAATTTAGTCTCTCTACTATTTATATTGTGTCAATTTAGTCATTTGTCCGATTTGAGCTAAGTTTATCACATAATTTTTCATGGCACAATCACATTAGATGGATGTAACCCACTATAAATACACTATTTGACTCAATTTAACCCAATCAATGGCAAAATTGTTAAAATTTTATTAATAACTTAACATAAATTTTACTCTGAGAAACAAATAGACACAATTTCAATTATACATGAACTAAATTGACACGATTAAAAGTACATGTACTAAATTGACAAAGTACAGGGTCCTTTGGTGTTAATAACCATTGAATTTAATAGTAACTTTCGTTAGAAGTAATAAAACTATACTCTTGGGCTCTGCATATTTAAGAAGAAAATTAGATTTTAGGAGATGTTTTTCCTATTTCTCGTAGTTTGGTGCACATTTTTTATGGAAAATATATTCCAAAACTTTTGAGATATTCATCATTCCGAATTTAGATCTGATCGAGTTTATATTGGCTATATAAAGGTATAAAATAATTAGTGAATAATGTTCTATTTTAAAAAAAACAATGGAAAATCATAAGGTAAGAAAAAATACTAGAATTTGTTTTTTTTTTGGAAAATGTTTTCCACTTTCAGGGTTAACACAGTTGTTGAGTGGTGGAATGAAGGGCCTAACTTGCTTAGGAATTGAAGACTTAAAAGATCTCGAGAAGAATGCCAAAAGAGAGTAGATGAACGATGTTAGAATTTCTACGTGTCTATTGACCCTTCGGAGTGCTCTATAGAGGAATTTCCACCGTTTGAACTAACTGTTTGTCATGGAAATAGTGTGAAAAATCCGCCTTCAAAATGGAAGGAGCGTGCAGATATGGAAAACCAAGAAATTCTGCTTTGTTAAGGAACGAGTCCATATCGAAGGAGCGGACAGTTGAACGAATCAACAGTCTATCCCGAGCTCAGTAACAGCCCAAGGATTAAGTTATCGCGTTTCCTATTTTAACAGAGCGAGTACAAAGGTAACGACTATAAAAACAAGGGTCCGGGTCGGGAAAAATCAGCCCAGCACCATGACGCAACGCGACGCAATGCAAGTATGCGTGTGGTCACAAGACTTTACCATGTCCAAGGATAGGGAGATATCTCTTCCGCTGCTAGACTTTCTAAGGGGGATAAGTACCCTTTGCACAAAAATGAAGCAACCCACAATCGGCTTTGCCTAACATGATTTTTTTTTTATTACTCATGGTGATATTGCTAACAACACTACGTTGGGCTTCATGTGTGGAGTCTGGTTATATACTATTATGGGCCAAGTTAATAGAGTGGAGGATCAAGTCTATATCAAGGTCTAGGCCCATTTTGGTGATCTCAACTGAAGAATTTAGGGTTTCTTTATATAAACTTATATAAGTACTGTTTAAGGTTTGAGAGAAAAGTGTAAATAAGAAATTATTTTTGTAAAATTCCAATCAATTAAATATCTCTACAACTCTATATGGATATAGATAATTTTGGCTAAACTACGTAAATTTTGTAAGATAATTTCATTTTTTTATTGAATCTTTCATTGTGTTTTAGCTGTTGCATTAAATATTTCAGGAGAAAATGCACCAGCCCAAGAGGCTTATAAATTTGCACATAGTGTGGCATATGAGAAGCAGACAAGAGAGTCATGGAATTGGTTGTAGATATTGCAATTACAGGTGCTGGTATAGCTGGCCTTTCTCTCGCTTTAGCATTACACAGGTGCTGTTTTTTTCCCCTTTTTTTTAATTTTTATTCTTCATGCTCGTCCTTCGGGCATATATTTTTCTGTTTTTGCTGTTAGATTTGTTATAGTGGTTAACTTTTCATCAAGAAGAAGTCTCGGGTCTAAAACTCATCTACCCATTGTCTCTATTTAGGGAATATTTTTATCTTCTTTAAGGCCAAAACAGTTTCATTTAGCTTCTAGGAGTTGTTTCTTAGGAAAATGTGTTGTTTGGTCACTCTTAATGGTTTTTCTCCTAATGGGACCACCTAAAACATGGTAACAGATCATGTTAACCAAGAGGTAGCGAGTTTGAATCTCAAAAACCATCACTCTCAATACTAATCATCACAAATTATGAGATAGGTTATACACCATCCTATTGATTTTTTTTATTTTTTTTTTCAGCTCTCTTAGGTCTTAGTGTCTTAGGAGTTCCTGCAGGTATAGGAGTTTTATGGCTTTTTTGGGGCGTTTTGCTTTTCCAAATATGAGTTCTTCCTCTTTTATTTTTATTTTTTTCTTCCGTTCTTGTGGACTTCCTCGGGCTCCACTTTCGTGGTTACATCGGTTTTGTATTGAGAGTTTGCTCTCTAATTATTGAAAAAACCATCCTATTGGTCTTTTCTACTACACGCTTTTCTGCTTGTATGCTCAGGCCTCGTTTTTGCATGCGTGCCTGCTTTGTTTCACTTGTACTTTTGAGATGATTAGTTCCTTAGCAAGGCTAAATCATAATCTTTCTCCAAAACACAAATCAACTTAGGGGGAATATCTTATTAGCCGTATACATTAATTTCTTTTCTCTCTTAACTCGGACATTGAATTTACTGCTATACTGACATGTGACGTTATTAACAAGACGTTTCTTGGTTTCGGGTAGGTTGGGAATGAAAAGCATGGTGTTGGAATCATCAGAGAGTTTGAGGGCAGCAGGATTTGCAATAGCAATGTGGACTAATGCATGGAGGGCGTTGGATGCACTTGGAATCGGGACATCACTTCGCCAACATCATCAACCTATTTTAGAGTTAAAACGCAACTCTTCTTTCTGTTTCTCCTTCCTATTTACAATAAAAAAATAACGACATATTTATACTACATAATAAACGTACACGTAAATATATAATATAAGGGATCCAAAATTAGCTCTTGCTATAATATGAAGTGGGTTATTTGAGCTATAGTTTAGTTAAGATGAACAGTTTAGCTCTTTATATAAATGTTAGCTCAGCCTTGCTTCCATGAGTGCACTTGGTGTGTACTGTAAGTGCTCATTACTCTTATATATTTAAGTTATTTCAATAATAACTTCTTCAAAATTCGTTATTTGTAATAATTTTCACGTGTTTTATTTTTTCTGATGATTAACAAGAAAACATGCAATACAGAAGTTGTTACGTGAAAGTTGTTTCAATTGTAGGATGGTTTGGACCTCTACAACATCAGGGTTGACGACTTCACGGAACTCGATGAGAAGTAAAGGAACATAGTAAGCACCTTATTCGTATTTCTCCATTTAGCAATAAATACCATATATAGCTTAACTGATAAATGTCTAAATTTTATGTTGTCTAGTGTAAATATTTTCTAAATACTATTGTAATAAGATTTTTTTTTTTATAATTGAGAGCAAAAGCTCAATACAAAAACGACAGCAAAAAAAAAAGGCTCCAGAGAACGCTACAGATATACAATGTTAGCATATTACAAAAGCTTAAATACTACAATATCACATGTAAAAGCACTTCCTTTACCCGCCCAATCTTTAGTTTCAGGGACTCCAGTCTGTGAGGCAAGCAACATTGCAAGCCACTTCTGCTGGTGAAAACGGGAAATTCGGGTTCCAGGCTTTGATCCAAAAACCAGCTTTGATTCTGATTGACCAGATGACATCTTTGGACTTCCAATGAGCATTGTGGAACACTAACTTGTTCCTTGCACACCATATCTCCCAAATGATTACAAACAATAAGGTTAGCCACGCTTTCTTCTGAAATTTGCGACCTACTTTGTATGAGGACCACTGGAAAAAATGTTCTTTTATGTTGCTTGGACATACTGAGTTGAAACCCCACCACTTCAAAGTAGCACACCACACCTTCCAGGCTTCGTCACATGTAAGAAAAAGATGGTCTACCGTCTCTTCTTCCTTACCACAAAGAGGGCACCATTTATCTTGGTCTCGACGAATTCCTATGTTCCAAAGTCTCTTCCTTATATTCATCTTTCCTAGCAACACCATCCAGACTAGAATTTCCACCTTTGGTGGGGCTAGGCCTTTCCAAGCTCCACACACTAAATGATCAACTAGACTTGAGTTTGTGGGTTGAGACATTACCATTTGTAAAAATGAGTTAACTTTGAAGCAACCATCTGATTCTCTCTCCCACCATAGCTGGTCTTTTTCATCTTTGTTCAGAGACACCCCCATCAACAAGGTGTTTAGCTCCCCCACACTTGAATCCTCTCTTGTGAAGAAGTTCCTCCTCCAATTAAGGACCCATCTCCAAAGACCCCCATCCCAAATCCCCATTTGTGAGATGAGATGATCCCTTTATAAGGATACAATGAACAAATCTGGGAACTTGAGATCCAACAGCATGTCCCCTACCCATATGTCCTTCCAAAATTTAACTCTTGAACCGTCTCCTAGCTTGATTCTCATCGCTAACTTCACCGTTTGTGGGTTCTGTAACATATTCATGCTGTTAACTATCGCTCTCCACGGCCCCTGACCTGGATTTCTTGCTTACACTGGTGTTAATGAATCTGAATTTCCTCCATGGATTGAGGTAATGACATTCTTCCACATTGTAGAGCTTTCCTCTGAAAATCGCCACCACCACTTGAAGAGCAAGGCAGCATTCTTGATTAGAGGGTCTCCTACTCCTAGGCCTCCCAAATGTTTTGGTTTTTGTGTCAGCTCCCACTTGATGCAAAGTACCCCTCTATGCTCATCATTTGATCCCCAAAAGAAATTTCTTTGAAGCTTAACAATCTTTTTCAGAACTATCTTCGGTGCTCTAAAAATGGAAGTATAGTATGTTGGTAGGTTGTTGAGTACTGACTTTATAAGTGTCAATCTACCTGCTCTTGATAGCGTTTTTACCTTCCAACCTGCAAGCTTCTTTTCAATTCTATCTAGAACTGGCTTCCATGTAGCTAACCGCTTTGGGTTTGCCCCCAATGGAAGTCCTAAATGCTTATTTGGTAATGAAGCAGCCTGACATCCCAAGACCCCTGCAACCTCCCTAGTCCAAGCATCCGACACCCCAATCCCCACAATAACCGACTTGCTGTAGTTTATTTTCAACCCTGACAGTGCTCTGAAACATTGCAAGAGGTTCTGTATGTTGAAGATTATCCCTTCATCAGCCGGGCAAAAGAATAATGTGTCATCAGCAAATTGTAAATGTGTTAGCAAAATCTTCTGAGTTCCTATTTCAATGCCTTGAATTCTATTCGTTCTGACAACCTCAATAACCGATCTATTTAGCACCTCTGATAGCAATACAAACAAGAATGGTGAAAGTGGGTCACCTTGCCTAAGCCCTCTTTCCATTTTGAATGGAGGAGTTGGTGAGCCATTGACAAGGATGGACATAGATGAGGTAGAAATACATTGAAACACCGAGCTGCAAAATCTGCTCCTAAAACCCATTTTCTCAAGCACTTGTTTAACAAATAACCAATTAACCGAATCATATGCCTTTTCGAAATCGAGCTTTAGTAACAATCCCTTCTTCTTTTTCTTCTTCAACCAATGAACAACCTCATTAGCCACAAGAGCCCCGTCCAGAATTTGCCTTCCTTTCACAAAGGCAGTTTGATTTTCTCCAACTAGGGTCTTCATCACCTTTGCCACTCTCTTGCTTAGTACCTTGGATATTACCTTGGACACACAACCCACCATACTAATGGGTCTGAACTCTGCCATCTCCACTGCTCCATCTATCTTTGGAATTAATGAAACCCATGTGGTATTGATAGAAGGGTTCATAATTCCGGAGACAAAGAATTCTTTGATGTATGCTACCAAGTCATCCCCCAGTGTATCCCACATAGTTTTTATGAATTTGAAGTTAAAACCATCATATCCAGGAGCTTTACTTACATTGCAATCCCAAACTGCTGCTCTGATCTCGTCAAAATTTGGAATTATGTCGAGCTGAGCTGCTGATTCTGCATCCAACCTTGGCAGATCCAGCTCTCCCACCTCAGGTCTGCACTGCTGAGGATTTGAGTACATAAGCTGAAAGTAAGAGGTAATTGCAGCTTTCATCTGTCTTGGGTTGTAGAATAATTGACCTCCTACTCTTATCCTGTGCAGAGCTTTCTTTCTTGATCTGATAGATGCAAGGGTATGGAAATACTTGGTGTTTTGATCCATTTCCTTAATCTCTTTGCTTCTTGATAGTTGTAGCCAATATCTCTCTTTCCTTGTATACCAAATCCAAAGTAACAATGTGGCTGCAGCCTTTCTTGCCAAGTCTTCTTCTAATAGTTGCATCAGCTCTGCTTTAGATCTCAGTCTATCCATCTCATCTTCTAATGCAGCAATCTTCAGCTCAATGTGACCAAAGACCTCCTTGTTCCACTTCCTCAAAGGCTGTTGAAGTTTCTTCAGTTTTTTCACAAATGAAATGCCTGAATTTACATGCCACTCCTCTTTTACAATTTTGGAGTACTCTGGGTGTGAAAACCAGCCGTCAAAACACCTGAAAGGTTTGGGACCCCATTGTGTTTCCTGCAGCTGAGTGATGATAGGACAATGATCTGACAGTGCCTTCTTTAGCCCAAACAACTAATGCTGTGAGAATCTACTAAGCCATTCTTTTTGAACTAGCACTCTATCTATGCGACTCATAGAGTTACATCTTGCCCAAGTGAACTTTCTTCCTGTTAATGGTACATCTCTCACCCCTGTCTTGTTAACAACGTCTCTGGTTCCTTGAGTCATGTTGAGCCTCCCTTTTCTTTCTCCAATGTTCAGGATTTCATTGAAGTCACCAAACAGGAATGCAGGGATGTTGTTAGCACTAAGAACCCTTTGTAATTCTTCCCAGATGGCCTCCCTTCCCTCCTTAGTACATGGGCCATAAACTAAGCATATTATACAAGTAAAATCTTCTTTAAGCATAGATCCCACCAAGCAAATCCATCGTGTACCTTTAATTGTGTAGGTGACAGTGAAGTCATCATCATCCCAAATCAGGATTAGTCCACCAGATCCTCCCTCAGCTGGAACCTCCTCCCAGTGGCTTGTGTCAGCTCCCCAGCACTTTTTGATGTCTGTTGCTGAGACTTTACTATGTTTTGTTTCAACCAGACCAAGTAAAGACAGTCTATGAGTCAATGAAATATCCTTTATTGCAGCCTTCTTCTCCTTTCCCCCAAATCCCCTGACATTCCATGCGCAAAACTTCATATTTTTGGTGTTGGCAGTGGCATGCGTCTCTTCTTTTTCTTCCTTCTATTGACAGTGAAATCTTCCTCTTCTGTTGCACACATAATCTTGAGTAACTCTTCTTCTGGTCCATGAAATCTGAAGCCAATATCCTCTCCCAAAGACCATGCTTCCTTTGCCCTTTCCCTTCCTTTCTTGGGCTTAATCTTTAGTAATGCTTTATCTTTGCTGCATGTTGTTGTTTCATTCGTGGTTGTTCGTATTGTAGGTGGTAGATCAGTGCTGAGGTCTACATAGACTTCTATATGTGTTGCTCTTGTATTGGAAGGCTCTGGTGTACGCTATTTTCATTTTCATTTTCAAATTCAAATTGGTGTCCTTGTGTCTGATAGCGGTCATTGTCCAATGGTACAAGCCCCTTTTGTGCTTTTTCCTTTTGCGTGTTACTTTGTACTTGATTTTCCCCATGCTTTTGAGAAGTCCTTTCTTTGTTTGGTACGGCTGCAGCTGGCCCTTCCTCTTCATTATTTACTCCTTGTACTTTCCTTCCATCTTCCCATGCTTGTCTGTACTCTCCCAAACCTGTCTCCTCTTCTTGCCATGGCATGTTTGCGGCCTCCCTACTACCGGATTCTGGTGAAGATGCACTCTCTCTTGAAGCTATTGCTAGCCTCTGATCTCCTGGAGTCTCATCAACTTTGGACAGAAGCTCAAACTCAGATCCCAGTTCCATCTCCTGATCATCTCTTGGACACATTGCTAAGGACAGTGGATTTTGATCTGGATCCTCTTGACTTGAATCATCTCCTTCTTTGTACTGATCTCCTGTGTGACCTCCCTCTATCCAGGTTCCTTCCATTGCTTCCTTGACAACCACATTGAATTTCATGTGTCCAATCTTGAATGTGATACATTCTGAAATTGGGCTCATCAGATTTGTCTCAATCTCCACCATCTCTTCATCAAATGATTCACACCAATTTCCTTCCTTACCAACTTGTAACACTCTTCCCCAACATTCTCCAATATTCTTGAAGTTATTTTTGGACCATCCATGTAATGGTAGTCCTTGGATTATGAGCCATGTTGTTCTGTTACTACAGCATTCTCCTTCAGTCCAATTTCTTGCCTCCACAAACCAAGTATTGAGCCATTATTCCTCCTCTCTTACAAATGTGTCTCTTTCATCTGTACTTGCGAATGTTAGAAGCCATTTCTTTGCTCCTATATTCCTGACTCTGATAATATCAGCTTCTTTCCTGCAATTTTGTAAAGGTATGTCTTCATATTTCATCGTTTGATCCACACAACATATGATGCTTCTTTCCATTCCTTCTATCATCTGTTCCTCCCTCTCCCCTTGGATTTCTTTCTTATCCCCTGATCCTGTGTCTATCATATCTCTACTGTAATAAGATTAAAGTAACTTTTTTGATAAATAGAGAGCATACTCTTATTACAAGCTGGCGCACCCACCGAAGTGAGGCCCTAGAAAGACCACAAGAGCGGGGAAATAGTTTGTGACAAGAATATATAAAACCCTGTATTGGTGGGAGCCTTTATGGCACTGGATTTTTTTGTTATTGTTGTTGTCGACATGAATGTCATTTAGGAAATAGTTTTTTTTTAAGTTAATTTAAAAAAATATTTGGTATTATTTCGGACATCGGTTCTTAAGATTGGCCCTCAATCAGTTAGTGATTATGATATGCAATTGTTACATAGGTTAGGAGCCCAAAAATGTCTACAAGTTGTTAGATTGTCACGGGAGTACTGTTGAATTTAACACCAGAGTTTTTGTTAAATATAGCAACGACGGCTAGGCGTTTCGTTGCAAATGTTTTGGGCACTTTACATAACTATTCGAATGCTTAGACCTGGCTTACAAAGAAAACTATTTCCCCAAATAACATTCATGTCATCATTTAAAAAATTGCCTAGTGGGTTACTCTACTTTGAGTCAGTTGGTTTTATGATAGAATACCACCTGAACTTATATGTAGAACTTATAAGTTCCAACTCTATAAGTTGGGTCTAAAAGGCCTGGTAAAAATTTAACAGGAATCAACACTTGTGTCACATGGAACTGCTGGCTCCTACCAAGACAATAGGATGATCTCAACTAGCACTAACACTGCTTCCATAGCCCAACCCTTTTGTCCTCTTGGGCTTGTGCTAGCGGATCAATGGCACAACCTCATGCTGAGGAGACACTGTCCTATTCGTCAACGCAAGGACAAAAACTGTGCTTCTCACGGCCTTTTAATCAAGGAAACATATTCCAAATATCCTAGCCATGTGTTTCACCTACAAAACACTTTTTTTGGCATAAAGCAAAGTGCCTTAGCATGGTTTCATTGTTTCAGTATGTACATGTCCTACGATCGTAGGTTCACTTGTAGTAGAGCTAACCCCTTCTAGTTCATACTTCACACAACTAGTGACCTAATTTGTCTCCCGCTTTTTATGATGATATTATTCTCACATGCACCAACACGTCGACAATTACTCATAAGATAAAGTTCGTTAGTCCGAATCTCAAAAGTCGTCTTCCTAGAAGTATACATATGATTGATCTTCTTCATATCCCGCTTATAAGTTAAGAACCTTGTATTCTGGGTCATCCCTTTCGACATTCAAGATGAGATATCACTATCTTAATAACCATAGTCCGTAACAATCTAATTGTGTGTTTTGCAAATTAAGTTATTTTTATCTCTGATTTGGATAAATATGAACAAAAAATCATGTTAACATAAGATTGAATAGTCTTCTAATAGTTCTTCACATATGAATATATTTCAGTGGAGACCATGAGTTTTATTTCGTGAAGCGGAAGACGTTATTGGAAGCCCTTGCAAAGGAGTTACCTTGTGACACCATACGATTCTTCTCCAAATTGGTCTCCGTTGAAGACTTAGGCAACTTGAAGTTGCTTCACCTCACTGATGGTTCCATTCTTAAAGCCAAGGTCAGTTTTTGTCATGTTTCTTCTTTTTGTCTTTACGTTTTTGGCACGTCATTAGGATCAACCTCATTTTTTCAAGCCCGAGCTAACATTTTGAAAATATCCTCCTTTGCTTGGTTTACAAAATGCATTCCTCGTTGAAGTTCAATTGTTTATTTGCATAGTGATGCGCACTCAACTTCTAGTTTTGTACATTTTCTTTTAAGTAGCTAGAATCCTAGTATGGGTTGGTTACGTTTTCCTCTATGTCTAAGACAAGGACAATGTTGTAGTCGAAAGAGGTTAGTAGTTATGATTAGGCTTGTAGCTTGCATAAGGGGTTTTTTTTTTCTTTTTTTTTTTTTGGCTCTCTTGAATATAAATTTTATATTTTAATTTATTTTTGTCTTGAGTTCTCTTCTTTGGTTAATTCAAGGTATATCTTTCCCTTTGTTCACACTTTCTTTAGCAACTCAAATCAAAGGACGGCCGTTAGAATCCTTCCTTCTACTCTATTAATATTAGGCGCTAGATCAATTTGGTATCAGAGCTAGAATATTCAAATCATGGCTCGAGGGAACTAGAGTTCTGCTTTTGTTGGAGAGATCTATATATGGACAAACGATTCAATGAGATGGAATAATGATTCTGACAACTAAAGTTTACAGTGGAGCAATGCATTATGGTGTCTGTCATTCAATTCAACCTCAAAATCCATAGGCCATAGGCGATGAGGAAGACACAAAGGCGAGCTTCAATAATCCCTAAAAAGTATAGGAATTCATGGACACAATTGGAGAAGAAAGAATCATCCTAGTATTCGGACGACAAACACTAGGAGTTCAAAATCCGAATTACAATCATAAAATTTCAAGAGGGATTTAAGCTGAAGAGATCCTAGATTAGCTAATGTCAATTGAGAAGGTAATTTTGTTACCAAATATAGCCTAGCACAAAACAAGTTCCTTTGGTAGAGACTCGGCTTCAAGCAAGTGTTGTTGCTTTGTTAGAGCAACTCAAACACTCAGCTTTAGACAGTGTAAGAGTAGGATTATGACTTGAGGAAAGATGAAGAAACACATGAGAAGCGCCTTCTTACCCCGCAATCAGGCCAGACCGATGTTCTCAAACAACCAAATTTTGTGCCAAGGCACTCGATTCGTTAAAGATTATATCATTGGATTTCACCATGGGGGGTAAAGAATAACTTGGCAATCACCGAGGGACAATTGGCTGATACGTACAATTGTAGATTGGAAGAGTCTTACAAAGAGATAGTGAACATGTTTGACATATTTTCTATTTCTGAGGTTTAAGAAGAAGCCCTTCAGGTTGAAACACGACAAACATGGTGTCCAAACAACATTTCTTGGGAAAGTTAATCGAGTAAACGAGAACCCAAGCAAGCTAGATGCCTAAACAATATGGGTGTATAGGAATAGTTAGAAAGGCCGACTGAGATGAGTTTCAACAACTCAAATAAACTGGGCTAGGGCTAGTAGTTTGAGGTTCCAAAGTTTCAGTTTTGGAGAAGTCGGACAATTGAAGACATTTGGCAAACCGACAAATGAACCTGCACCTCAATACTTGATACATGAGGGATTCCACTTCAAGGGGAACCAACTATGCTTACTTGCTCCTAGTCCAGGCCACATGGGGAAAAGTAAAACATACTTGCTTATGACGACCACATATTACTATATGACTCTAGGGAAGGAAGTTAATTGGTTTCTCAACCGCTGTTGGATTGGTCAAATTACAAAGGGAACCACAACCAGTGTGGGACTTCACATGCCATTGCCCATTCCAAGTCAGCCTTATAGTACTATCAACATGGATTTTGTGCTAGAGTTTCCAAGGACACAATGCGGTATCATTCAGTATTTGTAGTAGTTGACAAGTTATCTGAAGCGCATTTCTTAGCCTGTAAGAAGCCCCATATATGTTGATGCGTTGTACTTCCAAGAAGTCTATTGTGTGAATGGTTTATCAGAATCCATTATTTTTGATAGGGATGATTGTTTGATTAACCACTTCTACATATGATTATGATCGTTGGCGAATACATCTTTTGACTTGACCGTCATTCATCATTTGCAGACAATGTCCAAATGAAAGTCACTAATTGGTCCTTAGATACATACTAATGCTTAATAGCCAAGAGTGTGAAGAAATGGGGCTAGAAGTTTCCGCCATTCCTTATTGTGTGTATGATTTCATGGCCTGATCGCTACTTGACCTTTCTCTTGTTCTTGATATCATAAGAATCATTTGTCATATGTGCTAGTAGACTTATGTTGGCAATTTAGAAATAAAAAGCCAGCAATAGACAAGAGACGAAGATAAGTAAACTTTAGTGTGGATGACCAAGTACGGACAAATCTGACACGAGAATGATACCCCACGTGAGAGCACAGTAAACTGTTACCATAGAAGAACAGTCCTTTATGGGTAGTAGAGAAAATCAAACTCAACGCCTATTGCCTTGAGCTGTTAAGTGAAATGAAGACTATAATCAACTTTGACATCAACTACTTTATTCCTTACTTTACCATAACCAAGAGGACGAAGCAGCTGCGAGTTTGAGGAAAAATTCTTTCAAATCCAGGGAGCATAATGTAGGCCCAGTTCACGACTAAGCAATTAACTCGCCACGACACTTGGTGAATATGGATAGCTTGTGAGTAGGTCCTTTGGCAAGTAGAACGAGGAGACAAATGGAAGACCGCACGCCTTCTAGATGTAGCAACTAGATTCCTATTAGGACTCAACTTCCAATTTTCCACTCTTTTTCCCTGTATATTTAATTAGTAATTTGTTTCCCCCTAGGTGAATTCAAAGTTAGATCTTTCCCTCTATTCGTCCTTACTTTAGCAATTATAATCCAAGAAAGGTCTTGAGAACCCCTTTCGTTTACTTTCCAAAATTAGAGATTACATCATATGCCTTTATAACAACAACAACAACAGGTCCAGTGCTACAAGGGCTCCCACGTGCGCAGGGTCTGGGAGGGGTAGGATGTACGCAGCCTTACCCCATCAGGGGGACACCCTAATGAGAGGTTGTTTCCGAGAAACCCTAACCTGAAAAGCGAGAAGGGCATGAAAAGCACGGAGAGCAAGACAAGCATGGAAGTATCGAAATGGATATGCCATTATAACCATAACCACAAATACGAAAAATGTTTATTCTTTTAATCGAAAGGGGAAATAGTTTCCTGCATAAAGTGCAAAACATTCTTTTTTTTTTTTTCCTGATCGTACACCATAGAATGGAAAATGTTTCGCATGTTGAATGAAAGGGGAAATGTTATCCTGCATAAAGTGGAAAACACTTTTATTTTTATTTTTTTTTATCAAATGTCATATGTTTTACTTGAATAACAACTTGACTAAGCATGAACATCACATATATTTACATAATAAAATCATCTGTTTAAGTATAAAAATTTCAAGAAACAAAAAAATTTTTTTTTTTTTGAAAATAATTTTTGAACAAAAACTTTCCATAATTAAAATATTTTTGTTTCACCAAACGGAGCCTAAACTACAAGTTGTTTTGTGTTGGATTCAATTGAATTTTTTTTGTTGCATGTTGGTAATTTGAAATCTTCACCATGGTTGGATTGAATTGACATATATAAATTTATGAAGGTGTTGACTGGGTGCGATGGGGTGAATTCGGTGGTGGGACGATGGCTAGGGTTCAAGAGCCCATCATTTGTAGGGAGATCTGCCATTAGAGGCTTTGTTGAGTTCAAGGATCACCATGGAATTGAACCCAAGTTTCTTCAATTCATTGGACATGGTTCCAGATTTGGCATCGCTCCTTGTGACGCTACGTGCATTTATTGGTTTTACTTTTGGATCCCTTCCAAGCAAGGTATCCCATCTCCGACCATTAACTTCTCTTTCCATTTGCACATGAAATAAAATTAAAAGTTCATAGTTTTTTATAGCGTTACTGTTACATACCACCGGTATACAATTCTGAACTCTATCAAATTATTTGATATTTAAATCACAAACTTGATTAACTCTTCTAACAAACTTCTCGCATATAATGTTTTGGACAGGCGATAAATGAATGTGGATTCTAACAATTATCCGTAGTTTAACATTTTTTTTTTTAAGTGGGATCCGTAGTGAACATGACCTAATGTGTCCTACCCTTTAATATAAGAACTTGCTCAGAAGTTGTAACCAAACAACCATTACGAACAATAATTTGATTTCATGCCGAAGTTATGCAAATGTTTTTCATTATCTATTCCATGCACGATTACGAATATTGCTTCGTTTTTTTCCCGGAATGTATGTCGATTCTAGTCGATAGAATGAGCAAGATTGTTTATTACAGTCTGATTTTCTCAATCATATTTCATAATAGATTTGGATTCTACACCAATATTTCATTGGATTTCTAGATCTGTAACTAGATATGGACGTATGTAAGAGTTACTGCAATATTGATTATGATCTTTAGCCTATGATTTGGTTATTTAGAAAATCTAACATGAAATCTCATATTTTTATTTAGTATGAAATTAAATACAATGATTATTTGATTTGCAAATTTATTTTGAATTTTGTTTATTATACAAACAGCACCACAGTGAAAAATAAAACAAAAATAATAGACCTATAAGTTACCACTTCTATACAAATGAACTCAACTGAATACAAAGAAAAACAAAACAAGTCCACAAATTAGTGTATCAAGATGTGGTATGATGTACATTTTTTCCAACCCAAACTTTCATTTTTAAGGTTTCATAATAGTTAAGACAAAATTGGAACATGGAAATCTATTCCTTAGCCAATGCCATGGGTTCGAGTTCAAGGAGTTCAAGCTTGAGCTCAAGTTGTTGATTGTCGATTGTAAAATTGTACACTCCTTCCATATCCACTCTTTCTATAATGAACGTGGATTATTTGCTCATCCATGTGCACTTGTTCCATTACGAGGCTCGATTTCACTCCCTCGTTCCTTGACTGGCAATTAATCCAACAGCAAACATTTGTCTATAAGTTTAGTGTCTTGGAGGATTCATGGACATACTTTAAAATACAAAATTTTACTTTGTCCTTTAATATTTTCTCATACTATCTCTCTCGAGACTATTATTCCTTTATGATTACTGTGCGAGTTAAGCTGTATTGTAGTCTGTCTCTCTGGAGTACATTATAAAGGTGGGCGTTATGTTAGTTGATCCCGTTGTACCAATGCGGGCAATAAAAATTTAGGATAGTGGTGAACTCCACGGATTGGCAATTCTTTGGTATGATCTTTTCCCGCTTGTTCCTGTTTCCATCTATTTATTAATCGGCTTGTTGTTTGTTGGTAGTCTTGTTCAAAGTTATTTTGTTTGAGCTCAAGATTATCCTAAATCAAGCCACGTTAATTCAAGGTCTTTCTTTTCATAGATCCTAAGTTAATCATTTTTAAATTTTAATTTGAGCATCTCAAGAAAGTTATGTCCATATTGAGTTGTTTTTATTACTTGTTAGTCATATTTCAAATTCATACTAATCACTATTATTGGTGTTGTTATGTCCCTTTACCTATCGTTGTAGACAAAGACATACAAGAGAATCCAATCAAGATGAAGCAATTTGTGCTGCATAACCTTGTCAATGTGCCTTCATGGCTACCAAGCATAGTAGAGAAAACCGAATTGAAGGACATCATATGCACTCCTTTAAATCTTAGACCTCCATGGGAGCTTCTGTGTCGACACATAAGCAAAGGCAATGTGTGTGTGGCAGGCGACGCATTCCACCCATCAACACCTGACATAGGTCAAAACGGGTGTTGTGCATTGGAAGACGCAATTGTTCTAGGAAAATGTCTCGCTAATGCGCTCCTAAGAGTGAAAGGGATGTCTTGGGAAAAGGAATACGAGATGATAGAGATCAAGTTGAGGAGGTATGCTAAGAAGAGGAGATGGAGAGCTATTGATCTTGCTATGACTGCTTATATCGTTGGATCTATACAACAAAGCAACGGGAAGATAATGGACTTTGTGAGGGATAAATTATTGTCTTCTCTTATGGCTAAATTGATGTTGAAAAAGGCTGACTATGATTGCGGTGAGCTCATAATTTAAGGATGATATGGGAGAGAAAACAAGGATATTGAATAAAGGTCATTGCACTATATAAGGTACTTAAAAATATATTTAAATTTTGTTATTGCTTTAGAATACGTTAATATATCATTTTAGTTTATGGAATATATTCATAAGCATACTTGCATGTTCAAAACTAGCCAGTACATTATTAAATCATCGTCGAACAACATTTTTCAAGATATGCGAGTCATAGTAGTTCCCTAAGGATCCATGCTGTTTTGTTTGTTATTGTCTTTGTAGTGTCGTAAGTTCAAGGAAATAAATTTGCTCAATGACTTACCATGACTTTAGGCTAACTAAAGTTTGAACAGCCATTGATCAACCTCAACCGATCGCCTCTTCCCTGTGTTGATGCTTTCGGTGATTTTGACTTCAATTTGCTTATTTTTTACATTGACTCAACTAACGCTCAAATTAAGGAGATCGTTATGCTTTTATGGTTTTACTACCTTTGAATTGTGAAAAAATTAAAGACATGGACCCAACCCAAGCAACAGTTGATATGACACAGCATAAATGCCCATTAGGCACCTTTCCTCAAACACTTAAGAGTAGCCTATTATGAGCCTGAGTCAAAACAGTCTATATCCGACACCCTTCATTCAAAATAAACCGTATGACTTCAAGTTTAACAAGATTTAGGTGGAGCAAGCCAAATTTTTGTCACCTATTTGAAATCAACGCAATCAAGCTCAATGCATAGATATCTAAATTTTGTTCACCAATTTAAGATCAACACTATCAATTTCAATACTTAGTCATTAAAGCTTTAAAGCTTTAGACCAATGGCTTAAGTTTAAACCTACCTGGTGTACCAAGTAGAGTCACCAATCTAAGACAAATAGTATCAAATTTGAAACTTGGTCATCAAAGCTGTCGATTTCTAGGTGTTGCACCAGAAGGGGGGAGGACAGAGACTAATGGTAGAAATGGGTTACCTTCAAGAACACCATATATGGAACCACTTTGGTCGCATAAAAAAAAAAAGAAGCCGCGAGTACTATCTACTCTTAAAAGAGAAAAAAAAAAAAAAAAAAAAATTTGAAAAACAAGAAGAACAGCTATGTTGTATGAAAAACTAAGTTTAGACTAAAAATAATGATAAATTGAACTTTTATGGATAAACCCGAATTAATATTAGGACTTTGAAATAAAATATGAACTATACTTGTAAAAACTGAGCTAAGAAAGACTTTAAACTAGACCCAATTAACAGCTAAATAACTAAATTCGATTCAACTACCTAATTAAGTTCAACAAACATTCATGGACACTCTGTATCAGAACCGGATTAGTGAACTGAACCAAAGTGACAGTTAATTAAACTTGATCTAGATAAAAATAATTGGTTAAAGTGTTGAAATGTCTTGGATGATCTTTATTATGATATAGTGAAATTGTGAGACTTCTCTTCTGAAAGTAGAATGCAGCCGAACCATGTAACCTTAGTATATTTAGTAGGTAACCCTTCAACTTTTTTTTTTTTTTTAAATTTTATTTTGGCCTGCTCCAACTTAGGATTGAAATGATCAGCAAATCAAACTAGGTTAAAAAATACATAGACTAAACTCTTGGATGGTAGTAGACGTTATCATTAAATTTATTCTCATTAGGATCATTAAATCTTTATCATTCCTTGACCCAAAAAAAAAAAAATTCTTTATCATTCCTTGTGTAGGCTCGATACAATATAATCAATTCGTTCAACTAAGATGGGACATTGACTTCTATGAGTATAACATCCAAGTGTTGAGTTTGGAGACATCTGAGTAGGGATGGCAATGAGTCAGGTTTGAGTCGAATCCGCCTTTGCTTAGATCCTACTCACAAAAACCCGACCCAAACCAAATCCGGAACAAAACCATTTGTTTCATAAAAATTTAATACAAATCCAAATCCAAATCCATCGGGTGGAACGGATATCCAACCCAAATTCATAACCTATTTAATTTATAGAATAAAATTATAATATTACAATCTAATATTTATATATATAACAATAAGAATGCAATAATAATACCTCAAAAGCTAATATTTGGACAAATCACTATGCGACCAACAAAAAAAAAGACAAATCACTCTATTTTTTTTTCTTTTTCATTTAGTATGTATAAACATAACAATAATAATACAATATTAGAGAATTATTTAATTACCTCTTAACAAGTAACTTTTATACATGAATTTGTTACATCATAGTTTTATAAGAAAATAATAAAGTACCAAACATGTATCAAAATGTTGGCACAATAAATAAAATATTATTTTTTTGAACATTATAATAAACAAAATATTGAAATATAGTTTGGCATGTTAAAAACTTAATATTTAGTAATTTAAAATTTTTATCCTATGTTAAATATAATTTCGGATCGGATTTAGGTTGGGTTTGGGTTGTGTTTAATGTCATCCAAATCCGACCCAACCCAAAATCTATTTATCAACCTCTAAATCCAAATCCATATAAAACTCATTTTTTGTATCTAAATTCATCATAAATGGATTGAATTATATAGATATCCAATAAATTCAGGTCCAATTGTCATCCCTACTTCTGGGCTTCTCCAGCAACCCCTAAAGTCTGGATATTCTTAAGACTATTCGTATGGGTGATTTATTGAATACTCTTCATATGGATGGCTTCTTTCTGGCTGGTTCTTCGTGTACCTGCTGTACTTTTCAGCAATGGTAGTACCGGGGAGGCTTTTGAGCTTCCTTGGTTGTTCTGCTCTTGAGGCCTATAACTAGGGCCTCGTTCATTGTAGTAAAACACTTTTATAATACCCCTAATTTTATAGTGAAAATTCGTTGGACTTTTGGCTGAACCACGTAAATCTTTATTTCTCTTTTCTTCTCCTATCCTGTTTTTACTTATTTCAGAACCCAATCTAGAGTTTTGGTGTGTGTGGATTTCTTAACAACTGGTTGTTTAGACCTAAATTGGGTCTGTCAGAGATGAAGGAGGAAGAAAGAGGGTCGATCGAACCCTGGTGCTTCTCCGGTGGACGTAGCGGCAGCGGAGGTGTACGGATGGTGGTGGTTTCCGGCCTTGGTGACGAAGGTTGAAGGTGGTGGTCGCCAAAAATCGATCATCGGTGCTCGGGTCCGGCGGTGCTTTTATTTTTCGAAGCCGAGGTGGTGTTGGGGGTGAGAGTGACGCGTATGGCGACCAAGAGGCGGTGAAGCGTGGCGGCGACGGTGGCTGAGTTTCATCGGTGGCAGTGGTGTTTATCAGAAAATTTGGGTGTGAATTTCAGTGTTGGAGGAAAGTGGGCTTGAAAATCAAACCCTAATTTGCATTTAAATGTTTGCTAATTTTAAGCCCAACTCAAAAAGCTTTTAAACTCAGTCCAACACACTTTTTCTAGTGAGGAATAAGCCCATAAAATCCATTTGAAAAAAAAAATGACCCAATCGTAAAAAAAAAAAAAAATTTCAGCCTAACAGTAAATTTTTTCTATGGCGTCTGAGGAAATAAAAATTTCACGTATCGAAAAACTTGATGGTACTGATTTCGGGTACTGCGCATGTAAATTGAAGATTATTTGCCTGGGAAAAAAATGCATTTGCCTTTGTTGGGTGAGAAGCTGGAAGATATGATGGACGAGGAACAGAAATTGTTGGACATATAGGTCTTAGGTGTCATCCATTTTACCTTGTTCATGTCCGCGGTTCACAATGTTGTCAAGGAAAAGACAACGGTGGCCTTGATCAACTTTCTCGGGAATGTAAGAAAAGCCATCAGCGAACAACAAAGTATATTTGATAAAAAAGTTGTTCAACTTGAAGATATTGGAAGATACTCCCGTAACCCAACACTTGAATGCATTTAATACCATTGTGAATTAGTTGTCGTCGGTGGATATTAAATTTGTTGATGAAATATGGCCTTCAGTTCTGTTAGCGTTGTTACATAAGTTGGGAGGCCATGAGAATGGCGGTTAGCAATTTTGCTGGTAAAGAAAAGTTAAAATATGACAATATATGTGGTTTAATCTTGTCTGAAGAAGTATTCCGTCATGATTCCGACGAGTCAAATGCTTCGAATTTGGCCTTAAATGTTGAAACCTGTGGTCGAAATTTTGAGAAAAATTCACATAGAGGTATGTCTAAGTCTAGGCTTAGGAGGAGAAGTAAAAGTCGTATGGGTCGTAAGAATACTTGCTGGAATTGTAGGAAATCGGGTCATTTTAAACGAGATTGCAAAATCTTTAAGAAGTCCGACTCGGAGCCAGCTAACACTGTAACCGAGGAAGTGCAGGATTCTTTGCTTTTTGTTGTGCATTCTCCAATCGATGATTGGGTCTTACACTCCAATACGTCTTTTCACACTAGCTTGTGTCAGGAGGTGATTAGAAACTCTGTCGACGAGAATTTTGGTAATGTGTACTTAGCTGATAGTCAACCACTAGACATTATGGAAAAGGGTGACATTTGTATAATTTGACCAAATGGGTCGACTTGGACTTTAACTGATGTTATACATGTGCCAAAACTCAAAAAGAACTTGATTTCGGTGGGACAGCTAGATGATAGTGGTCATTCTGTCACTTGCTCAAATGGAAAGTGGAAGGTTTCGAAGGGGTGCTGGTGCTAGCCCATGGTATGAAATCGTGCATGTTGTATTTAATCTTGATACCAGCTGATATTATTTCTATCACAGATCCGAGAATAGTTCTGAACTCTGGCACTGCAGAATGGGACATATATGTCAGAAGGGCATGAAGATTCTTGCTGCAAAAGGAACACTACCAGACTTGACATCAGTGGACCTTGGGACACGTGAAAACTGTATCTTTAGCAAGCAGAAGAAAGTCAATTTTTCAAAGTAAGGTCGAGCACCAAGACCACAACGGCTGGAGTTAGCGCACACTATTTTTTTGGGACCTGCCCCTGTCTCTTCCCTTAGCGGTTCCCAATATTATGTGACCTTTATCGATGATTTTAGCATGAAGGTTTGGGTGTACTTCTTGAAGCACAAGTCAAAGGTGTTCAAAGTATTCAAGAAGTGAAAGGCTATGACAAAGATCGAATCAAATTCAAAGCCAAAATGTTTACTTTCTAATAATGGTGATGAATATATTGATGGCGGCTTCATCAAGTATTGTGGGCAAATGGAATAAGGATGGAAAAGACTCCCCTGAAGACACCTCAACTTAATGGTTTTGCTGAACGCATGAACAAAACCATAAACGAATGGGCTGGGAGCATGAGGCTGCATGCTAGTCTGCCCCTGGTGTTCTGGGTGGATGCTATTAACACTACTGTTTATCTGATCAATCATGGTCCGTCCATTCCCTTAGGCTTTAGATTGCTAGAAAAAGTCTAGAATGACAAAGAGATGAAATTGTCTCATTTATGGGTCTTTGGCTGTACATCTTATGTTTTGCTTGATTCTGATGCCAGGAATAAGCTTGAAGCCAAGTCAATGAAATATTTCTTCATCGGGTATGGTAATGAGTCGTTCGGGTATCGGTTTTGAGATGAACAGAACTGGAAGATCGTTAGAAGCCGAGATGTTATCTTTAATGAGAAAGTTCTGTACCGAGAATGGGCCAGCTTAGAGAAAGATTCTGAGAGATCTGTTTGGGAAGAACTAGAGTTTATTAGTTTGGAGCAACTTCCCGATATCACTTCTCAGTCTAGTGGACCAATGGGTTCACCGGTGCCAATCATTTGGCAAGAAGTTCTAAGTGAAGCAGAATTGAGTACAACTGCTCCATATTTACGCAGGTCTGCAAGAACTATCAGACCTCCAGATCGATATTCTCCATCTCTAAACTATATTCTGCTGATAGGTGGAGGTGAACCGTAGAGTCACTACAAAAAAAGTGACCATTACCAACAGTAGTATTTCAAGTTCTGTTGGTAATGGTTGTACATTACCAACAACAAAATGTTACTGTTGGTAATGACTTAGAAGAGTAAAAAGTGAAAATAATAAAAACTTAGTCCCAACAAAAATAAATTTCTGTTGGTATTGATATAGTCAATCCCAACAAAATAGATTTCTGTTGGTATTGATATAGTCAATCCCAACAGAATAGATTTTTGTTGGTATTGACTACCCCAATGCGAACAGAAATAAGTACTGTTGGTATTGACTAGCTCAATGCCAACAGAAATAAGTGTTATTGGTATTGACTAGCTTAATGCCAACATAAATAAGTGCTGTTGGTACTGACTAGCTCAATATCTACAGAAATAAATTTTGTTGGTATTGGCTAAATTAATACCAATAGATGTATTTATCAATAAACAAATTTTTCGGTAAAATTAGTAATTATAAAAAATTTTATTAGAGCAATTTATGTATTAATGCCATGAAGTTTGGTATATTAATTTTATAGTGCCTTTTGTAAAATAACTTTTTAGTCAAAAAATATAATTAAAAAATTATTTAAATAACGATCTGTATTGGTGTAACTATGCCCCATTTTTATTCTTTCTTACCGTCATTTGGACGATTTTATAAAACATATGTAACTTATTGTATTAAAACATTATTTCACAAAATTTATGAACTAAAAATTTAGTAAACCTCATAATCGTAATAAGTTATAATTGAACATGTATTTAAATAATATTGTCTTTAAATAATATAATAATAATGTTTTCAAAAATTTTTCCTCTTCAATTTTATTTTCCCTCCATTTTTTAATTTTATTTACTTATTTTATTTTTATATTTGTACTTCACTCATTACTAATAACTGTTACCAATGGACAAAATCATATTACCAACAAATAAATTTTTAGTATTGGACCAATACTGATAGAGACATTTACTAAGAGACAAATTTATTGTTAGTATTATTCTTATAATATTAAAAGAATCATTATTGACAAATAAAGTCACTAGTTTTAAATTTAAAAAAATTAATAGTACTTAATTCTTTTTTACTCAATTTTTGTTTCCCTATGTTTTCATTTCCCTCTTTAATTTTTCTCCTTTTCTCTCAAATTTTTTTTTGCCTCTTAAATTTCCCTCCAATACTTACAATTCTAACCTAAAATTAATTTATAGTTAAATAAATTTAGTAATTGATTCAAAAAAAAAAGAGGTGGACGAGTAAAAAGGGCACAAGACCCTCTTCACTTCATTTCGCCCCCACACCCCAAATTCGCTCACCTCCTACCACGCCCCGGCGACGACTCGACGGCCACCACGCCGGCCACGGCAACTCGACCACTACCACACCGGCCACAGCTGCTGAGTGTTCCAGCTTGACTTGATAACCCTCACACCAGGCTCAGTGCCCTAAATTTCTAGTATAAATATGAGCGTTTATATACATTTTACATTTTATTTTGTTTAAAACATGTGAATTTGTTGTATGAGACATGAATTTTGCTGAAATTTATGTTGGTCGTTGCTAGTTGTTGTATGAGACGTGAATTTTGTTTAAAACATGGATATTGAAGAGGTTCTATCAACTCTTGGGCTTGGATTGTGGTGGTACTTCTGATTTTTCTGATTTTAATCTATTTTTCATGCAATTTGAGGTTTGTATTCATTAGTTTTGTTGATATTAACATGGATATTTGGTTTGATTTTAGTGTGGATTAGCTAACTACTTTTGTCTTAAACTGTTTAACTAAAATCTTATGTTTGTTGATATATTGGCTATTGTTGCATTTTTTTACTTTTAATTGTGAGTAAGATGGAGTAATTAGGTTATCTTGTACTGATTGTACTATTTGATTTATGGAAATTTGTGTGCTTTAGTGATTTAGAGCTATATATATTGTTTGATTCAAGTTCGAGGTGAGCCATATGTTAATGTTCATGTCCATAATTGATTTAGACCAAACCCAGAAGTTATACTACAAAGATTGTGTATAATACGAGATCAAACCTACTAAATTAAACACTACAAAAAAGTTATACCATGTAGAAGTTCGAAAATTATATAGAACTAAAACTAATGTACTTGACTTATTTTGTCTTAAGGAATCTATGATAACATCTCCAAAAGTTGAACTAAAACATTGCATAAGCTAGTTGTATGATGTAAATCTATGAAGAAATGAACAAAAAATTACTTCAAAACTACAAAACCTACCTGATGTATTAGAACGTTTAGCAAACATATATGACCAATAAACATGGAAAAATATTTCTAGCCTTAGAACTGAAAGAATTTGATCAGTTGATCTATTTTTATCAATTGTATTCCTCATCTAGTCACTGTTTTAGTATTCAAGCTTAGAACATTGCGGTTATATGGTATGAGTTGATTTGGATAGATATTTTACTATCTTTTGTAATTGATTTGTTAATATTGGTAAGTGTAGGATGTACCATATGGGTGTGTTTAAAAATAAGGACTGGGTGAAGTTCCCAAGGGCTTCAAGTAAATTTGAGAATGGAATGCGAGCATTTGTCTCGTATGCTCTTAATGTTGTTGGTGAAAATGGGTTGATACCGTGTCCATGTAAGTTAAGCGCTAATCGGTATAGTAAAGATAAACTCACTGTGGAACGCCATCTTCAACTTAAAGGCATGGATTCTGATTATGCTTGTAGCATATGGCATAGTCATGGGGAATCAAAAGTTTATGAGGGCAATGATACTTGTAGCGAGATGGAGATGAATGTTTGTGATGATGATTATGCTGTTTATGAGATGATCCAAGATGCATATGGGGTACATAATCTTATTAATATGGAAGAATCATCCCAACCACCAATGGAAGGACCTAATGTAGAAACTGAAAGTTTTTACGAATTGCTTAAAGATGCAGAGCAACCCTTATATCTTAATTGTGAGGAATTCAGCAAGCTCTCATTTCTTGTTCAGCTGTATCATCTTAAATGCAAGCATGGGGTGACTGATGCTGGATTTACTGAACTTTTGACTTTGTTTAAAAAGGCTTTGCCAAATGAGGAAACATTGTCAAAAACCTATTACAAAGCAAAGGGCATTATTAGAAAGTTGGGTCTTACATACAATAAAATAGATACGTGTCCCAACGATTGTGTGTTGTTTTGGAAGGATTTATTGGACTATGACGCATGTCCTATTTGTGGTGCTTCAAGATGGAAGACCACAAACAATGGGAATGTAGTATCATTAGCCAGCAGAAAAAAAGTCCCTAATAAGGTGCTCCGTCACTTCCCCTTGATACCTAGACTTAAGAGGATGTTTATATCAACTAAAACAGCTAGTTATATGAGATGGCATGCAGATGCACGGAAGAAAGATAGTAAGCTAAGACATCCTGCAGACACCGAAGCATGGAAGAGTTTGAATTAGCGATACCTAGAATTCACTTTAGATCCTCGAAATGTTAGGCTTGGCCTTGCTAGTGTTGGTTTTAACCCTTTTGGAATTATGGGTACTCAATACAGCATATGGCCAGTTGTGTTAATGAACTATAATTTGCCACCATGGCTGTGTATGAAGCAATCTTATTTCATGCTAACCCTGCTTACACCGGGTCCGAAAGCACCTGGTAATGACATCAATGTGTTTATGCATCCCAATACTCATTCTAATAGATTAAAATACTACTTTTTACATATTGAGATTGATAGGAGACTATCAGAACTTCCGGATAATGCAGATGAAGCATTCATTAAAGAAGAACGAAAGAAGATCTTTTTCGAAGTTGTGGGAGAGAACAATAATGGATACACAAAAACCTGCGGATTAGGTGTTAAGGTTCCTCGTTATAGTGCTAAGCGTGCCGCTCTAGCTGAGGAACAAGCTAAGACTAGAAAGTTGGAGGAGGAGCTAAAAATTGTGAATGAGAAGTTGTCTAATTCAAATAAGAGCTTAAAGAAATCATGGGAAAAGATAAACTTTCTCGAGTCCACTCTTCTGAAATTTATAGGAAAGGTAATTGTTCAACATATAGTAGTAGAACAACTTTTTATTAGTTTGAAGTTAGGCTAATATAGTTCTCGGTAGTATGTTAATTAGCGTTGTTTCTTATTGAGCCTAATTGACTATTGATCGTTTACTTGTGACATAATATATATCTATTTTGGCTTTGCAACAGTGAATATGAATTATAAAGATAAATATTCCAAAATATGGTGATGCAAATGCTAGGACTTGATTGATAACTCTTATATATGACTTACTTATGTGCTAAAAGATTGGGATTGAGTTTGAGTTGTATATCTGACGTCTTTGTTAATCGTTGTCACAGGAACAGGGCATGTCAATTGATAATGAGCTTAATCAAGAGCAAGGAGACTAGGAATACACAGATGAAGATGACATGTAGGAGGATATCTTTTTTGCATATATATATCATGGATTTGTCTTTTTTGCTGCATAAACTTTTAGGATTTATTTTGGATTGTTTTCTTTTGTTGAGGATTAAATTAGACATGATATTAAAGATGTATTTTGGATGTTGTGGGGGATTTGTTTGTTGATAAATGTATATGTATTAATGAAGGGACTAGTTGTATGAAATTGTTGGGAAATCCTTGCCAATGGAAAATTTTTGTTGGTATATACAGAAAGTCTTTGTTGGTATATCTTCTACTATAAAATGCTGATTGTAGAAATAATCTTTAGCAATAGAAATTTTTTTGGTTGGAATACCCTTTACCAACATACATTTTTTATTGGTATAATTTTTACCAACAAAGAATTCGTTGTTGGTAAAAAATCTTTTACCAACAAAAAATTGGTGTTGGTATTATCCTTTACCAACAGATAATTTTTATTGGCATAACTTTTATCAGTAAAGAATTTATTGTTGATATACTCTTTACCAATATAGAATTTGTTGTTGGTAGTAACTCTTACCAACAGAAAACTTTGTTGGTACAACTTTTACCAACAAATGAATAATTATGGCTAATGCTAAGCTATTACCAACAGTTTAAAATTTCTGTTGGTAAAACTTTTACCAACAAAGGATGTACCAACAGCTTAACAACAGACCGATTTCTGTTGGTCAAGCCTTTACCAACAGAAAAATTGCCATTGCCAATAATAATCCTGCCGTTGGTAGTAGTTACTTTTTTTGTAGTGAGTTTCGAAGAAAGTCTTGAAGATGAACATGCTAGCAAGTGGGAGCTTACCATGGAAGACGAAATGAAATTCTTACATGACAATCAGACTTGGGAGTTGACAAAGCTACCGGTAAGAAAGAAGGCTTTGCACAGCAAGTGGGTTCATCGGGTGAAAAATGAACCCGACGACAGTAAAAGATTCAAGGCCAGGCTCATTGTGAAGGGATTTCAGCAGCAGAGGGAAATTGATTACTTTGAGATCTTTTCTGCGATGGTGAAGCTTACAACTATTAGACTTGTTCTGGGACTAGTGGCAGCTGAAAATTTACATCTTGAGCAGTTAGTTGTGAAAACCGCCTTCCTACATAGTGATTTGCAAGAAAACATCTACATGCATCAACCAGAGGGACTCATTCAGTTCGGGAAGGAGTGTGTGGTTTGTAAGTTGAAGAAAAATTTGTATGCTCTCAAGCAGGCTCCAAGACAGTGGTATAAGAAATTCGACAATTTCATGAGTGGCACCGGTTATATCAGATGTCAAGTAGACCATTACTGCTATATCAAGCAATTTGAGTCCTCATATATCATTATGTTGCTATACGTTGACATGTTGATTGTTGGGTCCAATATTGAGGAGATTGAGAATATGAAGAGATAGTTATCGAGTCACTTTGCCATGAAGGATTTGTGGCCCGCAAAGCAAATCCTTTACATGTGCATCATCAGACACAAAGTTGCTGGTACCTTGAAGTTGTCACAAGTTGGGTCTGTCGAATGAGTACTGAAGCGGTTCAACATGGATAAAGCTAAACCAGTGAGCACTCCTCTGGTGTATCATTTCCAACTTAGTCGAGATCAAGCACCTAAGTCAAAGGAAGAACATGAGAAGATGAGTAGTGTGCTGTATGCCTCAGCAATTGGGTCGCTCATGTATGCTATGGTCTGTACATGACCAGATATTGCCCATGCACTGGAAGTGGTGAGCCAATACATGAACAATCCTAGAAGACAGCACTGGGAGACAGTGAAATGGATCATGAGGTACCTTCGGGGTACTACAGATGTTTTTCTTAACTTTACTTTTGCTGGGGCAAAGTTTGCAAGGTTTCATGGATGTTGATCTTGCTAGTGACATTGACAGTTAGAAAAGTACTACTGGTTACGTGTATACCTTAGGTGGTACTGCTATTTCTTGGCGTTCAAATTTAGAAAAGGTTGTTGCCTTGTCAATAAAGGAAGCAGAGTACATTGTTATGTCTGAAGTAGAAAAAGCGATAGTATGGTTGCAGAGTTTTCTGACAGAGTTGGGAAGGAAAATGGAGAAGGGCACTTTGTACAGCGACAATCAAAGTGCGACCTTTCTGGCAAAGAATGCTGCTTTTCATGCTAGAACCAAACACATCCAAATTTGATATCACTTCATTCGACATTTACTTGAAGAAGGGGAGTAGTGCTCGAGAAAATCTGTGGGAGTGAGAATCCATCGGACATGCTGACGAAGGGTGTGACCCGTAGTAAACTGAAGCTTTGTGCAGCTTCAGTTGGACTTAGCACCAAATGATGGGGTTTGAAGGGGAGCATGGGGGCTACTATAAGCAAAGGTTGTTTGTGAGCCGCATTATTCTTCGAGGGGGAGATTTGTTGAGTTTGGAAACTTCTGGGCTGCTCCAGCAGCCCCTTCAAGTTCGGAATATTCTTAAGACTCTTCATATGGCTGATTTATTGAAAGCTCTTCATATGGATGGCATCTTTCTAGCTGGCTTTTCATGTGGCTGCTTTAATTTTTAGCCATGGCAGTAATGGGGAGGCTTTTGAGCTCCCTGGGTTGTTCTACTCTTGAAGCCTATAAATAAGGCCCAGTTCTTTGTTGTAAAAGCAGAGTAAGTGACATAAAATATGAAAAAGAGAAAAGTGAGAGTGAAATATGAACACTCTTGTAATACCTCTGATTTCATAGTGAAATTCGTTGCTCCTTCTTTGTGGATGTAAGCTTTGGCTGAACCACGTAAATCTTTGTGTCTCTTTTCTTCCCCTACCCTGAGTTTACTTATTTCGGAACCCAATTTATGGTTTCAACATGTGTGGATTTCCCAAATTAACCCAAGAGGCGCTCTCTTCCTCAGTAAAAAACAACCGACAGCCAAAACCCTAGCAACCACAGCACAGGGAACCCCTCCATTAGATCTCTCTTCCACAGCATCTCATGGCAGTCTCTCTCCCAACCCTAACTGCTGCCCTCGCAAACACAAGGGATCCGCCGCGGCTTCCCTCTACTATAGTGTGCAACGGACAACCCTCATGGCAGCGCAATCCTACGCGGTAAATATACCCCTATCCTAGGTCTCAGTAATTCTATGGCATCACAAACTCCCCTCACAACCCTGATCCCTAGTTCCCTCACACGACCGTTTTCAACCTTTGCCCTGGTTCCTTTTGTTATGTCGTCTCCACAACCCTCTTCCTCAGTTTCCTACCTCCCACCTCCACCTCAACTTCGAACATTCTCCTATGGTCTTATATGTGTTACAACATTTTCCTTTACTATTTCTAGTACTAGGTCAGAGATTATCACCTCTACAGATACACCTATCCCTTGCCAATCTTATCACCTCTACATCTAGTTTTAGCTATGGGATTGGGGCACCCCCTCTCCGCTCTCTTTCTTGATCATGGGATCCCTCTCCCCTTCAACTTTTAATAGCTTAGTCACAATTAAACTCAATTCTTCGTGCGCATCATGTCATGGGATTTGTTGATGGATTCATCCCTTGTCCCTCTCCCCAAATCCAATAATGTGATATCATGGCACCTTAATTCCAAATCCTGATCACATTGCCTGGTCCTATACTGAAAAGAGTATTCGGTCATGTCTCTTTGCTTCACTTACCCATTATATTCTTGATGACGTTACTCATCATCTCGCCTCCAAAGATACGTTGGATGCCCTTGTCAAACACTTTAGGGATCATTCCCTTTCCAACAAATTCGACCTTCGCTCTCAGTTTGCTACCCTTTGCAAAGATAATAGGACCATGAACACTAAACGCACTGAGCTTAAAACTATAGTCGAAAATCTAATTGCCATTGACTTCCTGGCCTCTAGTAGGGGAGTTGATTCTCTATGCCCTTTCTGGGTTACCGCCTGAGTATGGTCCTTTCAACACCTTCACCCATAATTTTTCTCAGAACCTTACTTTCAAACAATTCAAGACCTTTTTACTAGATGAAGAAGCAACTCTTGCTTGGCTTTAAGATGAGAGGGCTAACACTTAGTCCTTTGATGCCGCTCAAGACTAGGGGTCTACACCATGTAAATGAAATAACTTGACCCATTCCAAACTATCTGACAAACAAATTCGACTGATTTTTTTGAACACCGCGTTTAGCCTCGTCATAAACTAAAACGTCTTGATTCCTTTGATTAAGCAAACAATAGAATTTTGTTATTTTATTGTCCAATTCTAATTTCATGTGTCAAACAGAACCTTGTTAAATTCCTTCGTTTTTCCCCATTCTCTTTATTTGAAGCTCTATGGTCGTATAACTAATCGGGCTGAGGGCTACATTCTTACCATCAAATTGGCAACTTTCCTGTTGTTCCTTTTTCTTTATGTTATGCGCTAAAATCAGACTGTTTAGTAAAAATCATAAAAAGGTTTTTTTTTCCTGATTTATTATTTTAATATTTTAGGTTTTGTAAATATTGACAATTAGATACAATATTTTAGGTTTTGTATATATTAACAATTAGATACATCTATAGATAAATACAATGCTAGAAATTTGAAAAGAAAAAATTACACATGATAAAAATGACATCATAATGAAGTCTGATTAGTTGGAGAAGACAACTAGTTAATTTGCGGGAAATTTAAAGAAGATGATCACATGAGGCTTTTAAAGATAAAAATGACAAAATGATATCGTTTTGTTGAAAAATGCTTCAAAAATGATGCATTTTTTTCTCTTAAAAAACAGAAGAATAATAATGGTGCCAGACTTCAGTGTCAAGCTTCAATATGTTAAATACTAATTTTATATTATACGTATATTTGTACATGTGTAGTAAATTAGGTAACTCAATCACGCAAATTAAGGAAATGATGAGAAAGGGAAACTTTCCCCCTTCTTGTCCTTGATTGCTGAACGGCTGCCTTCCCTCTTTCACAGGGAAAAATCCTTCATGTTTTTTTTTTTTTTCCCCTCTTGTATCTTTATTTAGGTTGATGTTTTTTCTGTAATCAATAATCCAAAAAAAATAAATAAATAAATACAAAGTGAAGAATCGTTCTTCCCATATTGTGTCTTGCATTTCAATTTTTTTTCTTCATGGTATCAGAGTAGGCTTGATTCTGCAATCCCGATTCTTCCGCACCCAAACTACACGCACGCCTCTCCTCACTGTGAGAATTTCTTCCATATTTACTTGTTTTATTTGGTGATTTCTTGCTGCATTTTTTTTCATAACGTCGGGTGAAAATTCTGGCCAAATTCAGGCACAAATTATCAACACAGGGGGAGCTCTTGATGTGAGTTCACCCTACTATCTTCATCCCTCGGATCATCCAGGGTTAACTGTTGTTAAAGACATTTTAACTGGGCCAAATTTTCCGACGTGGCGGAGCGCGATTTTTAGAGTTTTTAAAGCAAAACACAAGATCGGTTTTTTGGATGGTACAATTGTTAGGCCGAAAGAGGATTCTCCTGATTTCGAAAACTGGAGTGCCTGCAACTCCATGGTGTCCTCATGGCTTATAAACTCAATTTCTAAAGAGATTCATGATAGTATTGCTTATTTCGAGTCTTCCCGTGATATATGGTTGGATTTAAATGAGCATTTTTCCCAAGGCAACGTTCCCCGCATTTATGAAATTAAGCATGAGATTTCGCAAATAAAGCAAGTAAATATGTCAATTTCTAATTATTTTACCAAATTGAGGGCCTTGTGGGACGAACTCTACACCTTAGTTGCCATTCTGCCTTGTACTTGCTGTTCAGGCCAAGCTTTTTCGGCCATCCGTAATATGGAGCAATTACTAGACTTGCGCATGGTTTAGATGCTTCATTTTCAACTGTTAGGTCCCAATTGATGAACACCAAACCATTACCCACTGTGGGAAATGCAAACTTGGTTTTGTGTCAAGAAGAGAAGCAGCAATTGGTGGCAGCCGGGATGAATTTGGTCTCAGAAGCCATAGCCTTCACTGCATCAACGCCAACCGCAGCTGCGGTTGGTAGTCCCTCGCTCAATACGGGCAATTTTACTCGTCGTTCTAACTATCCCGCGTGTCCTCATTGTAAGAAGCAGGGACATACTAAGGATCGATGTTTCGAGCTTGTTGGATATCCCCCAGGTTGGAGAATCAAGAATTCGGGTGGTGGAGCCAGAGCCGTGGCTGCTGTGGCAGCCACTTTACAGCCGACTGAACCAAATGGGGAGAGTCCCATTACAGGACTTTCCTCGTGTCAGTATCAACAGCTTTTAGCGTTACTTGGACCCTCCAGAGGATCTCCTAGTATAAATCTCACAGGTGAGGTCAAGTGCTTATCTCACACTTGGATTACCGACACTGGAGCGTCCGATCACATGGTTTCTATGTTGAGTGTTATGTTTGATGTTGTCATTAATAAGTTAGTAGGACAGGTGAAACTACCAAATGGGTCACAATTGACGGTAACTCATGTGGGAAAAGTTCGGATTTCAAGCGATGTTGTGCTTGATGGCGTTTTATATGTGCTTGGTTTTCACTACAATCTTTTGTCCGTGAGTATATTAACTCAAAATAGAAATTGTGCGTTAACCTTTTATCCCTTCTTTTGTTACATACAGGACCTATGCTCGAAGAAGCTGATTGGAGCAGGTAGGCAAAGGGATGGGCTGTACTTCTTGACGACACAAGATGGGACAGTCAAGGCTTTCACGGTCGAAGGCCGAAATAAGACGGTGTTCTGGCATCACCGATTGGGACATGCTCCAGTTTGTAAATTATCTATTTTGAGAACTCGAATGTGGTTTGTGATGTTTGTCACCGTGCCAAACAGGCACGGTTGCCTTTTCCTTTATCTGTTACCAAGACTTTTGCTTGTTTTGATGTTACACATTGTGACATTTTGGGTCCTTATCGCATGGAATCTTTAACTGGAGCTAGGTACTTTCTTACGATTGTTGATGATTTTAGTCGGTGTACATGGGTTTTTCTGATAAGAGACAAGTCTCAAACCCTTTACCTTCTTATGGATTTTTGTCGTAGAGTTGGAACTCAGTTTGGTTTACAAGTCAAACAAGTACGGAGTGATAATGGGCAAGAATTCAAGGCGAGCCCGTTATTGGCGTTTTATGCTAAGCATGGAATTCAGACATAGTCTTCCATGACAGGAACCCCACAACAAAACGGAGTGGTGGAGCGTAAGCACAAGCACCTGTTAGAAGTTGGAAGAGCTTTTTGGTTTCAAGCCAACCTTCCAAAGAGATTTTGGGGTGAGTGTATTTTGACCGCAGCTTACATTATTAACCTGACTCCATCTGTTGCTCTGAAAAACAAGAGTCCGTATGAGATTTTATTGAGTAAACAACCCGTTTACGAACACTTGCTAGTTTTTGGTTGTTTATGCTATTATCATGTGAAAACTGGTGACGCAACCTGGCATCTTTATTGGTTATCCTCATGGCAAGAAAGGATATAAGTGTATTGTCTTGAAAGTAATAAAATAGTGTAGATGTTCGATTTTATGAGGATGTTTTTCCCATGCAAACTCAACTGAAGAGAAGTCTAATTTTGATAATGAGATTGAAATTCCAACGGATGTTTTGTATGAGGATGAGCCGAACCAGAAAATGACCAAGTCAACCGAGCCGGTCGGCACCGAGATGGCTGAACCGGTTTTGGCAGACCTAGTGTCTATAGTACCCACCAACAGTGAGTCAGTTAGGACGGGTGTTCATGTGCGGGGTCCAGGTTCGGATATAGATATTAGTCCAAAACCGGGTTCCGAGATAGTGGCAAGAAGAAGTGGTCGCACTCGCACAGTATCGGCCAGATATCATGATTATGTTTATGACTTGCCTTCTTCCATAACCCATCCCAATGCGCCTGATCCGTCAGCTAATTTGGGTATTCTCTATCCCATCGCAAATTTTCTTTCTAACGCACAATTTTCTAATGCTCACACGACAGCTTTAAATGCCATCAAGTAATGTGATGAGCCAAAGGCTTTTCAGTAGGCCATCCAACATGAGCATTGGAGAGATGCTATGGAAAAGGAGATATGCGCACTTGAACAAAATCGAACCTGGACCTTGGAAGATCTGCCACATGGGAAGACGGCCGTAGATTCGAAGTGGGTATACAAGGTGAAATACAAGTCAGACGGGACTGTTGAATGCTACACGACCCGGTTGGTGGCTAAGAGATATACACAAGTGGAAGGTATAGATTATCATGATACTTTTGCACTTGTTGCCAAATTAGTCACTGTTAGATGTGTGTTAGCAGTTGCAGTAGCTCGTAGTTGGATAATTCATCAACTTGATGTTAATAATGCTTTCTTACATGGGGACCTAGATGAGGAAGTGTACATGAGACTTCCTTTAGGTTTTGAATGCAAAAACGAAGGAAAGGTTTGCCGACTTCGTAATCCCTTTATGGCTTGAAATAGGCATCTCGAAATTGGAATCAGAAATTTACCTGCACCCTTATCGAGATTGGTTTTTGTCAATCCAAGCTAGATTATTCACTTTTCACTTATTTTCATAAAGACGTATTTTCCACCGTGCTCATATATGTGAATGACGTTATTATAACCGGTAATAACATGAGTCACATTTCTGAAGTGAAGGGCATATTGAAAGATTTTTTTTGGGATAAAGGACTTAGGACCAGTAAAATATTTTTTGGGGATAGAGGTGGCTCGATCTCCAGAAGGGGTTATGTTAAACCAACGCAAGTATACTTTGGACATTCTTGATGAAGTAGGGATGTTAGGTGCAAAACCCGTTTCTACACCTATTATCGTAAACCATGAGTTAGCAGATGGAGTGGGGGAAGTGTTTGAAGACCAAGGTCGGTATAGACATCTAGTTGGTAGACTGTTGTATTTGACGATCACTCGGCCTGATATTTGTTATGTTGTTCATATTTTGAGTCAGTTCACGCATGATGCACAACAGCCCCATTTTGATGCTATCATGAGAGTTCTAAGGTATTTAAAGGGAACACCGGGACAAGGGATATTTTTACCGTCTACTAGTGACTTGAAACTACATGGGTTCTGTGATTCCGATTGGGCAGGATGTCCTACTACAAAACGATCAACCACAGGTTATGTCATTTTTCTAGGGAACGCACCCATTTTATGGATGTCCAAGAAGCAAACAGTTGTTTCCCGCTCTTCGGCTGAGGCTGAGTATCGATCAATGGCTACCACTACAAGTGAAATTGTGTGGTTGCGACGTTTATTATCTATTCTTCTTGTCCCTACTAACGATCCTACAATGTTATATTGTGATAATCAGGCAGCTGTTCACATAGCTTTTAATCCAGTGTTTCATGAAAGAACCAAACATATAGAGATTGATTGTCACTTCATATGAGAAAAGCTGCTTGGAGGGGAGATAGCCACGTCCTATGTTCGATCTACAGATCAAATTGCCGATGTCTTTACAAAAGCTTTAGCTAGTACCAGTTACTTAATTTTCCTTCGCAAGTTGGGCATGATTAACCTTCATGCTCCAACTTGAGGGGCAATGTTAGATACTGATTTTGTATTATACGTATATTTGTACATGTATAGTAAATTAAGGAAATGATGAGAAAGGGAAACTTTCCCCCTTCTTCTCCTTGACAGCCGAACAACTGCCTTTTCTCTTCCAAAGGGAAAAATCCTTCCCTTTTTTTTCTCTTGTATCTTTATTTAAGTTGATGTTTTGTATGTAATCAATAATCCAAAAAAAAAATACAAAGTGAAGAATCGTTCTTCCAATATCGTGTCTTGTATTTCAATTTTTTTCTTCACAATACATCGTCATTTTTGTCATGGGGAATTTGTGTTTTCAGGTTTCTTCACAAAACTTATGTTACTTAAAAATAAACTAAAAATTTAAATTTTTTTATTATTTTTATAAATATCAAGATATTAAAAAGTAAATAACCTGATATTATTCAATGTTTTAATTCTAAACGCCCCATTAAATACCCGACTTGTTGACCCAAACATAAATAAATAAAATCTGATTTGGCAGTACACATCATGGGGGATATTTCACTGTTTTTTCTCCTTTCTTCCACTTCAAGTCTTATTTAATTCATGATAAAAATTACGAAAAGTTTATTATTTTTTGACTAACTCAGTGAAAATGACACAAGATCTTTATATAAGGGGGTTTTCAAGTTAATTTTGCTTATAACACTCTTGTTCTTCCTTTATGCTAATCATAGATATCGCACTTTTTGAACATCATAGATATCGCTCTTGGTATGCTATGTTTTAAGTATTGGTAAAGATATCCCTTTTTTCAGTAACTTGCTTTTATGTGTAAGAGTGAAAAAAAAATGGACAAAAGACTATATGAGATAGCAATGGAAGGGGATGTTGCTTCCCTAGTCGGCCTTGTCCAAGAAGACCCTCTAATCCTTGACAGGTATCTCACAGAAGGATTTTCTGAAACACCGCTTCACATAACTGCAATGCGAGGGCATCTTGAATTTTCCAGACATATCCTCCTTGCAAAACCTACACTCGCTAGTGAAGTCAATTTGATGAAATCGACCCCACTACACTTAGCCTCAGCCAACGGGCACGTTGACATGGTGAAACTTTTGGTGGGATTTAATCCTGACATGTGTGAGGCACGTGATAGGTATGGAAGGAACCCAGTTCATATTGCAGCTATGAAAGGTAGGGTTAAGGTATTGGAAGAGCTAGTTCGAGCCTATTCAAGCTCATCTCGATCTCAGACTGACCAAGGTGAGACTATTTTGCATCTATGTGTCAAGTATAATCAACTGGAGGCTCTTAAAGTCTTGGTGGAGATTGTGGGCGATGTTGATGAGTTTGTGAATTGCAAGGATAGTGGTGGCAACACTATCTTGCATCTAGCAGTGATGGACAGACAACTCAAGGTATGGTTCTTTTTGAATGTGTTTACATGTTGATTCAAATTAGAAAATCAAATTAGTTCCGATCATTGTCCATGATCAAAATAGATTAGCTGCCATTTGTTTGATCCCAAAATTGTTATGTGGACATTGGTTAAACCTTACATCATCTAAGAGTATTGGCATAGTTGAATATCATTGTTAGAACATAAATCTTCAAGTGGTCAAAAAAAAAAATATCAATCTTCTACAAAGCAAGTTTTCTGGAAGGAGTTAGGTTCAAATTCCATACATATTGGAGCTAGTGCTAGTTCTGGTTTAGGATCCTGATATTAGTGTTTTGCAGTGGTTTGGCAAGACTCACACAATATATAAAAAGGTGTGTTGGAATCCTACATCACGTTGCAATAGCGATGTGATCTAGCTTATGTAGTGACAGTATTCTATTCCCTAACAAACTTGTTGAACTACATGGGTTAGATAGAGGACAATGAATCGCGTTTGATACTGTGCTTGTATCATATGGCTGCAACATTTGTTGTCTGTTTTTTTCCCATATAAGTGGCACCAAAGTGCATTACATGACAAGCACCAACACGATTGCGGGACCTAAAAACAGCTAGCAAACATTATATAATCAGGGAATCAAAAAATATAAGAGCCACCAAAATCAAAAGCAAAAACACAAAAGAACCACGAGAAAAATCACAAATTTAGCACAACGGAAGCATAAAATCAACAAAAGAATATCGAAACAGTGAACCAAAATTTACGTCGAAAACCTCTCTCGACTAAAGGAAAAACCACAAGATCCAAACAAGTGTGTCATCCACTATGAAGTTTGGAATTGTAATCTCCAATTGGTCCCCAAATCCCATCTCACAATCACTCAACTTAAGTGTGATTATTGCATGGTAAGTCACCAATTCTCCTATTAAGGAACCAGCTATCCCAAAATCTTAAGCTGATGGGTAAAGTTTATAAATGGTTTTATACTGTAATAGCTCCTCAATATAGCTATTGCATGGTGAGCCACAAATTCTCCTCAATATAGCTGTAGCACAATGAGCCACCAACATTTCTCAATATAACTATTGCACAACGAGCTTGAACACAGCTTTGGACAGAAAAAAGTACAAACTCTCACACGACTCACATTCAAATAACCTCTCAAAAAAATCTATCTCCCGCTACTTGAGTGCCGTCGAGTGCCGCCAAGGCATCCCGTTACAAATCACTCTTACCCCTCACATATTTTACGTCTTCAATCAACTAACAAACTCTTTTTATGATCCAATTACATAATCTAAATCTCAATCAAATTCCATTCTGATGAGTTAACTAGATTATCTTACCAAAATCCCACCCAAATTAGATCATAATGAAATCTAAACCAAATTATACCAATTTCTAATTTTAAGGCAACACTATCCCAATAGTCATGTATTGGTCGACATTACATGAACATCTTTAATGAAAAATAAATTTAAATTCTCACATAATTGTAGACAAAAGAGATCCGTTCATCCACACTTGTACAATTATGTGACATACAAAAGGGACATGGTAGCCTTCAACGTTCATGATGGGCCAATGTACAACAAGTTGCAAAATTTCCGATGATAGGGCCCGAGGTAAGGAACCTATAGTATAAGGCTTTTTAAACGATATGGTGAGACAATTAGTCATCACTTCTATAATGTTTTGAGAGATATCATACAATTCTAAAAGACCAAGTTTTTGAAGCAACATGAGGGATTATAGGTTCTTCAAACATTTATAATAGGCCTCGGCCAATTTATCCTTATTTTCAGGTGAAGCAGCTATCTCAATTTTAAACTTTTGTTATTATATTTCGTTAGGTTTCAAGTTTCGATGTCATGATTATTGGTACAATTGACAAAACGCATACTCAGGTTAAAGTCTCTCTCTAAAGTTGCACCTTCTTATCGTGGTAGAAAGGTGGATCATTGTTCAGTTCTAGTGTTCTAAAGAATGCTTTAGCACAAATTTTAAGAGGGGATGGGAACAAGTGCAACATATATGGCCCTTTTCTCTTTTTTTTTTAAGCTGATCGTAAAGTAAGATTAGCACATCTATCCGTCTTTATTATAAAAACCTTTTTGTTAGATATGCTCATAAAAAGTAGGATAATTTCTTACTTTCTCTTTTTACCTCTCTTTTCTTGTTTCTTTTATCTGTTGTTTGGCAATTTAGTAAAGGATGGTAAAAAAGAGAGAAGGTAAGGTAATATCCTGCCATTATTTAAATATGTCAAAATAAGAATAGTAAGAATAAAGAGGGATAAATGAGTTATCTTTATTTGGTAATTAGGTAAAAAAAAAAGTTATACTTAAACTAACGGCAATATTTTACCTTTACTTATCAAAAATAAAGACAAAATTATTTAAAACTTTTTTAAAAACTTATGTTACTCCTAATTAAATAACCCCTTTATCCCACTTAAAATTTTGTCAAACGAGGATAAGAATTTTTATCTCCTTACTTACTGAGTAAGGGATTATTGTTGCTTTGTTCCTCCTAGGTTGCTAAATCGACAGGTGTCAGTGTTCGAGAGAATTTTGTCGTCATGGACTAAAGGGTTCACTTCAATAATATTTAAGTCCTGTTTATTTTAACAGAAAAGAAGAATTTAGAAATTAATTTTTTTTCGAAAAAGGTTTCCCAAGGAAATATAAATTCTGAATAGGGTTTTCCGTTGTTTGTTTCAAAGAAAAACTTAATTCCCCATTGTGATGTCTTCGTGTATGTTTTAAAAAATATATATTTTTTACCAATCATTTTATATCTGACATAAGTAATAATACAACATATATGAAGTGACAAAATAAAAATTTAACTATTAAAGTTGTATAAATTAGAAAAATTATTTCTTAGGTATTCTAAAATTTGAGCATTTGTCATGTAAATACTCTATTATTTTATTATATACAATGAGTTATCATGAGATAAAAAATTTTATCACTTGTGTATATACTGTATTAAAATTTGGTGAATTTTTATTAAAATTTGGTTAATTTCTGCCAAAAAACTGATGTGATATAAGTATCATGTTATCAAAAGATTGTCCATATTCTAACAAAAATTACTTATATATTATCAAAAAAGTGTCATGTTAGCATTTTTGGACAAAAAAAATTATTGCATTATGATATAGGATACATATAGATTAATGTTTCCTTTTAAAATATACTAAATTTTAGCAAAAGATACCTGATTTACGAGAAAATTTTTAAACCTCAGATCATTATATATTATTAAAATATCACAGTACCTATGTAATAAATGCTAAAATATTACCTAAATAATTTTCTTTTGTAATATTATGTAACGATTTAACTTGATTAAAGTTGTTCTCTTGCAACAATAACAAAGTAATATCGAAACTGCTTTTAATTATTCAGTCTAATTCTTATTCGATGTTGACATTAAATGTTTACAGTGCAGTCTGGTTTATTTTAATTCGATCTTAATTTGCATGATGATAACCGTGAGGTTTTTGAGCCACTTAGAATCACGATTTCTCCCATTTTAAAAGGGAAGTTATTTTCCCTCATTTGAGGGAAAAACCTTTTTCGTGAGCTAATGATGCACCAAACAAAGAAAAAACGAAATATCACTTCCTAAAATGTGATTTTCTCCCAAAATAAATGAAGCCTTAATGGCATTTGACATTTTTGCATGTCCTTTTTGTTCAAATGTCTTTTATAAAGTCAACTAAGCAAAAATTATTCAGTACAATATGAGTTACTTCATGCACACATTTTTTTTTTACTAGTAAATGTATCACACAAATTCTTAAATAATTTTTTGATCAAAGTGATTTTACAGTTTTTAATTTCCTTACAACTATTGTTTATATTAGCATTTATTCTAGTGTTATTTTATTCAACTTCTGACAACTTTGTTAGTAAAAAAAAATCAAATGAATATTACTTGATAAGATGTAGACAGTCGAATTTAATTTAATCAAATGTAATTATGGCATGGAGCTTGCTTTTATGTTGTTAGCTAATATAAAATTTTTTGGGCCTTGGTATGGGCCTAGGTCGAGGCTGGTTCAAGCATAGCGGCTTACAAGCCTAAACAACAAAAGTTCGGGTATAGTAAATTCTTAACTTGTGTTCATCTATGAGTTTGGTAGAAAATTTGGATGAAACAACGCAAAGTGCGATGAATCCAATTTGTCATTAGGCTAACAAAAGCAAGATTGAGCTACAACTATCTCGTGTAGTGAGTTTTGAGTGAAGCTAATGGGAAAAGAAAGAAGGAAATGAATGGTGCATAAGATGTTCATCAATTGTTGACATATGTGACTACGAGTTCTAGCTTTTATGCTGTTAACTTTCATCGAGCCAAGTCGGTCTTTTCTTTTTTACCATTCTTATGACAAGCTTAAAAAAAATTATTACCCAAAATAGTATATTTTAAAAAATAATTACTAAGATGGTTTTCACGTAACAAAAATAATATTTAATAAATTAAAATTTGTTTTAAAAAACAAATTTGTGTCAGCCGCTGGCAGCTTATAGGCCTGCAGTGAGCAGGGCCTCCACTGTGTAGGATCTGCACAAAATTACACATCATTAATTTAATTTTTTAAAATTAAATTAGTAATTAAATTAAATATATTTCTTAAAAATTTATTATTATATTATATTTAATTTTATAATATTTATATTTTGATTAAATTATATATATAATTAATAATAATTATTCAAATTAAGTTATTTATTATATATTAAATTATATTATTTATACATAATTTTTTAATTTAATTATTATTAGATTTATGTAATAGTAGTCATTTTTTTATATATCATTTAGCATAATTTATTATATTTAAAAGATTATATAACATAAATAATTAAATATATACCGTTCAAGAAAAAATAATTGAATATGTGCTGAAACACATTTTTAATAAATCTAAAATATATAAAAAAGTTATAATACATTATTAAATATAAAAAAAACATCCTACTACTAGGATATTGTACAACATAGGTGATCATTGTGTAATATGAGGTTTGACAATCTATTATATAGGTACCCTAATATATTAATATGTATAATGAGATAACTTAATGTTTTAATATTTTATCATTTAGGTATCCTAAAATTTTAAAATTTTATCAATCATACAATAAATTTTATCAATCAGATATTAATATTTTGTCAAAATTCGATTAATTTTTGTTCAAAAATGTTAAAATATTGATTTTTTTCTCGATTAATATTTTAGATATTTAAGATTTATTGAATAACATATTTCAACATATATTTAACTGTTTATGTTACATAATCTCTTAAATATAATAATTTATACTAAATGATATATAAAAAAATGACTATTATTACATAGATCTAACAATAATTAAATATAAATTTATGTATAGATATATAATTTAATATTTAATAAATAACTTAATTTAAATAATTATTATAAATTATATATATAATTTAATTAAAATATATATTATAAAACTAAATATAAATAATAATAAATTTTTAATTAATGTATTTAATTTAATTAAGTATGTTTTTTGCCAAATGAAGGTTATTTCAGAAATTATTTTTTAAATTATACTATTTTGAGTAATATTTTTTTTTTTAAAGTCGTTTCGGGCAATTACTCTCTTACGCTGAATTTATATTTTACACTCATATGTAAAGTTCTTAAAATACAGTAAAAATATTATGGTATGCAGGCAATCAAGTATCTCACCACAAGTACAACTGTGGATGTGAATGCACAAAATGCATATGGTCTCACGGCTTTAGACATCTTAGAAGTCACCCAACGAGATGCAACATATTTTGACATTGGAGAAACTCTAAGACATGCTAGCTCACACACATCCAAGAATATCTCATCAAATCCCAAACATGATGAAACCAGATCGAGAAAGTGCAAAGGTATTGTGAAATCACTCCCATTTCATCCTCACATAAGCCCGAGTGAGATTACGAAAACCAGGCGGATTCAAAGGAAAAGCTCACCGGGTTTATATGTTGATCTCTTCCATGTTACATTGCGATCATGAGAGTTTATTACCAGACTCACGTATAAAATCTTGCACAGCTATAGGGACTGACTGGTTAGACAAGTGGAAGAATGCAGTAATGGTAACTGCATCACTGACTGCAGCCATGGCTTTCCAAGCGGGAGTTAACCCTCCAGGCGGAGTCTGGCAAGACTTTCCACAAGCCAATGCTTCAACTACGGCTACAAATCTAACGAACTTAGCAATGGGAAACATCACTCATTTTCCAGGGAAATCTATACTTGCTGAACTCATACCCCATTATTATTCATCGTTCATAGTTTACAACTTTGTGGCCTTCATGTTAAGTATGGTGGTGTTCTTGTTGTTGCTAAGCGGATTACCTTGCACCAAGAGTAAGCCTTTCATCTATGTCTTGAAGCTTCTCATGTTTATCGCAACGCTCGCGGTTATTAACACGTACTTGCTTTCGATATCATATATTGCACCTTTGAAGTTCGTACCTCTATTCTCAAGGTTTCAGTTTGTGATAAACGCCTTAAACATCTTTCTTAGTTTACTTGTTCTATGGCATTTATTTGGTGGATTGAAGAAAATGGTTAAGTGTGTAATGCGTTTGTCTAAGCGTTTGCAGAGGAGATGGGGAGGTGCTTCATCTTCTAACATGGATTCAAGAGTTTAGTGGTGGATTTCGTGTAGAGCCTAGTTGCATTGGGTCTCGTTTATTCAATAGAGGATTGGGTCAATCTTATTTAAACCCATGACACATTAGAGTTTTAGTATGGTGGCTTACACAAAGGTTGTGTATGTTATCATTAGAGTTTGAGTCAAGGTTGAAGAAGAGTTGAGGGTTGAGTTAGGGGATAGAGATTTCGGCTGAACCACGTAAATTCATGTGTTACCTCCAATCCCCTTTTGTGTGTGATTGTTATTTCAATTTAGGGTTTCAATATCCTGTTGGTAGTCCTCACAAGCTGTGTCAGAAGCCCTACATTTAGTAGTGGCCTTCCCATCTTATGTTTGTTCAAAATAGAATATTTTACTTTTGTTGATATTTATATTTTATCTTATATTTGTATTTTATACTGAATATTTTATGCTTATGTACTTAATATTATAATTATTCGTGTCATTAGTAGGAGAATTACTCTTCTCCCATTTCTAGCTAGCCTTTTTAGTATCCGTCGGTGGATCCTTTACTACATAGGAATCCTAGGAGGCTTAGGTTATTTTTTGACTCTTCATTAGCTTATTTTGTGGCACTGAGAATGTTGTTGTTGTTGTTGTTGTATTATTAGCTTATTTTGTATTTCAAGTAGTCCTCTTTGTAATAAAGTACATCAGCTCATTACACTCATCTTTGTGTCTTTTCTTGTTTAAATTTGCTTTGTTCAAGTTGTTATTGATTTATTTTGTTTACATATTCTTGTTTTTCTACAATGTTAGAGTATAAAATTTTATAATTCTACAACCTTGGAGTACAAAATATTCTAGTTTACAATTATTCAATCCAAGACAATTCTGCACACACAAACTCCATCATATCCTCAGGGCTGCAATAACACATTGGTCACTGTAACATAGCACTCTTTTGGATTCACAAGTGAATTGGGGACCGTCCTTTAAAGGACAAATACCCGAGACTGTTTTCCAATCTACACAACAAAAATCCACCATAGAGCACATGGGTTTCTAGGAGGGTATCATGTGGCATTAAAACCTATGATGGCGTCGTGGCTTATTCAAATGGGAAACCAAGCTTTAGATAGCGTTAAATCATAACCTTTAGGAAGCAAAGCTCCTTTTACAGGGTTGTAGTTCTTACTTCCAACAGTCCAACCACAGATCGGGTCAAGGGTATTTGGAGTGGGTTTGTTCCTCCCAGAATTGAGATTTTGGCTTGGTTGGCCATTCTATATAGGTTAAAACAAAAGAGAGATTAGTGAGAATGGGAACTCTTGATGCTAACTAGATTCTTTGTCCGTTATGCTCCAATAGCAACGAAACATGCAGACATCTTTTTTCTTATATGCAGGACCACTTGCAACATTTAGACCACCATTATGCGATGATTGGGAATCTCTTTTACGTGCCCAAATACTCTAAAAGACATTTTTTTAATAGTGGCAATTTTCTTTTATCAAATGCTCAACCAAGAAAGCCTAGCTCATGTCATTCCTCACCATCATTAGTACAATTTGGGAATCCATAAATGAATCCATATTTTAAAACACAATTCGTGATTGGGATTGCATCCTGGGTAATGTTAAATTGAGGATCATTACTTGGTTCGATGTTCTTGTTGGTTGCACCGGAATTTTTATCTATCGCTGCTTAAAGAATCCTCGAATATTAGTATCCACAAATACTATGAGCTTCCATCCATCATCCTTAGAGAATATTTGAAGATTAGTATCCACAAATACTATTAGCTCATATCCATCACTGCTTAGAGAATTCTCGAAGATTAGTATCCACAAATACTACTAGCTCCATTACTTCTCGGGCTCATATCCATCTAGGACAACCATTGCTACCACCACTTCAGATGTGCTAACTCATTTGCTTCACTTCAACTCATCAGCACTATCTGTCTGGACATTTCCCTATACTTCCCCAGTCAACTCTAGTGCAAACCAAGTTCAAAGTAGGGTGGTACACTTGCTTGGTCTAATCCTGTTGCGCATCTAAACTTGGGATTGTATAATCGTACTTTGGTTTTTTTTTTTTTTTTTTTTCTTGCCTTATTGTTTCTTCTTTTTGGAAACTATATATACAAAGATGCTTTAATCCAATCGTTGACAACACCCATTCAGGTAATTTCGAACAACAAGAACCCACCATTTCTTTTGCCATGGATAGTGGAAAGTGAAGCTGAAGTTCCTAGATTGCAAGATCAATTGCTCCCCTTTGATAACCAAGCCCCAAACGCTATGAGCGACATTGAGTCTTTATCCTCGGGACCTAAATTTCCGCCGGGTTTTGAGCCCCTTACTGTAGAAAAACAATTGTATGACGATGGAAACTCCTTGGGGGTGATTCTAGTAAATCACATGGAATATTCTAGCAAGACTAGAGAGGAATCTAGCATAGTTGGGCAGAGAAAGGAAAAGTGGCCGTGGAACGTCAGACCTAGAAGTCGGGTGCGACAAAAAGAGGTAGGAGAGCGTTGAATAGTGGAAACTGAAAAAGCAAGCCAAGAGGGAGTTACAGGATTGCCTAAAAGACATGTCGCCCGAGAATAGAATGAAGAGATCTGCGAAAGGCTCGGGCAAACAAAAAAAGAAGAATTTGGTGAAAAAGGGGCAACAGCGTTAAAGATGCCCTCAAGATCCGTGCCACGCAAGCGCACGCTGGAGATGGGGAAAAGACTAGGGCTGAATTTTGATGGTTTTGATCCTCTTTTGCTAAGCGCCTTACTTCAATAAATTTATGGCTTTGTGTTCCTATTTTCCTGTCTTTTAGTTAGTCATGTTTTTGTGTCTTGCCTAGTGATGTTTGTGGTTCATTGTGTTTCACTAGTTTTTGCTTTCTCTTCCTGTTTGTATGATTTTGTTGTTTTCGTCCTCGTTCTTTTACGAGTTGCTTGGTCGAGTTGTCTGCTCTGTATCGTGACTCTGTCGCTAATTAACCGAAAAAAAAGAAGAAAAAACCAAGAGGATTCCCTCTTTTCAATGAGCCAAAAAAAAAAAATTGATCTTTTCACTCTCATAATACTTATGTCAATTAGTTTTAAGATGGAACCCTACTTGAACTTAAATGTGAAACTCGTACATGTCAACTCTATGATCCAAACATAAATGAACCATATATATATATATTGTCTTTACTCTCATATTACTAACGTCAATTGGTTTTAGGATGGAATCCCACTTAAACTTAAATGTGAATGTTGTATATGCCAACTCGATGATTCATACCTAAAAGGTCCAATGAAATTTAATAATGAGGGACACAGTAATAATGGCTCACACCTAAGCAGAATTTGAAAGTAAATTATATATATTCTTACCTCTTTACCTCTTTAAGGCACCACCCTAAACGGAGATTGTATCAAACAAATAATTCAAATCATGGTAACATAAAATTGCTTAAATCAACACCAACTTTGGAAGTCTCCACCTACTATTAGAGTAGGATAGGACATAGTTTCTAGACTAATAAATACTAGACATGAACAACTCATTGCTCAGTGAGGAAAAACTCTATGGTCTCAGTTTTTTTCCTTAAAATAATTCGGTTCACTTGTTTGAATTAAAATTATAATTTTACTGTCTAATTTGTTAAATTTAGATCTTTTAATTAAAAATTTTACATTGTAATTGTTGGGACTGGAGAAAATAATTGAAATTTTATATCAAATCTATTGATTTTAAAACCAAAATAACCCAACTATATCGACCCAATTTTAAGATAACTAGAAACTGAATAGCCTGACCCAGCCTAAATTTTTAACAAAACTCAAAATGATCTAACTTGAATGACTCGAACCTAAAATGACTTGATTTAACTTATTTGACTCAAAGAAAAGTTTGAGTCAAGTATATATAGCTTTTCCACCTCTAAACTTCCTATGTGAGATAAGGGAGTTTGAACAAAATGAATAAAATTAAAGCACTCAACCGCTAAATTCTAACAAAGATCTCAAACAGAGACAACCGCGTTGCTAAGGGACAACTCCTATACACGCCACTTGTTGGGAAACGCAGCAACAACAAAACACAATGAAAAATTCAACGAGAAAATAAAATCAAACACACAGATTTACGTAGTTCAGCCAAACCTGCCTACTTCCACAGAGTTTTAGGAAGATTTTATTGCTTTGGAATTGTTATAGAGAGTTCTCTTCTCTCTTCCAATTCACTCTACTCCCTCACACCTAGAACCGGCTTTATATAGAAGCACACCAAAAAAAAAAAACAAAAAAAAACCTTATCTGCTCAGCTAAGATCACCAAAATGAGTCTGAGCCTCAACCAGGGCCCAAATCAAGGCCCAAAAGAATATCCTCCACTCCATTAGACTTAGCCTATATGTAACAGTATAAAATCAAACTCTGCACAAGAAATCCAACACCATTTTTGGCAAAAATATCAGAATGAAAATTGGCTTCTCTCAACGTATGGCTGAACTCGTAGATTTTCCAATAGATATGGGGCTTTGTAGTCATACACAAGTATAAAGGCAGAAAATTATTATACAAATGAATTGTCATGTAAGGGTTGTATCATAAATGGAGATAACAAAATCAATGGGGCTACCAATAGTGAAGAGCGCTGAGTACAACTATAGGTTGGTCCCCCATGAGCTAGCAATCCCTACCAATTTTCGTGGTGTCAATGCTATCGTACCCCCTCTCCCTCCCACCATACATATTAATCTTGTCTTCTTATTAAAGGCCTTGAAATTCCTTCACATCTGGAAACACAACACTCGCGCCTTTTTCGGTAATTAGTAACAGAAGTAGCGATACGAACTATAAAGTAAGTGTACCATGAAGTACGAGGCATGAGCATACATGCAGAAAAGTGCCTAGTAGAGTTGACCAATGCAACAATATCAAGAATGAAAACAAAAGTTATAAGCAGAAGGCATCGGCAACACTGGATGAGATACTAAAACAGAAGGAAAAGACCTAAGGCGCCTATATAGGGACTGAGTGAAGCAAGGGGAAGCAAACTGAAGCTTTGAACCCTGGATCTCTAGCACAACACTGTAAAGGAAAAAGAATGTTCGCCAATGACATTTCTTGCTGCACACCCTTTTCTGCTGAAACTACACGAACAAATTAATGTTGCTCTTATTCCTTATTCTAACTCTATGATCAGCTTGGCCATGATCGGGTCATCCCCTTCAAAATTTAGCCCAAGCTTCTTACCAAATGCCCACATTCGCTTCAGATACTGGATTTTACCGATGTCTCCTGCCTTAATTTGATCCGACCTTACCGCATCCCGGCCGAGACATTGTCCCTCTCCATTTCTTTTCTTGTGTTTACCTTTAGGCAGGATATCCCTCTTCACGCTACTCCTGTTTGTCATATCCTTCAAAAATTCATGAAGGTTAATTTTGGTCCGCTCTTTCGTTCTACACTTTACCGCTCTCCAGCCCATTTTAGTAGAAACATTATTTGCAACCAATCTCCTTGCTAAATATGCAAAATATAGTTAGACCTCTAAAATAATATTAATAACTTGTTTTCATTTATAAATACATTTATACTATTATAAATAGATACTTAATTGAGTATATGAATTTGTTGCAAATAGCGATACTCAAAGTGGTATACTGAATTATTTTGCAAAATTAATTTGTGTATATGCATGACATAAAGTTGTCCTATTATAAAGATGATTATTTATATTAAAAGTTTCTCTATTTTATACTCGATTAGTCTCTATATGATTATTTATTTAGTAATTTAGTCAAGTCAAATCAATGCTTTAACTTTACAACTCGATTATGTCTATTTGAGCAACTCAATACAAACACATCTGCTAACTCGATTAAAACCCACTTGTGCTGCTGTCATTATAAATACGTTGCAAACTTAACGCAATTTTAATCTAGGACTAAATTGTACATAAACTAAACTAACATAATACAATATTGAAAGGCTAAATTGACACAAGAATAAGATACAAAGTCTATAGCATAAATAACTTAAAAGATAATTTTAAATAATTATGTGTTTTGTCCATATTATTTCTTTTAAAATGGACATTTTATTATACCGATAATACAATAAAATGTATGCTTTTTAATGTTAGTCATATTATAAATGCACTTATGACACATATCCGTATCACTGAATGAAAAATAAAAGATAAGTTGAAAAAAATCATAATCATACTAAATTAAGTATTATATTATATATTTTGTTAAATTTGTCCTTTAACTCCCTAACAATTGGCTTTGTCCTTATTTTTTAGCGTTCCTTTTTACATTAGTAAAGAGACTATATGAACTCAATAGATGATAAGTTTTGAACCAAAGATCTATTGCTTGGAGGGTTGAATATCAAACAAAAGCCAAATTGTTAGAATTTTAATCATGTCCTCTCTATCAGTATTTTAGAAGGGATTGCTATAGACATAAATATAATTATACATAATTTATTTTAGGGTTATTTATACGAAAGGTCCCTATACTTTACCAATTGTGCTAATTAGTCCTTTTTTTGATAAATAAAGAGCGGAAGCTCGGTACAAAAGCCGCGTCCCAACAATCGGGGACACGAGAGCAAAAAATCAAAAGCAAGACAGAGCAAGGAAAAGCAGAAATCCGCCCGCTCTATGCTTTTAATTGTGTTAATTTAGTCCTTATACTATTTACTTTGTTTCAATTTAGTCCCTAGAGTAAAATTAGTATTGAGTTGTGACAAAATTTTAAATGCTTGGGTGACGGATGAGTTTAAATTGAGTTAGTGAACGAGTTTTTATCGGTCATTTGCATTATACATAACAAAATCGTTAAAAATTATGTCGTTAATTTAACTTTAGTTTCTATTATAGGACTAAATTGACACAATTTAAAGTGTATAGGGACTAAATTAACATAATTAAAAGTATAAGGACTAAATTGACATAATGGGTAAAGTACAAGGACCTTTCAAGTAAATAACCCTTTATTTTATAAGTCAACAAATCTTGTATTAAATTTTTGATATACGGAGCCAAACAAAACGCCAACATATGAGATTATGTTTGATTATATATATATATATATATATATATATATATATATATATATATATATATATATAAACACGTACATACTTACTACTTCACACACTTGTTTCCTTGAGAGCAAGATTGTTGAAGGAGTACATGGAACCAAATAAAGACCGTGACAAGATGGGAGTCAATCAAGAAACCGACATCGTCGAGTGGTTCGAAGAGGTGACAAGGAAGGCGGGTTCAACACAAACCGAGACGCTTCGTGCCATTCTTGCTCAAAATTGTAAGGTAGAGTACCTTCAAAAATGGCTAAGTGAGATCGAGGTTCAGGAGATGGAGTCAAGTACACTAGAACTACTTTACACAAAATTGGTGCCTCTTAGTTCACATAAGGATGTAGAGCCTTACATTCAAAGGATAGCTAATGGGGACACCTCCCCTCTTCTTACTCGACATCCTATCACCCATCTTTCTTTGAGGTACGTATTGTTAAATTTCACCAGACATTTAGGTCCGAACTGTAGAGTTGACATATCTAAAGTCTACATATAAACTCAAGTGGGATTCTATCCTAAAATCAATTGGTATTAAATGGAGTAGCCTACTAGACTTATATGTTGTTCTCTTCCTTTCTATAGCTCTCATATGTAGGATTCACATTTAACTTATATACGTTGTTCTTACTCTTAACACGTACTTGCTACTTCTTCCTCTAATTACCATGTATGAGCATAACTCGAGCCAGCAAGTGTTAACATTTTAGGCTCCTTTTGTTTGGTCGGTAGAAAATATTCTTTATCACAATTTTATACTTCTTTGGCATAACATACCTTTACCATATCCCAAAAATACAAAAAATATTTTGCTCTATTTAGCAGAAATTGACTTTCCATCGACAAAAGGGAAAAACATTTTCCCTTATGGAGTGAGAAATGTTATCTATCCTGTTCTCATGTCCTCTCTTTTATTTCAACCTAAACTTGGTATTTTGTGAAACTTATCTGTTACAAAGTTAATGTTTTGAATTTTCTTTGTGAAACGATTGCATTCTAAAAACATGCATGACTAATGGCTTTAGAAGTTAATTGTTTGGCGTCGAATTATGTTGTAAGAAATAGTTTTTTCTCTAATTATTGGGAAAAAAACACGATAAATGGTCTTAGAAGTTGACTATTCGCTCTTGAATAAGTGGGAACTGTTACATTTATGTTTGGCCACAAAATATGTTGTAAGAAAGAGATTTTTTTTCTCTAAATATCGAAAAATGACATTCTCGTGTGGCATTTTTCTGTTGACTTGTAGACTTTTTGTTATATTTATATACATAATTTAAGTATATAACTGATTACTTGTTTAAATTTTTAGTATTGTTTAATTAATATGAAGTATTTAATTTTATAGCTCAGGAACCACAGAAGGAAGACAAAAGTATGTGCCATTCACCCAACACAGTGCCCAAACTACTCTACAGATTTATAGATTGGCATCAGCTTTTAGATCAAGGTTCAAGCATCTTTCTTTCTTTAATTCCGCTTTTCGTGTTTCCAGCAATTGGTGTCGGTATAAACGTCTAGATTTGTTGAAGTATGTTGTCGTATTATAGGAGTTAGCGTGATGGTGGGCGTCTAGGTTTTTTGGGGCTCTTGTGGACTTTCTCGGACTCCACTTCGGCGGATACACCAGTATTGTACTAAGAATTATCTCTGTAGTTGTTGGGAAAAAAATTTGCACGAAGCCATATATCCCTTAGTTGAAAAAAACCCTATTTAGAAAATTAGATGCATGCGATCTTACCCTACTTCATGAAGGTGTAGTTCTAGACAGTTAAGCCTGTATCCTTCATTTATTAGCGTCGGTTCTTCAGTAACATAAATAGCAGATTAGATAAGTTATAAAATTAAAATTTACGTTTGTTTCAAATAAATTATAACTTCGTAAATTAAGAGTCTAAAATTTGAGAATTCTAAACAGTCGCTTGGGCTACTTTGGATCTTGTGACTAACCCTATACAACAGATTCCTAACACCAAGACCCGGTTGGCCTACAATAACACAAGAATAAATTTTCTTCTAATATAGGAAACTTAAAATTAATAAAGTTGCTCGAATACGTGCTTGTGATTGCAAGTTTGAATCCCGTAAATAGTCCTTCTACAAAAGAAGATGTAAGGCTACGTGTATAAAATGTTTTCATAAATCGCGCATTTGCATACGTAATTCATGGTTTGTATAGAAGTGTTCATTTCCTATTTCTTTAACATTCTCTATTTTTGTATATTTTTATACAATAGGGTATATCCAACAACAGAAGGAGGGAGGATACTTGAATTTATATACAGCAGTAAACAATTCAAAACAAATGGAGGACTGATAGCAGGAACAGCCACAACTCACTATTTTTCAAGTGAGGAGTTCAAGCTCAAGCAAGAGACAACCAAGTCTTATACTTGTAGCCCAAAAGAAGTCATTTCATGTGGTGATTACAAGCAATCCACATATTGTCATTTCCTTCTTGGCCTATACTTTTCGAACCAAGTCGAGTTTATCGCCTCCACTTTTGTCTATGGCATTGTCCACGCCTTTAGAGCATTTGAAGATCTATGGAATGATCTATGCTTTGATATCGAGAGTGGGACCATCAGCTCGAGAATCACAATACCCTCGATCAGGGATTGTGTCCTCCAAATCATCTCACCAAACCCTGGTTTAGCGAACTTGATTAGAGCAAAGTGTCAAATGCTGGAGCAACTCAACTGGGCCTGTCTTATCCCAACGTTATGGCCTAATGCTAAGTACATTTATTCCATAATGACTGGATCCATGCAACCTTATGTTAAGAAGTTGAGACAATATGCTGGGGATTTGCCATTAGTGTGTGCAGACTATGGATCAACGGAGAGCTGGGTTGGGGTCAATGTGGATCCTTGTTGTCCACCCGAAAGGGTTACGTTTGCTGTGGTTCCTACATTTTCTTACTATGAGTTTATACCTCTACATAGGAGGAAGAGCAATAATGAACATGATAGTACAACAACGGATGACTACATTGAAGATGAGCCTGTCCCACTTTCTAAGGTCAAGGTTGGCCAAGAGTATGAGATCGTGATAACTACATTTACAGGTTCGTTGTCTTTTGACATATTATTAAATAAGTATCAGTGTTTAAGCAATCACAAATTGAGTCTTTATTTAGCTCAACTAAAGCTCGAACTCAGCATCTCACAAGTCTATATGTGCCTAAGTCAACTACACACTAAATTATGGCTAAATATGCTTTAACAAGCTAAGTTTGTGTCTTAGTGAGCTAAACTCGAGCATGAGCACCGGGACAAATCTCTTTCCTAAAATTATGGAGCAAGACACTTAAAACTTGTTGTATGAAAAAAATAATGCACTTCAATACTCATAGGTTTAATAAATGAAGATTTTAATCCTTAAATTTTATGAAATCAATTTTAGTCCTTGGATCAGGGTGAAATAATTGTTTGCCCTAATATAACATTATGATATCACTTTTCAAAATATGACATCACTTTTAAGTTTTAATTTGTAAAAATATGAAAATTATCCTACCTCTTCAACCCTACTCTCACGTGTCCCTATGTGAAACCTTTGCCCATCATGTTCCAGCCATGCCCCACCCTTTCGCCCATCATCACTGCCCCTTTCGGCTGTGGAGGCACGTACAAAACGAGAGTGGGCAATTGTTCACATTAAAATACTAAAATACATTTAATTATATTGTGTAGTTACAAATAATACAAGAGATAAGCGTCGTATCTGCATATAAAAATGATAATTTCTATTATAATTTATCCCACTAACTTCAAGTACTAGATCCACCACTAAATACCACCACTCCTAACATCAACAATGGGGCTCGTCCTTTGTCTTAGCCTCCTCTTCGGATCCCATCTTTTTCCCATGCTCTTATCTTTCTAACCTCCTCATCGTCCTCCCTTTGTAATATATTAATACTAAGAGAGTCATATTCTTTCATTAAGTTATAAAATTTTTTTTAAGAAAACACTCAGTTATGATTCTATTTCATTTATATGAAATTTTTTTTATTTCATTATATATATATTAGTTTTATTTTTAATTTTGTTTTAAATATAGACCCTATAATGTTAAAATATTGACTAACTTTAATTTTTAATAGACAAATTATCTCATTTTAACTTTGTTTACAATTTTTGCTTTGAAATGCTTCCAACTACGTAAAACTTAATCCAAATTTCATTCTTCAATTCTCTCATATTTCTCTCCTCTTTGTGTGACATACTTACATATATGTTTATATACTTAATTACTATTTTTATTATAAATATAAACCTCGCTTTGTTAAACTTTTTGATCCTCCACAAACTATTAGTTTATGCCCCCAGTTAAGAAACTTTTTGAATCCACCACTGACTGGGTAACCGGGTTTCACGTCATAGCTGCAAAAAATCTCAATCTAAATGATTTTGTTTTCATTCTTCTCTTATATCTTAAAGATGTAATTTTAACCTAAAAGACTCCAAAAGTCGTAATTATAACCCTGACATTTATATAAACTGCTCTTATCTTCCTGCTCTTATATCAAGATACTAAAAAATTAAAACATAAAATTTATAAAATTAGAAATTATTTCACCAAATTTTAAAATATTTATGTACAATTTACCCATAAGAAAGGAAAGACATAAATTTGCATGGTCGTACGCAAAAATAAACCACATGTTTGTGCAACTAGTAGCACTATGAAGTTGATTGCGACTGTTGCTTTGTCCTGGCAACATTTAAAAGGATAGCAATGTTAATGGTACCAAAAAAGATATAATATGTACATTTAATGCACATTGCATGATATTGTATTGTAAGTCTTCTCGTAAATTATTAAAAAATAAAAGCGTAATTTATTATTGTACGAAAAAAAATTAATTTAATAATTTTAATAATATAATAATTTTATGTTGTCCATATTAGGTGGGGTCCAATTTTAATGTGTATATGACATTTTTCTTAAAAGAATCCAGCTCAAATAAGTAAATTCTTTTATCCACATAAATAAAATATACAATATACAAAAAAAAAAAAAATACATTTAACTTGTAGCAACTAGTAATCAACATTATACTTTTATAAATTAGGATAAATGACATATTAGTACCCTAAGATTTAATGTATTAATTCTTTAGTTCAAAAAGTTGCACATAATTAATAAAATTATTCAAACAATGGTGTAAAAAAAATGAAAGTGTGGCCTATTTTGCACCTTTACGTACCATTGTTTAGACTTATTTATTAAAGGCGTGTAACTTTTTAAATTAAAAAATTATTTTATAAAATTTGTGAACTAAAAAAGTTAATACATCAAATATCAAGGTACTAATATGTAATTTAGTCTATAAATTATTGTCAAGTAAAAAAATATTATTATCAGAATAATAATGTAAGTTCTAGTGAAGCCTCAAATTTTGTAAAATTGCACTAATTTTATTTGACAATAATATTACTCTGTATAATTTTGGATAAATTACAGAAAACCCCCCTAACTTCTGCTTCAATAACAAAAACCTCCCTCACTAATAAAAGCACTCACTAAACCCCCTAACTTTTGAAAAATTCTCACTTTGCCCCCAAATAACTTGTTTTGACCATTTTGCCCCTCCACAAAAAAAAATTATATTTAAAATATTTTTTATCTTTTGAACTTCTATAAAAATATGAAATATTTAATTCTTGTCTAATAATATAAAACCCTTTTCTAAAAATAAAATTAAACATTAAGGGCAAAATGGTCAAAAATAAGTTGCATGGAGGTTAAGTGATAAATTTTTAAAAGTGATGGGGTTTTGTGAGTGCTTTTATTTGTGAGGGGTATTTTTTTATTTTTAAAGTAAAAGACAAGAAATTTCTTTGTAATTTATCCTATAATTTTAAAATAATAAAAGCAGAGATAAGACGTCAACGGTCGACCACGATCGTGGTTGCAATCCAATGAAAAAGGACAGGACATATGATAACTCAAGTTCAACTACGGAAAGTTTGGTAGGGTTAATTTTTAACTACACATACTTTTCATGTGTATTTGTCATTTACGATACCTTTGTTGCATTATTAAGATCAGCCCCGCTACTGAAAAGTAGGGTTTAAGTCTTTTTATTAAAATTTTTTAATAGGATTTTTTTTACTGAAAATTAGATAAATTTAGGTGAAGTTTTAAAAAAATTATCTACATTTTTAATTTCTTAATATTAAACCTAAAATATCGTAAAATTTTTTAATGTCACACCTTAATGTAATGCCGTTAACATCTATTAGTTTTTTTGGCTGACATGGCATTCTAGAAAAAAAAAGGAGAAAATAATTAAAAAATTAGAATTTCATTTTAAAATATTTTAGTTATCTAAAAAATTTTATAAATCTTTTTAAAATACTTTAAGTATTTAGAAAATGACTTTATATATTTTTAAAATATTTTTTAAATGTCATGTCTACAAAATTAATAAATAGTTGTGACATTAAAAAATTAGAGAATTAGATAATTTTTTGAAATCACTCATAAAATTTAGGTAGTTTTTAATAAATAAAAAAAATATTTTATAATTTTTAGGGTTATTTACACCACATGTTCTAATAGTTCTTTACTGTGTTAATTTAATCTTATACTTTTTGTAAGAGAATAATCTAGGATATTTGTGGATTCTCTAAAATATTAGATGTTTGTCTAAGGATATTAGAGGATCTTCTATGATTCTGTATCTTCCCATAATCATGTATATTATTCTAGACTTCCTCTAATAGTCTTTATAGTAAAATTTATATTATATTATTAATGAAATTCTAATAGATCTGTAATGAGTTTGGTTAACTTGAGCCTATGGCTTAATTTGTAGTGGGTTGCTTGCATCTAAGATGATTATTTCCTTAAAATTTACTATAACTTAAATTTTATCTCGCCCTTGGGCTTTTTAGCGCTCAAGAAAAAAAGGAAAGAACTTAAATTTTATTAAAGGACTAAATTGATAAACTATAAATGGTAGAGGAACTTAATTGATACAATTAAAATTTTAAGAACTAAATTTACAAAATGAGAAAAGTAAATGAACCTTTGGTATAAATAACTACTCAATTTTGCTGGTTTTTAAAATTTTAAAATTTTTTTACTGGTAAAAAGAGATATAAGTTTTGAGCCTAATACATTTTGTTTGGAGGGTAAATAACTTAATTGTTGTACCAACCATCATTTTCGAGGGGCTATCTGTCAATGACTCGCCTTATGTTCTCCTTATTTAAAAACTAAAGATAATAAGATTTTAAATATCGGGGCACCTGATTGTATATATATTAAAGTGACAGGTGTTAATACTTATATTATTCTAAAACAAGGTACAAGATACATCAAAAACAACAGCAGTCCCAGTGCCTCAAGGGTTCCCGCGTACACAGAGTCTGGAAGGGGTAGGACGTACACAGCCTTACCCCCTCAGGGCGAGACCTTGATGAGATGTTGTGTCCGATGATCCTCAACCTAATAGTTGATAGTTAAGAAGGGCACATACAACAAGGTACAATTAGTGAAAATGATCTCTTTTAAACCATACAAAAAATATATATATATATCACAATATAGAAGCAAGTTTTCCTATGCAAACAAAAAAAGGACGAAAATATCAACATATTTTAATTTTCTAAAGGAAAATATTTGCCTAGGGAAGAGGATTTCTCTATATCAAAGGAAGCCTAAATTGAGAAAAAATTGCTATTTTTTTGAATTGGGTTCGGTTCGGTTCTTCGAGTTTTTGGGTAATCGGGTACTTTTGCTCACATCTGCCCCATACACAAAGCTTGGGAAAGTACACTCCCCCCCCCCCCCCCCTCTTTCATTTTTTTAAATTTTTTTTCTATTTTTATTATTATTACATATATTAAATTTGAGGTACAAAATGCACCAACGAGGATAAGCTGAGTCACTTTCTATCATAGTTCACAGCCACCTAGGTTGAATCATGTCGATACTTTCCTGTGTTACCAGCAAGTGAAAATCAGATTTCATCCTAGTCAACCTGCTTTTGATCTATGAAATAAAAATATATAATAATCTAATTTTATTAATAATTCATAAATTATAATATACATTAATTACGTATGATATGAAATATAATAAAGTAAAATACAGAATGGTCAAAAAACAATTTACAAATATATTTATATTGACAAAAGAAAAAATTAAGCCCATTTCATATGTTGGCGAGTCAAATAACTCATTATCCATATATTGAGTGGAGCTATCTATCGTATTTAAATGGCTGACTTATTTGTTTTCTCTAAAGACTAAGCTAGATCCGCTTGGTACTGTGTCACAGGTCAGCTAGCAGGTTGGATAAAAATGAGTCAAAGATGACACATTTTTCCCCCTTCACCAAGCTTGCTACAGTAAAATGGTTAACTCTCAGGTTGACCAGCCAATATGGCGGGTTAAATTGATTTCTGTTATTTTATATATGTCAAGTCAAATTGAACTGCAAGTTGATTTGAACAGTCTGCCATCTATTTAGAAAATTCTGTTTTCAATCTTCTAGTAAGAAGAAAAATTGGAAAACCTTATTTGTAAATACTAGAAAATGGGATCCTTTTGAATGGAAAATTCACATTTTCTTCATTTATATTTCATTCACCAACAAAGCATATATATTTAGTATTAAATTCTATTGTATAATTATGTTTCACGATATATGTTGCATCCATTATTTGAGGTTAAAAATATTTATGTAAAGCACTCTCTTATACAAAGTCTCATCGTTCATCATCTCCTTTACAAAACAGGGCTTTACAGGTATAGGCTAGGGGACGTGGTGGAGGTAGCCGATTTCCACAACTCCACTCCAAAACTTCACTTCGTATGTCGTCGCAATCTTATCCTCTCTATCAACATCGACAAGACCACTGAAAGTGACCTCCAGCTCGCAGTGGACACAGCCGTCCACCTCCTCTCTAGCTTCTCCCCATCAGTAGAGCTAGTTGACTTCACTAGTAGGGCTAATGTTGTTTGCACCCCGGGCCATTATGTGGTGTACTGGGAGATAAAGGGAGAGACAAAGAAAGCGCACCTGCAAGAGTGTTGCAACCGCATGGATGAGGCCTTTGCCGACCCTGGCTATGTGGTGTCAAGGAAAGCCAACACAATTGGCCCCCTTGTGTTATCTATTGTAGAGAGAGGCACATTCGGTAAAATAATGGAGCTCTATATAGGCAGCGGGGCCACATTGAGCCAATTCAAGACTCCTAGGTGTACTTTTAATCCGATATTGGTGAAGATTTTGAATTTTTCTACTATTAAGAGGTATTATAGTACTGCTTATGGGTGAAGAATCGGATCATAACTATAGCAGTGTCTTACTGTAGGGCAAGAGATGAACAGAAAGGAAACAATGTGGTGTCTTCTCTTTTATCTTCCTATATCTATCTTTGTTACATGACGTCTTTTAATCAAATAAGATTTTAACTGTAGCATGCTTTAACTTGATGGTAATTTTTTAGCAGTACTTTTTTGTAGAAAGATTGAGATCCTAGTTGTAACAGTACTAATTTGTAATTTATCCTTCTAGATCTTTAATATTCTACATTATCTCAATACGGGATCTTTACTCTCGTAATAAGAAATTAGGGGTTTTATAAAAATATACTGTGAATATTTGAGAAATATTGTGGCATACTAGATTAGGATGTCAAATGTGGTATATGTAGCAGTAAAGAATTCATGATGAAATGAGGCTAACCCAATCATGATTGAATCAAATCTAAATAACAGATCTAGATCTAAATATTATAAATTATCTTCTAATATATACGCTTACTTGCTTATTTGCTTATTTGCATGCCCTGTGGCGCATGATATTGCCTTGAAGTCTCCTCTAGAGCGTTATGCTTCGTAATACTCACTTTATGCTTTGTCCTGCTCTTATGCATTGTTGCCCCCTTTTGCTCACAAGTTGCTACGATGCGATGATGGCATGACTCTCAAGTTGAGGGTCCTCGGAAACAACCTCTCTTCAGGTTTAACATCCTGAAGGGGGAAGGCTGCGTACATCAACCCTCCCCCCCAGACTCCGCTTCTGCAAGAACCCATGAGGCACTGGGTCTGTTGTTGTGTTGCTAATATATACCCTTTTTTTGTTTTACCGAAATGATGCTACATGATATATTTAGCAGCAAATCAAAATAAATTTTCATATATCAATACAAAATTTGGAAAGATGGCGCTATGATTCGACATGCAGTAAGGAAGTGATGGGCCTGCTCCGACGGGGCCCCAAGGTCTAGCTTCACCTGGGCCTCTCATAGCCCATTGGGACTCACACTAATGGGCCAATGGACTGGGCCAGCAGAGCCCCCCATCTCAGAACTGGAGTACAAATACTACATACCTGTGTACATGAATAACAATTATAAAGCCTTGATTCATTTTGTAATAATAGAAAAACAATTTTAAATCAGTATATTTAGTAAATAATTAGTATAAATGACAAAGATGCCTTTATATTTAAGGTCGTCTCTTGATGAACCAACTTTTCCAAAAGTTTAAGCTAATGAATGAAGATACTCTAACATCTGTCAACGAACCAATTATCCCATTAGCTTAAGTTGATGGGTCAAGACCCAAGATTGGCTTTGTACTCTAACATGCCCTCTCACGCAAATGCCTATTAGGCTTGAAGTGTAAATATTGCACAGACCCCTTATACCTTGTGGTTAAATTGTATTTGAGATTCGAACTTATGAACTCTTAGTTAACAAAGCTCTGATACCACGTGAAAACTCATAAATGTTATTGAAGATTTGAGAGTTACAAGAGAGGCCTCTTATATAGGCAAATACAACGTGGAAAACGATTAGGCTTGCCCTTGGGTTTTACCTAACCCTAAGGGTAATAATAGTAAACGGTAGATTAGATACATAAATAGGAAGATATAGCCTAATCTACTAGTATCATGAGATATATATCAATAACATCCTTCTTCACGCAAATGTTCGTTGGATTTAAAGTATGGATATTGCTAATATTGAAAGTAGGGATGTTGAGATTCAAACTCGTGAACTATTGATCAATAAGACTCTGATATCATTAAAGAATCAGCTATTCCAAAAACTTAAGATGATGGGTAAAGATTTATGATTGATTTTATACTATAACAGTAAAAATAAAAACTTCAATTTGAAAATGGACAGAAAATGTAAAATACATTTTAAAAACTAGTACTTAAATAAATCCATCTTATTGCGCCTTCCCTACAACTTCACATGTTACTTTTTACAAATTAAGGCATTCAATTTTTTATTTTTATTTTTTTTAAATCAAAACAACGCTTACGTTTGGAACGGAGAAAATATTTACAAAGAAAAAAAAAAATTGGAGGAAAGTAATTTTCCTATGTCTGAAATATACGAAAAATACAAAAGAAAAAAAATTCAATAAAAAATCTTAAAACTTTACCATCTCAACCTCATATGTATTAGACTTGATCTCAACTTTATGTTTAACCAACAAGGTTTGCTTTGTTTGTCACATAAGTTTATTGATTACGTATGTCCAGTATATACACAAAACATAAATTCAATAGAATATTTATCATGTAAAATATCCAATTGACGAAATATTTAACTCGAGGTACCTGAATGTGATAATCTTTTGAGAAAATTTGGTTCAGGTACCTTGAAGCTTGATAATATATTTTTCAGGTATTTTCAGATTTTGAAATACTTTGAGATACGTTGAACTTTGTAAACTTTTTTTAGCTATCATATGCATAACTTTATTGCACTTAAAAAAATAAAAAATTTATTATTTAGATACACTGAGGTTTGAACATACCATTTAGGTACCCTAATATTTTAATATATATATATAATGAGGTACCTTGAGTTTTAAATAATTTGTCACTTAGGTATCATGAAGTTTTAAAATTTTATCAATTAGGTATCATTTTTCAAATTTCGATAGATTTTTATTAGAAATTGCTAATGTTAAACATAATTATAACAATATAGATTTGTCCTCTATCATAATGTTCTGATTTTTTAGCATAAAATACTAATATGATGTATTATTTCTCTAATATATAGATATTTTTTGTCATAATTCAATAAAAAAAATTTCGCGATCTGCTAGATTTTCGTTTGACAATATTGATATAACTCGTATATATTGTTGTAATTATGTATTATATCAACATTCCGGCATAGGCTACTTAAGTAATTAATAAAGTTATGAAAGCTTGGGGTACACCTTGTTGTGTATATTAAAATGTCAAGGTATTCAAATGATATATGTTCAAAACTCGAGATATCTAAAATGTCTTTTAAATATTTAAAAAGAGTTCATATATTTCAAAAATACTTAATATATTAGAAAAATATTAATATATTTAAAATATATTTTAAAATTATACACTGAGTCAATTTTTTTCTAAAATTTTTAAACCTTAAGATATCTAATAGTATGTATTAAAATATCAGGTACATATGTGATAATTAATCTTCGGGTGCTTAAATAATAAATTTACAATAGAACAGTATTAAGAACGGTCACCAGAAAAATTACACGATTTAAACCATATAAGAGAATATAGCTTCTCAAGTTAGATAATAATTATTTTTTTCCTTTTCATTTTCTATCAAACAAATTAAGGGGGGCCAAAAAAAAATTTGATCTTGAGAACATATTTTTTTCCCCTTATTTTTCCTTGACATCCAAACAAAGGGAAAAAAAAAAACCGTTTCTTTTTATTTTCTTTCCCTTCAACTTTTTTCCCTGCATTTTTCTTTGCTTATCAGCCGACTTGGGAGCACACGCGCCCAGACAGCAAACACCCCTTTTGCGGCACTTCACGATTTAAAACATCTCAAAGCGTAATTTTTTTAATTTCAATAGAGCCTGAACGCAACAGTTAAATTGTGATAGTTAATATGCACTAGAATATCAACAAGGAGATCACCCCTCCAAGCATGAGAACAAGAATCTAAAAGATGATTTCTTGCCACAATGCGCCACCAAATTATACGACCTCGGGGCCTAAACAAAAGTAAACGAGACAAAATCGACCAGAAACCAACATGTATCTTTTACAACTGCATGAATATTAACATCTTCGTGGGGATCTCTCCCCTAAAAGCAGCAATATCGTGATTACAGTCGAATTTAAAAAATGACACAACGCTAAGACCAGGCTCGAGCAAGCCTCCCAGCAGCTCAAATGACTTGATCTTCGGTAGACAAGTCGACTTAATAGAAAGTACCTTTAACAATATATACCTTTTATTTTGATTCATTTACAACAATAGCAAAAACAACAGACCCAATGCCTCAAAGACTCCCGCATAAACGGGGTTTGGGAGGGGTGGATGTAAGCAGCTTTACCCCTTCAGGATGCAACCCTACCGATAGAATGCTTCCGAGAACCCCCAACCTTATAGGGTTGGCAACACGAGGACTTTCCAAGAGGTCGCCCATCCTGATACTACTCTCGCCTAAGCACGCTTAACTTCAAAGTTCCAGTGGTTTTATTTTAATTCATTTACCACAAACTAATACACAGCCTGTTGAATACTAGTATTTTTATTTGTGTTATTACATGTATTTCATATTTTGTATTTGGTATTTCGTACTTCGCACATAGAATATTCTAGACATTCCGTAGCATTTAATAGCGTAGTTAAAATGGGAGAACCTCTTCTCTTCGTCTCCATGTAACTGGCCCATTATGGCCTTTACTCTCAAAATTATTGTATTCGTTTACTTTACTTTAGATTCTAGGATGGCTTAATAGCTTTGCTTTTCATTTTCTTAATATTTTCTATTTAAGTACGATTCTTTTATGTGATGTAATTCATCCAATCTTTTGGGTCAAATGATATGTTTATCCAAAGTTTCTAAGTGTTTTGGTTTTTTTATACTGTTGATCTAAGTCTCAATATGTTTATGCAAAGTTTTGGATCCAAGTCTCATTTGTTGGTTATTGTCTTGATTTAATTTAAGATATTCTTAAATTATTTTATTTTGTGATTGTGTCTAAAGTTTTATTAAAGATATTCTTGAATTCTTTTATCTTCAATTTTATATTTTTAACATAGCCATGGTGATGTTTTGGTGAGCAATAAGCATCAAATCTCCCCTTATTTTGGGAACGCTAGTGGCCCTGTGTGAATTCTTTTAAAGCAAGGGGTAGTCTGATTCGACATTGTTGTTTACTCTGATCCAGTCGAGATAATTTTCATTTAGATTTTGGTCGTGAAAGAATGAGAAGCATACCTGATGTAGGGAGCCCTCTCGTATATTTATAGAAATAATACAATACATAAGGTTTAAAAAGAAGGCCCAATGGGCTCGATATATACAATACCAAAAACCTATACAATATAGTCTAACATCCCCCCCTCAACCGAAGCAGAAGATAATCGAATGTAGGTTTGTGCTTGAAAAGAAGAAAAAGATGCCGCGAAAGGCTTTTTGTGAAGATATCTACAATTTGTTGAGAGGAAGGAATATGAAGAAATCGAACAAGACCCATTTGAACTCGTTAACGAACAAAAGGAATGTCAATCTGAATGTACTTAGTGCGAACATGCTACACAGGATTGGTAGACAAGTATGTAACAAAGACATTATCACAGTAAACCAAAATAGCCCTGGGAAAAAGAAGTCCAAGCTCACCAAGATCGAAACTAATAGCACTCTGAGATGGCATTGGCTGCAACACAATATTCTACTTCCGAACTGGATTGAGAAGCGGTAGGCTGAAGTTTAGAAGACCAGGAATGATATTACCACCTAGAAAAACACAAAAATCAGATGTGAAGCATATCGAGTATTGAGACATCCAGCCCAATCAGCCTCTGAGTATGCCGCAAGTTGATCCATGCTAGTGGGAGATATAGTCAAACCATGATCAATTGTGCCCTTAATGTACCTAAGAATGCGTTTGACAGCCATCCAGTGTGATAAACACGGAGCATGTATTAAGAGACACACCTATTGCACTATATAAAAGATATCAGGACAAGTAAAGGTAAGATACTGTAATGCACCAACAATGGACCGATTTGAATCGGTCATGAGCTATCCATCATCCAATGAAAGTTTGGACTTAAAATCTATGGGTGTGACAACGGGCTTGCAAGAAAGCATGTTTGTCTTGTCAAACTGATCATGAGCATACTTGGATTGAGACAAGAATAGACCTGTATTTAAGTGAGACACTGAAATCTATAGAAAATAATTAAGGCGCCCCAAGTCAGTCATATCAAATTCAAAACGTAAAGAACGAAGCAATGCACAGAGAAACAATTCAGAAGAAGCAGTGAGAACTATGTCATCCACATAGACCAGCAGTATAGCCATGTCGGATCCACAACACAAAACAAAAAATGATGAATCAGACTTACAACTGATGAATCCAAGACGATGAAGAAAAGTAGCAAATCGAGTATACCATGAGTGGGGTGCCTATTTGAGCCATAAAGGGACTTGTTTAACTTGCAAACGTGATCAAAAAATTGAGAACTGATGAAACCTTGGGGCTGCTTCATATAAAATTCTTCATTGAGAGTACCATTTAGAAAAACATTCCTGACATCAAGCTGATAAATAGACCACTTGGGAGAAGTGGCAAAGGTTAAGACAATACGGACTATAGCAAGCTTAACAACTGGACTAAAGGTTTCATCATAATTAATGCCATACCTCTGTGTGAATCCTTAACTGACCGGCCTTTATAGTGCTCAACCTGACCAATGGAAGCCTATTTGATGTGAGAAAACCATTTAAAGCCAACAATGTTGCCGTGAGTGGGTTTAGGAATAAGATCCCAAGTCCCATTACGAATAAGAGCATTATATTCATCGATCATTGCATGTTGCCAATTATCATCAATAAGAGCCTGCTTATAAGAATATGGAACTTCGGGCAACATAGTATCAGCAAGCATAGAAGGTTTGAGAAGAGGTTTTATAATACCTGCTTTTGAACGAGTGATCATTGGATGAATTGAATTGGATGAGGCAATTTGCGATGGGGACAGTGGTGCAGCGGGAGGCTTGGGTTCAGTCGGAGTCAGAGCAACCGATATGGGTAGCTTGGGTGTAGCAGGAGCAGCTGGTGGGGGTGGTGTGGGGGCTAGCGGTGGTGGGGCGAACAGGGTCCCGACAGGAAGCGAATTGCCAGTAAAAGGAGATAATGCGAGTAGAGAGGAGAAAACATGATGAAGGTGTTGCATTGTAGTTTGAGAGAACGCACCCAACCATGCAAAGGGGAAATTTGTTTCATCAAAAACAACATGCCTTGAGATAATAACTTTCTTAGTAGAGAGATCCAGATATTTATAACCTTTATGATTTAGTGAATAGCCCAAGAAAACATATAAGGTAGATCGTGGAGCAAGTTTAAATGGAGTAGTTGCACTCAAGTTAGGGTAACAGGCACTGCCAAAAACCGAAGATGATCATAATTAACCTTCTTTTCATACAGACGCTGGTATGGCATTTTCTTCTTTATGGATGTAGAAGACAACAAATTTATTATATAAGTGGCAGCATCAACAGCTTCAACCCAATACTCTAGAGGCATACATGCTTGAAAAAGAAGCGAACGCATCATATTACTGATAATCTTGTGCAGCCCTCCCATTTTGTTGGGAGGTATGTAGTTAAGAAACCCAACTAAGAATACCCCGTTGCATAAAGAGTCGATTAAAGTCACGATCGATATATTCTGTGCTACTATCACACTAAAAATGTTTGATCTCAACACCAAATTGATTTAGTATGAGAGTACGAAACTGAACAAATAAATCGAAAACCTCAAATTTGGCATACATAGTATAAATCCACTCAAAATGAGAGTAATCATCCAACAATAACAAATAATACTTAGAACCACATAAACTAAAAATAAGCGATGTCCATACATCTGAATGAACAATATCAAAAGGACGAAAGGTACTAGTAATAGACTTCTAAAAAGGCAAACGACTGTGCTTACCAAGTTGGCAAACATGACACAAACTGATCTCCAAAAAATTACTAGAAAAAGAAATAAATTTTTGCTTAGCTAATATAGACAAAACGGGCGCCCCTGGATGGCCTAAGCAACGATGTCAAACTGAGGAGGTGATCCTGGTACGGTAAAGAGAGGCCCCGATCTGACACATCTGATGATGGTGGACTTCAATTTAGGATCCTTAATAGAAAAACCTAAATAGTCAAATTCAAGAAGACAATTATTATCCAAGCAAAATTGACGAATAGAAAATAAATTTTTAGAGAGCCCCGGGACAAACAAAACTTTATTTAGGACAAAGCAACCTACGGGAGTGGAAATACAACATGATCCAATTCCAACAATGGATAGAGACGCACCATTTCCTACAAAAATTTTGTCAAGACCAAGATAGGAAGACAAGGACGTTAGGATATCCGGATTGTTTGTCATGTGAGAGGATGCCCCACCATCCATGATCCAAGAAGAATCTAGAATAAAGGTTGAATAAAACTGTGGTGAGAACTGAGAGGCATCAAAGCCTGGATAAAAAGCACAACCATAGGCAATGGTATAAGCATTATTTGCAGGATGAAACTGTGGATAGGAAGATACATTACCACCTTGAGGAGCCGTTCCAAACTGAGGAGGTTGATTATCATTATTCCACGGCCGGTAGAAAGGGGCATGTTCCACAGCATGCCCCTAAAGTTCGAGCCCCCCATATTTGGCATCCATTGATGACCATAACCACGACCATTACGCCCGCGTCCACAACCATTACCTCGACCCCCATGACCCGGGCCATTACCACTTTGTGAACCATAACCTGGCTGATGCAACATTTGCTGAACTAGAAGAGCAATGGGCTGCTCGGTGGCAACCGCCTACAGCTGTGGTTGTGGTGCTGCAATAATAACAGTGTCAGTAGAAGGACCTGTAGCAACTAAAAAATAGATGCACCAGTATTTGTACTCTTAAGACAAGACTCTTCATTTATTAACATAGATCGAGCTTCAATAAATGATGGGAAGGGCACACAAGACGTAATAGAGGTACAAATAGCACTAAATTCCTTATCATCAGAGAGACTATCCACAACAGCTAAAACCATCAGTAATAGAAGCATTTACAGATCTGAGATTATCTGCTAGCGATTTTATCTTTGTGAGATACGAAAGCATTGTCAAATTCTCTTTTTAATATATTAGTTAATTCCTGTTTGAATTAAAATTGACATGATTGCGCAAAATCAATGAAAAGTCTGGAGATTGAATCCCAAAGCATAGCAGCAGTTAAATTATCATCATCACCACAACTAGCAGTAGCAAGATCAGGAGAGATAATACGAAGTATCCAAGAAATAAGAAGATTGTCAACTTGTCTCTAATATAAGTAGTTAGGCTCGGCTAGAGCGAGTTGAGGGGAGGAACCATCAAGGTGATCATCAGAAGCATAGCCCCGACAAGCAGAGAGAAAGGATCTGTGCCATGCAAGATAGGTAGACGGATCATTCAGATCTAAAGTAGAAGATATTTGGTGTCAGATGTTGGACACACTGAACGGGGTCGGAAGAGATGAAGGACCACCGGGGGTTGGAAGCGCCGCCATTATTGAAGGGGTGGCGGCAGTGAGTGGGGAGGTGGTGGAGGACATAGTGTCGGCCATAAGAAAAGTGGAGAAGTTGGGGTGTCGAGGAGGGTGGCGCGGCAGGGAGCACGGGGGCGAGGCTAGGGTTTTTAGAGTTTTAGGGTATTGAATTTTGAAAGAGGAAGACAAGGAGGTTAGAGTTTGCCTCTTTTTTTCCGAGAGGGCTAGGGTTAGCTCTAGTACTATGAAAGAATGAGAAGCACACTTGATACAGGGAGCCCTCTCATATATTTATAAAGATAATATAATACAAAGGTATACAAGAAAGACTCAATGGACTTGATATATACAACATCAAATACCTATACAATATAGTCTAACAAGTCGAGATGTAATCAAAGGTTCCAGTATAGTGCCACTTCTCTTTTTGTTTACACGTGTGATCATTTTAGGCCATTATCTTGTAGGGGTGGGCAGACAAGAAATTAGAATCAAACAAGCATATGGGATGGTTACTTTCACGAGGTCCACAAACATTTTTCTCATAAAGCACATGATTCATCGTACTCGACAATTTCTAGGGCTTAGCTTGCTCGTACATTTTGTCCCACAAGTTTCTCTCTTTCATTTTACATGTTCATTACTGCATAAATTTTACATGTTAATAAATTAATTCAAATAGCGATGTGTAATAGTGTAAAAAAAAAAGTTTCCATTCAACTTTTTCATCAACCGTGTCATAATGTTCGGTTTGTGTGTCGGATGAGAGTAATAGTTAGCAAAGAGATGGTGCGGTTACCAACATGTAACTATAAGTTTTACGCTATTATTTGGGGTATTTTATAAAATATATGTAATTCTTTGGTCCTATTCTGATATGGTTTGACCCCTTCCCCTGCTTCGAGTTTCATATAGTGATGTTACAGTCTTAGTGTCTATTTAATTCTTTTTGTTTGTTTGATTTTTCTGCCTTATGTTCTTATTTTATTGGCTAAATGTTGCTTTTTATTCCAACTCTTGTATGGGATCATCTAGGCTTCGCTTATACGAATTGCCTGTTATACTGTGCGATTTTGTCACCAATTATCGAAAAAGCAAGGTACCAATACGTAATTTAATCTTAATTATATTCATAAACATACAACATATTTTTTTTAAAAAAATTATTAAAAATATGAAATAATTAAATCTTGAATATATAGGACAACGTCTATATTTTGATTACTACTACCCTATGAACCTCCAACAATAATGGGTATGCTGTCATATCACCATCAGCCCCCTTCAACTTTGATTATTCTAGTCAATTTATTGATACATTCTCGAAGAGTTAATAATACCGGTGTAGTGGTTTAACATAGCAACAACATACCCAGTGCGCTAATAGCTCCCACCTAAGCAGGTTGTAGGGGGCGGATGTATACAGCCTTCCCCTTTCAAAGTATTACCCCTGAAGAGAGGCTGTTTTCGAGTGCTCCCAATCCGAGATTAAGGACTTCTCAGGAGGTCGACCATCTTGGTATTACTCTCGCCCAAGCACGCTTAATTTCAGAGTTCTAATAGGATCCAGTGACAACATGTTCGTACCTTCTTTGGTGTTGTGGTTTAACATCCAACTTAAGTTTTAAGTTCAAAGTTTATTACTTCTTTCCTGAAGTGTTGGTTGTCCTGTTTATAGAAGATGTTGTACTCTCTTTAACTATATACAATAAATGATGCATCGTACAAAGTAAAAATATCAAAATTGTTGGGCTTCTTGTACGGAACCTATTTTTTATTTTGTTATGGGCCAAGTACATATTCGCTCCAGATTGTGCTGGAATATCTTTTGGGCCTTGATTCGGGCCCGACCCATTTTAGTTATCTCAGCCAGAGAAATTAGGGTTTTGCTGTGTGCATCTATATAAAACTTGTTTATGATTTGATAGAATAGAGTGAGAAAAAAAAAAAAAAAAAAAAAGCTCTTTGTAAAGCATTCAAGTAATAAAATATCCTTATAACTTGTGAATGTAGGCTTTTAAGCTAAACCATGTAAATCTTGCATATGTTTGATTCGATTTTCTCGTTGAATCTTTTGTTGTGTTTTAATTGTTGCATTTCCTAACAAAAACTATCAATTTACTTGTGTACGAGCCTCTTTTCACTTTTGAGCGATCAGTTTGATAACTCAACTTGACAAAGATTATTGTGGAATGGAGGATTTAAAGGGGCATTATCAATGGAGTGGAGGCAAATTCGTTGTTGACCCATTATCTCAAGGTTTTGTGAGTTACGTTTTTTGACAAATTAAAACTTTCTGTTCAGTTTAGACTTTCTATATGTTGACCTTTTGGGGATCTGTTCTTTATTTTTATACTATCACGTAATATATTTCATCAATTGAATTATATTTGTATAACTGGTAGGAAATAATTAGTTATATCAAAATTAAATATTGATTTGATATGATTTAGATTTGATTATGATTTGTTAAATTTAAACGGACCTTTAACCCACAAAATTGAAACAAATGAGATCCACATACAAGCCTAAGTGGAATTCCATATTAAAACAAATTGGCAATAGATAGAGTAACCCAATATACTTATAAATTGACCTATTCACTCTTACAACTCCAATGTGGGATTCTATAACATAGACTCACATGTGGAGTCCTCAATACTATAGTCTATTTCAAACGCACACCTCGCCTTCTCTAATCCAACTGGATCCAACATATTGAAGATGCCCTCGGAGCATCAAACACAAATGCACCCCTCGTTCCAAGGATACGCTACTGAAAAACAAGAGTTTAGGATTGGCCACCTGCTCTGATATCATGTTTAAAAAGGGCCTTTAACTCACAGAGTAGGAACAAATGAGATCCACATACAAGCCTAAGTAAGGTTCCATCCTAATACTAATTGACAATAGGTGGAGTAACCCAATATATTTGTAAATTGATCTATTCACTCTTACAATTCCAATGTGGGATTCTACAACATAGACTCACATGTGGAGTCCTCAACATGATTTGATTTAAGTGAGATTTGAATGAGATTAAGTTATATAATCTGAATGTGACTAAGATTAGGTAACTTGGTTATAAAAGGAGGTAAGGGTTATGGTTTAAGGTGTGGAGTGGGGAACAGAAAGAGACGAAACATAGAAAGAGATCGGGTTTATAAAGGGGTGGCTCCCGAGGAGAATGTGAGGAAATTGTTTGTAAATGTTTATGAGGTTGATGTTGAGATGGTAAGAGGGGTTTTGATTGAGAGATGAGAGAGTTTTTCTAGCTTAATTACTCTTTCTAAAGCTATATTGAGGAAGGTTGGTGACTTGCCATGCAGAAGTTACATTAAAAAGCTTGGTGACTCACTATGCAGGTCCATTGAGGAGGTTGGTGACTCAACAATAATAACGACAACATGCCCAGTGCCACAAGGGCTTCCTCTTGCGCAGGGTCTGGGGGTTAGGATGTACACAGCCTTACCCCATTAGGGTGAAACTCTGACGAGATACTGTTTCCAAGGGCCCCTAGCCTGATAAATGAGAGGTTGTACAGGGCCTGTATAAAGAGCATGAAAAAGGGGGAGTATGGAGCATGAGGGAAGCATAGAAAGAACAAGCAAAGAAGCATGTAGGGCTTAGATATCATGCGTGGCATGTATGGTTACAGACAATTAGTCATATAAGCATATAAGCAAATACTCATGCAAGCATGTTAGTATGTGGCATGCACACACGGGCATAGGAATGGGAGTAAAAGGCAAAAGCAGAAGACAAAAGCAAACAACATGAAGCATCCATAGAGTATAGGGAGAGAGGGGAGAGGGAGAGAGACAGTGGAAGAATAAAGCGAGAAGGGGAGAGAGAGAGGGAGAGAGTATACAAAGTACTAAGCGGACAACATACATAGTACTGCGGATGTACAAATGAGCAAACAAGCAGCGCCGTGGTACTAGAACTAGCTTGCGGGAGCTCAAAGCTCCTGCTCCGCTCAATCGGTTATCCCTAAAACTACTCTCCCCAAAGCTCTAACTAGGGCCATCTCTTCAATTGAGGAGGTTGGTGACTCACCATGCGGTAAATATATTGTGAGAGGAATGGTAACTTACCATACAATAATCACATTAATTAGAGATTGTAATTCCATATTTTATAATGGATGACACACCCATTTGAATAGCATAATTTTCTCTCTATTTAAGATAGGATTTCCACATAAATAATGATGTTGCTTGTTTCAAGACTTCTAATAATTTTTTGCTTCTGTTATACTTGATTATATGCACAATTTTTCTCAACACATCCAACCTAGCTTCGCCCCCATATTTGACACATGATTACATGCCAAAAACGTATGCAAAGTATGTGGCAGACATCGTCAAATGCACGAAAAAGTAGCCGGCAATGGGAGTATCTAATTTAACTACTAGTGCAAAATAATAGTTACCCATTTGCACTTTCCTTTCCTTTTATTTATTTTTTTAATAATTAAAATTTTACTTTATAGAATAAAATTTAGTTACATGTCATCCGTATGCACTTTCCTTCGTATTATTTTTCTATTTTGTATGCTTTTCTATTATTAGAAAGTTAGAAACCCACTTTCCTCGACCTTCTAGCTGGTGGTGGGGGTGTAAACAAGTAGAGTTGAACTGAGCACCTCCTTGTTCGAATCGAAATCGATAAGACTTATCGAGCTCGATAAGACTTATAGAGCTTGAGTTTAAGTCTAGCTCTTGTCAAGTTTTTAAAATTTCGTTCGTGTTCAATCAAATAAACTTTTAGTTTGTTTGATGCTCGACTCGGCTTATTAGCCTAATTGAGTCGATTCGAGCTAGTTATCAAGTTGACCAAAGCTTGTCATTGAGCAAAATGGAGCTCATAACTTGGCTGGGCTTGCTATCTAGTCTAACTTACTACTGAGCTTAGCTATTCAGGTTGATTACTATCAAGTCATTATTAAACTATTTTTGAGCTAATACTGACTATTAACTAGCTCTTAGCAAGCCTTAATGAGCTTTTAACGAGCCATTAAAGAGTTTTTAACTAGCACTTATCGCTCCCTTATATCAAGCCCTTATCAAGCTATTTGTGAACATTAACAGGTCATGCACCCCCTTATTCGAACTCAGCTCAATAAGCTGATTGAGCCTGTCCGCTCGGCTCAACAAGCTATTGTACCTCCATAACAAAAATGAATGAGTCGTAACTATTTTTGAATACGAATAGCTCATCAAACATGTGATTCATTTACACTCCTACATGGTGGTGTGTAGCTTGGTTAAGGCCATTCACAATAAGAGAGTTATTTTAATGTTAGGAACTTTACAACAACTAATACTTTCTAGGATATCAGTTGTTTGGACCACTTATGAATCACCGAACCATAAATCGAACTAGCAAAAATAATAAAGGGATTGAGAGAATAATTTAAACACTGGAATTTATGTGATTTAGCTGAACCCTAAGTTCAAGGAGGGGGAGCAACATAGTTTCACTATATTGGAATAGAGATATTAAAACAAAGTCTTTCACTTACACTTTATCTCTCACTCTTTGCTCTACATTTATAACTCCCAAGAATATAAGAGTCACCATTATTATGCACCAATAAATCCAATCATTAATTGACAGTTTTAGAATATCACCAGTATCCAACTTTAAGAATTAACACAATATGTAAAAATATAAGAACCTATAACATAAATAATCGAAAATTCATATGTCCTCGTGCGCCGTTTTCGTTCTTATGTCAATCAACAGAGGAGGGGCCTCTTGTTGATGAGTTTAACAATTCAAAGAAATGGACACAAACGCAAATAAAGAAGTTAGAACAACAACAACAACAACATACACATAGCCCTAAGGGCTCCCACTCGTGCAGGGTCTGGGAGGGGTAAGATGTACGCAGTTTTACCTCACCAGGGTGAGACCATGATGAGAGACTGTTTCGGAGGACTCCCAACCCGAAAATCTGACCCAATTTGGGTGAGTGCGTAGTATACCTGCAGGTGTATAATCACTGAAGAAGTTAGAAAGAAGATAAAAAGAGAGCAAAAAAGAAAAGAAAGTTGTGTGAATAATAGAGCACACTAACGTAGCTGGAATTTAACTCAAACTTTTGCCTTTGTCTATGCAGACTTCTTATTAATAATGTGGTGCCCCATTCACACTCATTTCTTTTTGGAATTGCATTTGCCCCCACACTTTATTATTGGAATCCACATCATATGCGAGTGCATCCATAATTCAACTATAATAATATGGATAAACATAACAATTTTATATGTGAGTTTAGTAAGAGTTGTAAGAGAAAAAAGATCGGCGTATAAGTTTAGTGGGTTACTTTATCTAATATCAATTGATTGTGAAGGAACTATCTTACCCAAAAGCTTAAGCGGATGGATGAAGGCCCATGAATAGTTTTACACTCTATAATATGCCCCCTCATGCGAATGCCAATTGGGCTTGAAGCGTGAATAGTGCAAAGACCCATCTCATACCTTGTGCTTAAATTATTTTTAATATTGAAAGTGGGGGCTGTTGAGACCTTTAGGTCATCAAAGCTCTGATACCATGTCAAGAAACCATATTATCCAAAAACTTAAGCTGATGGATAAAAGCCCATGAATAGTTTTATACTCTAACAGAAACCACCTGGATTTATATATAGACCTCATAAATGGAACCCTATGAAATTTAACAACCAAATCGGTTTTCCTAGGTGGAGTTAGGGTTATTGTCACATCATATGGTAGTAAAGTTAGGTGTAATGTATGATATTTATGCCTATAATATATATCAGTTTACAGTACATGTGTAGTGTCAATTTCATCACTTGATTTGTAATTTTACATTGTATCAGTTTATTACTAGAACAAAATGGACATTAAGATAGTGACAAAAGTATTGGGAAAACGGATGATGTAAGTCAACTTGGGGAAACTTAGGATAAAACAAAAAACTCAAGATGTGGAAAGGGATTACTATGCCGTGGAAAAGCCATTGGCTTAAAGCCGAATTTGCCCCAACACCGGTATACACTAGCCTTTTGACAATGGACTTCCAAGGTTAACGCAGCAACCACAGCACCCATATACTCAAGGGCTACGGTATGGGAGACCTTTAAACAATTATGAGCAAGAGAATGAAGACAAGAGAGTAGAGGGGAGAGAAAGAGAACTGGTTCTTTTTTCCTATGTCTTGAGAGTGACCTACCAGATACCTTTTATAGGCAGATGGAGAGGGTACTAAACTTAATGGCTAGAATTCAAAAGGTTTGTAACTGACCAGACCTTGTGGCTGCATTAATCCCACCAGTTACATTACCATTAATCATGCCAACGTCTAAGAATATTCCGGCAAGTTTATTCCTCCAATGACTAGTAAAATTCCAGCAAAAAAAAAAAATCTCTCTCTGAAGCAAAACATGCCCACGCCCTCACCCATTCCCCGTCCCATGTCGCCCGAGCTCGAGCTCGAAGGTCAATAATATGTAAGTATCTTCTTGGGCTCTTCTAGCACTTGGGCATTCAACCTCTCCTCCTCATCTCACCCGTAGTTCAACAGTCAGACGGAGGTCCTCAACCGTTGCTTGGAGACCTACTTGCGATGCATGTTGAGTGAGCAACCCCATCATTGGCCCCGTTGACTTCCTTTAGCAGAGTGGTGATACGACACCACATTTCAATCCACCGCTCAGTCTATCCCTTTTGAGATTATCTATGGTCAGCCACCTCCGATTGATTTATCTTATTTACTGGGCAAGTCTTCCGTTGAGACCGTGGACTGTAGTTTGACCGCTTGAGAGGAGACTATTCGTTGCCTCCGCCATCACTTATTCCAAGCCCAGAACTGCATGAAGCAACAGGCCGACCGCCACCGTGTTGACCAAGAGTTTCAGGTCGGTGACTACATGTGGATGAAGCTTCATTCTTATAGGCAACACAGTGTTGTAGCTTGTCGCTTTCACAAACTCACGCCACGATTTTATGGCCTTTTCCATAATTATCAACCGTGTTGGGATTGTCACTTATTGTCTCGATTTACCCATTCATGCATCCATTCATCACACTGTCCACGTCTCTCTTCTTAAGCAATGCAACATGGTTCCAACGACTAGTATTCTGCTATCGGATGTTTGGCCACTCGTGTCCGCTCCACCTTGGCCGCTTGCGATTTTGGACTTGTCAAGCGCCATGGCATCGCTGCCACTCAAATTTTGGTTCACTGGCCAAGTCAGCCCTCAGAGGATGCTACTTGGGAGTATCTCGATGACTTCCAGCTTCATTTTCCTACATTCGACCCTTGAGCACAAGGGTCGCCTTGTGGGGGGCATTCATGCAAATATTCCTGAGACTCACCCTGAGCCTCTAATTACGACATAATGCTATTGCAGATTCTTGCACCACGGCACATATGAGTCACTTACTGATGTGGCTTGCATAGTCATACCTCCCTAGATATTTTATACTTAAATAAGATTAGGGTTAACACTTAGTTTTTATGCCAATTGTGATGCTTGAACTCCCATTTATGTCTCTTCCCCTTTGTTACCTATTGTTATACTCGTAATTACTCCATTTTGTTGGAAATTATACTCATATCTACAATATACAAAACAGGGCAGCTGAATTACTGTCCCGATGCCACTAAATTCATATGTTATTTGCTTGAATTGGGTATTTTGGATATTTGTGAGCTAAGATACTATCAAATGGTATTGGAGTCGTCGATTCTTGAATCGATTCCAAGGAGCTCGGTGTGGTAAGGGATGGACCCTGCTGTTGAGTCGTGCTTGGTCTGGTATATGGGACGGACTGTGCTCAATGGCCATGCTGGATAAATCATTTGTTACGGGCCTAAGTTTCAGAAACAGCTACCTAGGAGAGAGCTACCTAGAGTAGAGTGAAGCTGTCCATGAGAGAAAAGGACTACCTACTAAGAATGAAGCTAACTAGAGTGAAGCAGTCGAAAACGACGACTGCAGAGTGTGGTGATTTAATACAAGCCAAAAAAAAAAGGAGAAAATGGAATCTCACATTGGTAGGCTAGAAGAGGAAATGCTAACTTATATGTCATACGAGCTACTCCAACCATGACCAATTGGTTTTAGGATGAAAACTCCTTGGGCATGTAACAGGATTCCCTTCCATAGAGGCCGGCCCTAAGATTATTTCGCTTTTTACATCTTTAAGAAAAAAATACTGTACCAACACTTTTAACTCATATTTACTTAAATGATCATAACAACACTATGGAGTACTGATGTGACACGAATTTCAACCCGAGTTCTCCTCTTACTTCTATATGAAGGCTATCATATTCAGATTTGGTAAGTTTCAGTAAAATAAAATGGTCTACATCAACAAATCTTACCTAATATGTTTGTTTATCCTGTTATCTTGGAATTCAAATCTTAATATAATAATTCACACTAGATTACTGGACTAAGACTAGCTTTGTGAGTTAGTTGAAAGAGCAAGTGGAATATTAGTATAATTATTTGTTTAAACAATTCAAAATGCAAATAAATAATAATCTTATTGTTTAAGAAAGGGATACAATTAATTATAGTTAATATATTAATTAATTAAAACCAGCTAATAAAGTAGATTTTGGTTCTACTATTAGAATGTTAAATAGAAGTTTCGATAACCTAACATTCTTTCAAGACCTTTTATGGTGATTATGGGTGTTTAGATAATTTGGAACAAAAATGTGAATTCAATTTGAACACATTAAAACTTGAAAGAGTAACTTGGAATTCACCGAGAGAAAACGAAATAGAGTTTTGTATAGTGAGTATTTGTAAGCAAAACAAGGAAAACCTAAAAATGTGGTACAACAATGCCACAACAACAACAACAACATACCCAGTTCCCCAAGGGCTCCCGCTCGTGCAGGGTCTGGGAGGGATAAGATGTACGCAGTCTTACCCCATCAGGGTAAGACCATGACGGGAGACTGTTTCTGAGGACTCCCAACCAGAAACAAAAATCCCACTAAAAATATGAAATTACTAAAATATCACTAAACTATGTGCAAAATATAAAGGTGGCCCAAAAACACGTTTAAAGGCTAAATTTGGGGAAAATATGCAGGAATAGTGGCTAACTTGTTGGGTTATATAGTTCGGTTTGAAAGGTTCGATTTGATAAGTTACGAGCCCGAAACTCCTTACGGATCAAAAATTATAGTCGTTTGAAGTTGCCTGCGTAAATTATTTTTTCTGGCCCACCCGTTAGGGTTTCTAGCAGTCTAACTACTCATGAAGTTTTTAGGTTATTCGTCCTACATCATTTTTTTCCTTTTTATTTTTATTTTTGAGAAACTAAACTAAGTTTTGAACCGATCTTTGTAGGTTTTGTTTTTGATTTCAGCCTAACATAGTGAAAATCTACATCAACGTTTTGTGGAACACAAGGTTGGCAGATAAATAACAAACAGAGACAGTACGATTGGACCAAAATGACTAAGGCCTTGATCCTGCATTAGGTATCGAACCCAGTCACTTTTTTCAATAGCTTCAACCACAATCATGACACTCAAATTGAGTGATGGATTTCGCTACAGTGGCTTGCTTCTTGGAAAGGCAGGAGATAAGATTTAAACCAACGAAGAGAGCATAACCTGTGGTGGAACAACGGCTATCTGGACAACCTACCTAATCAACATCAACAAGAACCACAATGATAGCATAGAACCCGAGAAGAGTGGAAAGGCCATGGTCGAGGGTACTTTGGATGTGGTGTAGGATCTGATTTACAACCTGACAATGACAGACCTAGGAGCATGTATAAACTTATAAACAAGGTTAATAGTATAGCAAATATCAAGGCAAGTCATGATATGGTATTAAAGTACCCTAATAGTACTCTTATACTCAGTAGGATCTACTAAGAGATCCCCTTTCACCCAGTAAGAAGTGGGCCCAAGGTGGGAAGAGATGTTTTAATAGGCTATGCATCATGCAAATTATGTTTGGCAAGAAGACCAACAATATATTTGTGTTCAAACGAGAACAAGCAAGGGGAATAACACTTTGGCCTCAATACCTAAGAAATATTGAAGTGGGACAAAGTCCTTCGTAGCAAATTGGATAAAGAGGATAAGAATAAAGTTGTTAAGAGGAGTGTTAGTTACAATAAGTATAATAACGTCAACATATAGTAAAAAGTGGATAAGATCATATAGATTGCGATGTATAAATCATAAGAGACCGACCCTGTAGCTACAATTTAACCTAAATTATACAGGAATGTGTTGTAACGTTGAAACCAAGCTCATAAAGCTTGTTGAAGACCATATAAAGCCTTGCACAAGCGTCACACATGATTAGGATATTCAAGGTGAAGTCAAATTAGAAAATTTTGAAAAGTGATTTCAGCACTCAGAATTTGGAGGTAATTCTAATAAAATGATCAGGAAAAAGTACTTTTGAAAAACACAATTATTTTACAAGCAGCGACAAAAGTTGTAACACAAAGTAGGCACACCTACAAGAGCAAGCCCTCAGCATACATGCAAAAAAGCGTACAGCAAATGCGACCGATGCAGAAACATCTGGAAAGATAACAAAAACAAAGAGAAAATCATAAGACGTTGGAAGACTTCACCGGTACAGGATAAGACACAAGATCAAGCGGAAATAACCTAAGACACCTAGAACCGGACAAGATGAAGCAAACCGAAGCCCCCACTGCAGCACTGGAAAAGGAGAAAACAACGCTCACCTTGCTCTTATCTACATTGAATAACCAAGAGAAAGACAATTATTTTTTTAGACATGGCTAAACATGTGGCTATACTTGTTCTAGCTAAATACTCACCTTATATATTTTTTTTAAAAATCAAAATAAGATTAATTAGAAAATGATACCATTCAAACTTCAAAGTGGACTATAAATAAGGAAGGCACTACAAATACAATCTTAAGGCTGCTTCAACATTTATTGAGTCACAAATCAAAATTGACAAAGTTAAATAAACATTAATGTCCAAACAAATTCAATTCAACAACGCTAGCTCTTAACAATTTAATATTCCCATACATTATGAAAAATTAGTCCAAGTAATAAATGTCAAGGTTATTTAGTTTAAATGTCTACGAAAGAAAAGGAGGAACCGTATATAAGTCCCACTCGTTTGGATAGGCTCGTGTTCCAACATCTGGAGTTCGTTTGGGAGGATTGATTATTAGGGTGGAGTGGTGCTATCTTTGTGTAGGCATCTTTGGTGATAAGGTCTTCCGGTGTGACGTTTTGTAGTTTGGTGTTTATTTGTAGCGGGTGTTTGATCTATTTCCTGGGATGTGGCCGTAGGTAGATCTTGTTTTTTATGATTTTTGATCAATTTTTGCCTTGATGACCCACCCTTGTTTGGTCTTGAACATGAGAGACAAATGCTTACACTTTTGTGCATGAATTAAACAGTGTAACTGTTAAAAGAAATAATTATTTCAAAAGTTTTAGTTGATGGTGAAGGTTTAGAACTGATTTTATATTCTAACATGTACCCCTCGTGCAAATGGCCTTGAAATGTGGATATAGCATAGGTCCACCTCATACCTTATGCTTAAATTATGTTTAAATGAAAGGGAGCTATTGGGATTTTAACTTGTAACCTTTTGCTTAACAAGTTTTTGATACCATATCAAGAACCAAATGTGACCCAAGATTGATTTTATACTCTAACACTTACTTATATATTATTTATCCTGAATAATATTTAGGGACATTTTCACTTAGGCACCCTAAGAGATTTGAGCATTTATCACTTAAATAGCATGGCATTTCAATATATACAATAAGATATCTTGAGTTTTAGACATTTTATCACTTAGATACCTCGAATTTTTTAAATTGTATCAATCAGATACCCTTTTGTCAAAAATTCGATAGATTTTAGTTGGAAAAAAAATAAAATTAAACACGATTTCGACAATATATTAGTATCTTCATTAAAATTTGATGATTTTTTTGCCGAAAATTTAAAAATGACACATAATCATGATAATTTTTAGGTGATTTGTATCAGTATTCGTTAAATATTGCATCACAATTCGTTAAATTTTTGATGTAGACATTGACATTATCTTATATATATATTATCACATTCATATATTACATCAACATTTTTTTGTATAAAATCAATCAAATTTTTATAAAAATTCATCAAATTTCAATATAGGTACCTAAGTAATAAAATATTTAAACCTCAAAGTACTCTATTATATATATTAAAATATTAAGATATCTGAATGATAAATGATTAAGCATCAAGATGTATAAGTAATAATTTTCATAATATTTAAATTGAAAACATGAAAAATAAATAAAAGGGACCATAAGCAAGGAAGTAGGAAAGAGGAATCTACCGCCAAAATGGGACCCGCCAGTTAGGGGGTCAATAATAAAGACCCTATCATAGTCCACCAGCTGGGACCCCCCACTAGCCTACCAACCAAAATGGTCTGTTTACGAGCAACTATGACTCCACAGCCCATGTGCTAGGGCTGTACCCCCCCTTCCTTTGAAAATTTTGTCCAGCGTTACTGTCAGGATAAAATTATTAATATCAAAATAATATTAAAATATTAACTATTTTAAAAATTTAAACTGAAAAATAAAAGTTCACTATTAGTTTTATACTCTAATATACCCCCTCACATAAATGCCCGTTTGTACTGGAAGCGTGGATAATACATAGGCCCACTTCATACATTGTACTTAAATATTATTGAGATTCGAACTCTTAACCTCTTGGTCACAAGGCTCTGATATCATATCAAGGAACCAACTATCTTAAAAGCTTAAACTGATAGGTGAAGACCTAAGATTGGTTTTATATTCTAACAAGTAGATTTGTAAAGTTTATAGATATTGACAACAACAACAACAATAATAATAATTTGGTATCTTAAAGAGGCTTTTATCAAGACAGAGTTTAGAGAAGGTGAGATCTGCATAATTTTACTTCTATATAGTGCTATTATGCAGAGAGATTGTTTCATATTATTTACATACCATCAATTGTTTCTATATATATATATATATATCTTTTTGTACTTAAATGTCGTAATGGAAATATTTGAGTGTTATTATTATCAAAATAAAAGATATTATTACTAAATAATAACAATATTTTTTGTCCTAATAATAACAACTAACAAATGTTTTCTTTATGAAATTTAAGTACAAAAAGTATTGATATAATAAAAATATATTATTGAATATTTAGTAGTCTTATTTTGTAATAATTGATGATATGTAAAACAAAGTATGTCAAAGTATTGCTCTATTTTTTCTTCCTTAATTGGAAAAATGGAACAAAGTGGTTGGTAGATGCACAATGAATTCAATTCAAATATTTAGTTTTTTTTTTTTTTTTTTGGGACAAAAATTCAAATATTTAGTTTTTTTTTTTAACAAAAATTCAGATATTTAATGCACGATGATGAATAATAATTATTTATAGTTTTTATGCTCAAAAGTGTTTTTAATATATATATATATATATATATATATTTTGAACGGAACTAATATGTATATTGTGTTGCTCAAAGAAGAATTAATATTAATCTATCCTCATGCTAACTAGGGTTCAATTAGAACTCCGAAGTTAAGCGTGCTTGTGCGAGAGTAGTACCAGAATGGGTGACCTCTTAGGGTAGTCCTCGTGTTGCTAATCCTATAAGGTTGGAGGTCCTCGAAAACAACCTTTCGGCAGGATTACACTATGAATGGGTAAGGTTGCGTACATCCATCCCCCAGACCACTCTTAGACGGGAGCTCTTGAGGCATTGGGTTTGTTGTTGTTGCCATATCCTCATGCTAATTATAGCATATGGTGACTTATGAAATTATAAAAGTTATTTCATTGAGTTATTATTTATTACTTAATAATTTTATTTATATTTATCATATTTTTATATTTTATATATATTTCCCCCGATTTGGGAACCTCAATTATTTTCCTCAAGAGGTAAAGACCAGTCTTACTAGCATAATGCTTTTATGTCCAATTTAAATATTTGATAAATATAAATTAAAAAAATAATTACTAATAATTATTTAATTAATTTTATTATTAGAAAATATTAACAATATGAGATGCACCTAAAGTTATCAAATACTTCCTTAACTTAGTTCTAAAATTTGGATGTATAAACTGAGTTACATATTTATACAATAAAATTTTATTAATTCATAAAAAGATAAAAATAAATATTTAGTATTAATAATTTAATTATATTTTTTCAATAAAGCTTTCCTATTTGGTTAGATACAACAACAATCTCAGTGCCTCAAGGACTCCCGCATAAGTAAGGTCTTGGGGTAAATGTACGTAGTTTTCCTCCTTCCAAGTATTATCAACTTGACAAACATAATAGTGTAGAAATATAGCAGCATGAAAGCATTAAAGCATAGAAGTAAAACATAGCACAAGATAAGTATTACGAAAGCAAAAGTAAATAAATCTTTCTTATTTGAGTAGATCACGACACAAAATAATTTCTGGTCAAGTTGACCCAAGTCGGACGACTATTCATTGAGGAAAAAAAAATTGCGATTATTTACAAAAATGCCACAATTCTCTTTTCCAAGAAATTGCAAAATCACCCCTATAAATAGCAAACCTAACTCAACCCTCTGTCATAACAACCAAGTACTCTCAAAAGAAAAGAAAAAAAAAGCAATTAATACAAGTAGAAAAAAAATTAAGAGAGAGAAAGTAGAGAGAGAAAAATGGAGAAATTCCCAATTGTTAACATGGAGAAGCTTAATGGAGAGGAGAGAAGAGCAACCATGGAGTTGATCAATGATGCTTGTGAAAATTGGGGCTTCTTTGAGGTACTTTAATACTTGATACAGTCTATTTACTTTGTCTATTGTGTAAATTTTATCATTTTGTTCTTAGTTATGTTAGTTTAGTTCTTACATAATTTAAATTGTCACAGTTTAATCGTAAAGTAATACTGATCTCATTCTTGATAGTCTGGCTATAGATGGATTTATATTAAGTCACTAGTGTCTCGCGTAACCGAACTGTTGAAATCTATATCAAACTTCACTTTAATTTCACTGCATCCTAAATTTACACTAGGTATTTTGTATATAAACTAAGCTAATACATTTAAAAATAAAAGAATTCAATTGATACGGCGAGTAAAGTATAAAAAATTGTGATATAAATGACATAAAATGATTTATATGCTTAAAATAATGATGTCAAACAAAATGCTTTCTAAAAGAAACGTATTTTGTTCCCATAGTACTTTTTGTTAAAGCTAAAATTTTCTTTTCAAAGTTTCTTTAGTTTGTTTGAATATACTATTTGATTGTCATTATCATTTATTTTGACATTTGTACGGAGATTACAAGGTTTTCTCTAAAAGGGACAATAGCTGTAAAGGGTAATCGAAGAGCTTTTAACTCGATACTACACATGCCCTCTTTATAAGTTGTACTAAAATTATATTGGTGCAAAGAGCAAGTTATCGAGATTTGGACTCAAACCTCTCAGTATAAAAATAGTAAAAACTTAAATTGTTAGATGAAGATCAGTGAAAATATATATATATTTTTTCCCTCTAACACTAATTTATGGACTCTTTTGTATAGTTGGTGAACCATGGGATCCCACATGAGGTAATGGACAAAGTGGAGAGGCTGACAAAAGAGCACTACAAAAAGTGTATGGAACAAAGGTTCAGGGACTTGGTGGCTAGCAAAGGGCTAACCAATGTGTCCTCTGAGGTTCAAGACATTGACTGGGAGAGCACCTTCTACTTGCGCCACCTTCCTGAGTCCAACATCGCACTCATCCCTGATCTCGAAGACGAGTACAGGTACATTACTGAATTTTTCTCGGAAATCATAGATTTAGTGCACAGGGTTTGGAACTTATGAGAAGGTTTCCCGACTCAGTGGCTTGAATCTGTGACCTTTTAGCCAAAAGATAGAAATAATAGAGAGGAGTGTTGCGCGGTTTTAGTGATTATAAAGCTAAAACTTTTGTCATAATATCTATCGAGTTTTGAGAGCGTTTTTGGTTGTGAAGTCTTGAGTAGAAAAGGTAAAAGTATGTTTAATAACTATATATTAATTCTAGAGTAAGGGATGAAGTGGGCATTTATATTATCCAAATAGTTTAAATATTTTAGATTAATCAGCACAAAGTCTAGATGCCCTTTCAGCATAATCTAATACATCAGTTCCACATAAAAACAAAAAAAACTAAACATGACAAAGCTAATACGAAAGTTCGTAATTTCGATCTTTGTTAATTAAATTAAGCAAACCGATATATTTGTTATATTTTGTCAAATTTGAAACAAACACGAATTTAATTTGTTTAACTTGCTACCATGGCAGGAAAGTGATGAAGGACTTTGCAGAGAGACTGGAGAAACTAGCGGAGGAGCTTTTGGACTTGTTGTGTGAGAACCTAGGACTTGAGAAAGGGTACCTAAAAAAGGTTTTCCATGGGACCAAAGGCCCAAACTTCGGAACCAAGGTCAGCAACTACCCACCGTGCCCTAAGCCGGAGCTGATCAAGGGGCTTCGAGCCCACACTGATGCTGGTGGCATCATACTTCTCTTCCAAGACGACCGTGTCAGCGGCCTTCAGCTCCTTAAGGGTGATCAATGGATCGATGTGCCCCCTCTACGCCACTCTATTGTCATTAACCTTGGTGACCAACTTGAGGTAAAAATTTTCATTTCAAAATGCGTCATGTCAACGTTTTAAGTGCACGTTGATTATCTATTATTAATAATGAAAAAGACCGAGTTTTGTTATTGATTATTAGCTTTCAAACCTATCTTGATCATTTAAGTTAATAAGACCGTATTAGTCAATAATTTGAGGCAACCATCACTTAAAGCATGTTCAGGAGCCAACTATTTAAAACATTAAGTTGTTACCTGATACTCGCCACAATGAGATCGGTAAGGATCCAATGTAAACAAAGTCACTCCATTTCAGATAGATCTATCCGTGCCATTATTTGCGATAAGTACTGAATCGAAAAGAATATGGTCAAAATGTGATGTATTTACAAAATGATCATTAAGTAAGATCAACTCGGCGCGGGCACAACCTTAATTAAGAATGAAATGAACAAATCATGAATAACCCTGCTAAAAACTGACCTAACACAGAAGGTCACTAGCTATAAGTAAACTAACCCATAATGGGTTCTAATACATGTATAGGTGATCACCAACGGAAGATACAAGAGTGTAATGCACAGGGTGATAGCGCAGACCGATGGGACCCGAATGTCAATCGCATCATTCTACAACCCGGGCAGCGACGCAGTCATCTACCCTGCACCATCATTGGTGGAGAAAGAAGGGGAGGAAAAAATGGTTTACCCAAAGTTCGTGTTTGATGACTACATGAAGCTTTATGCAGGGCTCAAGTTCCAGGCAAAAGAGCCCAGATTTGAAGCCATGAAGACTATGGACACCACAGTCAATGTGAACCCTATAGCAACTGCATGAGAAGCCCTTTTGATTATAAAAACACTAGATATACATAATTTTATGTGTCAAACTATAATTTATAGAAACCATATAAATAGAAAATTTGCATGTTTTTTGTGATTTATATAATTTAATGTACACAAAAAGGGCGAGGTATTCGAGAAAGAGAACAAAAAGTGCAGATTTTACCAGAGAAACAAAGAGGGCATTGACTATAACGCCGTCAACAGGCATTAGTGGTGTTACTTTTTCATGTTGTCATTTCATATTTTCATGGTTGTCACATTATCGTTACTGTAATCAATGATGAAGTTTATATCCTTCTTGTACTTTATTCAAAATATATTGTCTTTCTGTATTTTATTCAATAGACATTGCATTTATAGTGAAAAATGAATGTCCTTCTCTTTAATTTGTTGTTATATGACATAATATTTCCATTTTATATACAATCATTACTTCTTGTATTATTATTATTATATCAACATTAGATGTTGAATGATGGGCCACTAGGGCGTTGTCGACTAGGAAGATAGCAACAATATTGTGAAGGACAACCATTTTGTAATTGTCATGTCATTAAAAAAAATGGCTTTGAAAATAATAATAGCCTATTCTTTTAAAAGGGATATATGGGAATTTCAAACCTCTGATCACTAACAAAGTAAAATATTTTAGTTATCACTATGTCAAATTCAAAGAACTGGAGAAACAAAGTAAAGCTTATTGTACATCTCTACAAAACAGGAATTTATTTCCTTTACTCCGTATATTCTTTAATTCAATTTGTTATATGCTGCCAATCAATGCACGGTGAATATAACCCCAAGCCCTCATTTCTGAGCATATCAAAGTGATATACACTATATGCAAGTGTAAGATACTCTGAAGATTTAGAGTTATTGCTTAGTTGCACAATATGATATTATTTAGATCTATATCCACTTAACTAATACAAATCATCATGTATATCATAATTTTGACAATATATTGCTCCTTTTAATTTGAGTCAATCTTGGGCTTAATTTTGAAGTGTTGATTCCGATTTTGCCCACTGTTTGCCCTAATTCTATTCCAATTAATAAACTATTCAATGGCAACATGCCTCGAAGACGTCATAATGTTGTTGAATTAAGAGATATTTTTGACATTAAACAGCAAATTTGTTTTGCTAAGTTGAAGTGCTACAAGAACAATTGGCTACTCAACAACAAAACCAAGTTCAAGGTGGAGGTATCAATTCTTTACGCCAAGATTCAAGTGATGAAAGTTATAGGTCAAATCCATTCCATTCTGGTAATTCATCATTTGGAAAGGATGCACCTCGATGCCATCATTAGACTCCTCCTAACAAATCCTCTAGTCGGAACATCAACAGGGACACCCTTGAATTTGAAAGGCACTTGCAACTTGACAATTTCATCAATTGCATTCACACCGTGGAAAAAGTTAGGTTTTGAACTCAAGGACATTCTTGACGAATGTCGTGTCCAACTTGTTCCATCAAGTTGAAAAAGTATGCATCCATTTAGTGGGAGAATATCTAGAGACAATGAAAAAGAGGACTTAGCAAGATCAAATCTTGGAGTAAAATATGTTGAGAATTGACTCATAAATTTCTTTCCGAGGATTATCACTAAGACACTTTTATCAAGTTCCACAAGTTGAAGAAAATATTAATGTTTATTATAGAATATGCCTTGGAATTCGAGTAACTCGTGATGAAATGTCACATTAAGGAGCTAAAAACAAACAATTGTTCGTTATTTAGGAGGATGATCTCTGAAATTGAGTGCAACTCCATTATTATTGGACCCTTAATGACATCACTCGCCTAGCACCGAAAGTTGAGAAGTCAAGATCCAAGAAAGTTGTCAGTAATTCTTCTAAATTTAAAGAAAGCTCGTCCAATCGAGGACCACAACAATTTGTAGACATCTCCTTCGGAGACAACTTGGTCTATATCAACACCAGTAGAGGCATAGAAGTTATATATTGTCCAACTACTCAAAAGAACGTGCTTCAAATGTCAAGGAGTATAGCATATTGCTTCTTAGTGTCCGATCCGCAAAGTTTCTTGTTTAAGAAGTAGAAAATGAAGTAGATGAAGGAGAAGGGATGTTTCCACAATTCGATGAAGAAGATAAGAGACCATCCATTTCCTTGTGGTGTGTAGGGTTCTCAATGTTGATGCAGTAAGTAAAGAAGCGAATTGACTCCATCAAACATTTTTCACACTAGATGCACTACAAAGAACAAAGTCTGTGATGTTATTATCAGCGATGGAGGTTGTGAGAACATTATTGCTACAAGTATGGTAGACAAATTGGAGCTTCCTACCAAGCCTTGTCCACAACCATACAAGCCAATATGGCTAAGTAAAGGGAATGAAGTTTGTGTTATGAAGCAACGCCTTGTACAATTTTTAATTGGAAATAAATATAAGGATGACGTTTGGTGTAATGTTATTCCGATGGATGCCTATAACTTTCTCTTTGGTCGCTCTTGACAATATGATCGTCAAGCTATCCATGATGGATATCATAACTCTTATTCTTTTGTTGAAGGACGGAGTCAACATCTAGTAGCCCATATGAAAAATGAAAACCGTTACCGTTTGAAGAAATCTAATAATACATTGATCACGACGTCTAATTTAGATAAGGCTTAGCATGGATTTTTTTGGTATTTAAAACAAATGGAAGTTTAGCTCGATTCCTGATGTTGTTAGGTCTTCACCCGAAGAACTTTCAGATGTTGTACCTGAAAATATCCCTCTAGGAGTACAGGAGATATCCAACATGTTTTTAACTTTGTTCCTGAAATTGTTATTCCTAACCATGTTGCATATTGTGTGAGTTCTCAAAAGCATTAAAAATTTTAGAGTAGAGGAACTCGTGGCTAAATGGTGAAAGAAGAGTTAGTCCTTGCGTTGGTCCAACATTTTCTATTTCTGCGTATAATACAACACATGCTAAGCTTTCTCCTTGGCTGATGGTCCTTTTTCGTATCCTGGAGTGCATCAATGGCAGTGCATACATGATTAAGCTTCCTGAAGATTATGGAGTTTTGGCTTCATTCAACTTCGATGATCTTTTGTATATGATAAAGGTTAAGATGAAGATACGCAAGATGAAGATAAGCAAGACTCGATAGCGAGTCTTCTCCAACCTGAGAGTATGACATAGAGTTTCTACTAAGCTTCACCCGATTAGTTGAGCAAAATTGATTAGCCTAGTTTTATTAGGCCTTATTTTATTTGTTGATTTTGTTATTGGGCCTAACTTAAGTAGCTTCATTTACCCTAATTTCTAGAAGTTTTTTCTATAAATATCCCTTCGATGAATATTATAAGTATTAATTATTCATCATTTCAGTAGAAAATTTTCAATAAAATTGAACTTTCTCTTTATTTCTCTCGGTGAGATTTGAGAGTTCTTCGGCATCTTAATCTAGCATATATTAAAGTGGTGAAATTAGCTTCATCATTGCAGGGTTTTCGATTTCGCCACAATCAATACCTATTATTTTTATATTGTGTTAATAGGTGCAAATTAACATCCTAATTCCCCCTTTTTTTGGGAAATCGTACGGTCTAGACCCCCCAGCCCCCCCCCCCCCCCCCCCAATTCTTTTTTAGACCCCTCTAACCTTAAATAGACTTTTTGGACAAAAATGTCCTCCCACCTCACCCCCCCTCCCCCACATCCGTCCTCTCTCTCTCCCCCTTTCTCTCTCCTCATTTAATGCAAGGCAGGCAAAAGGACACTTTTTTGACTTTTTCACTCTTCATTTTCTTCATTTTTTTTTCCTTTCGAATTGTTTTTTCAAAAAAAAATATTATTTTCAAATTTGCCCTTTCTTCTTCTTCCCTCCCAGACCTTGTTTAGGTGTGTTTCAAGTAATTAGTGGTGTCTGAAATAAAATCATACACTGTGTATGATGCATTATAATGCTGTAAAGTGAACTTATACACGTGTATCACAAGAAATTAGTGGTAAATGACTTATCATACACAATGTATGATAGGTTATAATGGCTTAAAATCAACTTTTGCTGGTTTTTTTAAGTAATAAGGGGTACAGTGGTCTGAAATCGAATCATACACTGGGTATGATGCGTTTTAATGGTGTAAAATGAACTTATTCAGGTGTATTTCAAGCAATTAGTGGTAAATGACTTATCATACACAATGTATGATAGGTTATAATGGCAAAAAATCAACTTTTGCTGTTTTTTTCAAGTAATTAGGGGTATAGTGGTCTAAAATCGAATCATACACTGGATATGATGCGTTTTAATGGTGTAAAATGAACTTATTCAGGTGTAGTTCAAGCAATTAGTGGTAAATGACTTATCATACACAATGTATGATAGGTTATAATGGCATAAAATTAACTTTTGCTATTTTTTTCAAGTAATTAGGGGTACAATGGTCTGAAATCGAATCATACACTGGGTATGATGCGTTTTAATGGTGTAAAATGAACTTATTCAGGTGTATTTCAAGCAATTAGTGGTAAAAGACTTGTCATACACAATGTATGATAGGTTTTAATGATATAAAATCAACTTTTGCTCTTTTTTTCAAGTAATTACTGTTACAGTGGGCTGAAATTGAATCATACAATGGGTATGATGCGTTAAAATGGTTTAAAATGAACCTTTTCAGGTATTTTTCAAGTAATTAGTGGTAAATGACTTATCATACACAAATTATTATAGGTTTTAATGGCATGTAATCAACTTTTGCAGTTTTTTTTATTTAATTACTGTTGCAATGTTCTGAAATCGAATCATACCATGGGTATGATGCGTTTTAATGGTGTAAAATGAACTTATTCAGGTGTATTCCAAGCAATTAGTGGTAAATGACTTGTCATACACAATGTATGATAGGTTTAAATGGCATAAAATCAACCTTTTCAGGTTTTTTCAAGTAATTACTGTTACAGTGGGCTGAAATCGAATCATACAATGGGTATGATGCGTTAAAATGGTTTAAAATGAACCTTTTCAGGTATGTTTCAAGTAATTTGTGGTAAATGACTTATCATAGACAAATTATTATAGGTTTTAATGGCTTAAAATCAACTTTTGCAGTTTTTATTATGTATTTAGTCTTACAGTGGTCTGAAATCAGGTCCTACACTGTGTATGATCCCTTAAAATGGTTATAATAAACTTTTTCAGGTATATTTCAAGCAATTAGTAGTAAATGACTTATCATACACAATGTATGATAGGTTATAATGGAATAAAATCAACTTTTGCTATTTTTTTCAAGTAATTACTGTTACAGTGGGCTGAAATCGAATCATACAATGGGTATGATGCGTTAAAATGGTTTAATATGAACCTTTTCATGTATGTTTTAAGTAATTAGTGATAAATGACTTATCATATACAAATTATTATAGGTTTTAATGGCTTAAAATCAACTTTTGCAGTTTTTTTTTATGTATTTAGTCTTACAGTGGTCTGAAATCAGGTCCTACACTGTGTATGATCCCTTAAAATGGTTATAATGAACTTTTTCAGGTATATTTCAAGCAATTAGTGGTAAATGACTTATCATACACAATGTATGATAAGTTATAATGGAATAAAATCAACTTTTGCTTTTTTTTTATGTAATTACTGTTGCAGTGGTCTGAAATCGAATCATACACTAGGTATGATGCATTTTAATGGTATAAAATAAACTTATTCAGGTGTATTCTAAGCAATTAGTGGTAAATTACTTGTCGTACACAATGTATGATAGGTTTAAATGGCATAAAATTAACTTTTACTGGTTTTTTCAAGTAATTAGGGGTATAGTGGTCTGAAATCGAATCATACACTAGGTATGATGAGTTTTGATGGTGTAAAATGAACTTATTCAGGTGTAGTTAAAACAATTAGTGGTAAATGACTTATCATACACAATGTATGATAGGTTATAATGGCATAAAATTAACTTTTGCTATTTTTTTTCAAGTAATTAGGGGTACAGTAGTCTGAAATCGAATCATAAACTGGGTATGATGCGTTATAGTGGTGTAAAGTGACATTATTCAGGTATACTTGAAGTAATTAGCGGTAAAGAACTTGTCATACACAATGTATGATAGGTTTTATTGGCATAAAATCAACTTTTGCAGGTTTTTTCATGTATTTAGGGGTACAGTGGTCTGAAATCTGCTTATATACGTGTATTTCAAGTTTTATTGGTGTATGATGCACTTCATACACGGTGTATGATGGGTTATATTTGTGTAAAATCAGCGTGTATTTGTGTATTTTTGGGGTGTATTTAGAAAAAAAATATACATTTTCAGTAAAGTAATCCGTACGATTTTCCTTCAAAAAGGCCCTCCCATTCACCCCCCCCCCCCCCCAATCCGTCCCCTTTCTCTCTCCTCATTTAATGCGCTGCCGATTACTATACTTTAGCCCCTCCCCACTCCATTTTCTCTCTCTTCATTTAATGCAAAAGTACATATTTTTACTTTATGTCATGTAACTTGCTTCTCACTCTATTCCTCCCTTCTTCTCATTTGCCGCCCATTTACTCACCTCTTATTCATAGTATTTGTTACTTTTCTCTTAATCTGAATTTTTTAAGTCTATTTTTCTCTCATTTTTCTCTCAATTTGCTACATTGGGCCCTCGGAGGAAGAAGAAGAAGAAGCCGTTTTAAGATCGTGTTTGAAGCTTCGTGGCATTGCTGTAGGTTCAACATTGAGTCGTTACACACATTTCACGGTTTTCAGATCAGATATTGAAGGTAACATGACCATTTCCTGACATTGTCGTTAATGTATCCTTGTCCTATGAGGTCGGTGTGTTACAAGTCGTTTATGGTTTATGATTGGTTTAAATGATGTATTATAACTTTCTTTTGGTGTGTTTGAACTCATTAGTGGTGTATGATTAGTCATACATCGTGTATGATAGGTTTTAATGGTGTGAAATCAACTTGTTTAGGTGTGCTTCATGTAAATAGTGCTGTATGATCTATCATACACCGTGTATGATAGGTTTGAATGGTGTGAAATCAATTTGTGTTTGTGTATGTTAAGTAATTAATTGTGTATAATCAGTCATACACTGTGTAGGATTGGGTTTAATGGTGTATAACCAACTTGTGTTTGTGTGTGTTAAGTAATTAGTGGTGTATAATCAATCATACACTGTGTATGATTGGTTTTAATGGTGTATAACCAACTTGTGTATGTGTATGTTAAGTAATTAATGGTGTATAATCAATCATACACTGTGTAGGATTGGGTTTAATGGTGTATAACCAACTTGTGCAGGCGTTTTTTAAGTAATTAGTGGTTTATGAGCAACCATACACTTTGTATAATTGGCTTTAATGGCGTATAACCAACCTGTGTATGTGTATGTTAAGTAATTAATGGTGTATAATCAGTCATACACTGTGTAGGATTGGGTTTAATGGCGTATAACCAACCTGTGTATGTGTATGTTAAGTAATTAATGGTGTATAATCAGTCATACACTATGTAAGATTGGGTTTAATGGTGTATAACCAACTTATGCAGACGTTTTTAAGTAATTAGTGGTTTATGAGCAATCATACACTGTGTATGATTGGGTTTAATGGCGTATAACCAACCTGTGTATGTGTATGTTAAGTAATTAACGGTGTATAATCAGTCATACACTGTGTAGGATTGGGTTTAATGGTGTATAACCAACCTGTGTTTGTATATGTTAAGTAATTAATGGTGAATAATCCATCATACACTGTGTATGATTGGTTTTAACTGTATATATAATGGAGCATATTAAACCATACACTGTGTATGAGAGCTTCAACGGGTATATGATAAACTTATTTTGGTGTCTTTCAAGTACAGAATGGTGTATGGTTTACCATACACGGTGTATGATAGCTTTGATTGGTCTAGGATGAACCTGTTTTGGTGTCTTTCGTGTATAGAATGTGGTATCCTTAACCATAGACAGTGTATGATTACTTTAAAAGGTGTGTGATGAACTTGTTTATGACTATAACGCAAATCATACACCATGCATTCTTTCTTAAAGTAGTGTTATTTGTGTATTATGGTTTTAAACCAATCATACACCGTTTTTAGTGGTTTCAATGCTGTACTTTCATTCCACCCTAGTGTGTTTCATGTCAATTTTGCTTTGATATTATGTTTTTTTCTTGTCCACAGTAATGGGTGATGCTGCTATTGCATGCGTTCTGTACGGTGGCCACTTTAGGGAGAGGGCAAAGTACGCTGGTGAAAAATTGGCTTATATTTTTATGGATGAGAAAACTGACTTCGCTGGTTTGCAAAGGACTGTGGCAGAGGTGATTGGTGCTCAGTTGAATGCGGGTTCAAAGATGCATTTTCAATCTTTCAATGCCGTTCCGGCCGTGCCCTTGTATGATGTCGTTGACGATGGGTTCGTTATGTTTTGGAAGGCACTAGCCAAAGAAGATAGGGCGAAGCATCCTTTGATCGTAACTGTAGAGTCATCCGGTGACAGGAATCCTAGCTTCGATTGGCAACGAACTCCCTTTCAAACAATTCTCGATGGTGACGAGAATAGTGGCCGTTCGCACCCTGAGGTTCCCGAGACTCCTGGTGGATGTATGGATGCGGGGATGGAAGAAGCAGCCCGTGTAGATGCATCTGATGTAGATTTGAACATGCTTACTGTGACGGTTGAGGCAACAACAACAGGTGGAGATTGGGAAAATTCCAATCAAAGTGCATGGGATAATTTGGACAATATCAATTTATCCCAGGTGCAACCGACTGTACCTGATGCCTCACCTCCAGAGGGGCACACTTACGAGCATCGTAATATTTCCCGTGAAGACCCTCTGATTGTCGAACCTGAATTGGAACGGAATGCGGAACCCAGCGGGTTAACCGAATGTCCACCCTGACATCCAAGCTGCTGGTGATCCTCGTTCTGATGATGAGGCTGGCTCCGGTGATGAGAGGAGCCGGATTAACGGGGTATATGCGCAGGGCCGGATGGTTGAGGATATTGAAGTCAATCAAATATTTATGACAAAGAGGGACTTGTTGACTAACCTGGCAGTGATTGCGCTTAGGGAAAAATTTGAATTCAGGAGCTACAAGTCGAACAAATCCTTAACGGTTGTCCGCTGCGCACAAGAGGGCTGCACATGAAGGGTTCGGGCTACGTGTGTAGCAGATGGTGGCTGCTGGATGGTTACAAAAGTAGAAAAGAACCACAACCACCCTAGCGATCTCACCACTGTTAGACACAGGCAGGCAACCAGTTGGGTCGTCGGGGAGTGTGTCCGCAAGAAACTTGTGAACCCCGGGAGAGTGTTCAAGTCACGGGATGTCATAGATGACATCCGCAGTTGCTACGGTGTCGATATCAGCTACAGTGTTGCTTGGAGGGCGAGAGAGTTTGCATACGACAATGTTAGATTAGGTACGGCCGAAGAGTTCTATGCATTCTTGCCTGCCTATCTGCAAGTCCTCAAACAGACTGACCCCGGTACCACATTTTATTTACAGACAGATGATGAAAGTAGGTTTCAGTACCTCTTCATTGCGTTTGGTGCTTCACTTAATGGGTACCGGTTTTGCCGGCCGGTTGTGAGCATTGACGCAACACATCTGAAGGGAAAGTACCGGGGTGTTCTGTTCATGGCTGTTTGCCACGATGCCAACCAGCAAATTTTCCCGATTGCTATCGACATCGGTGATTCAGAGAATGATGCATCGTGGCATTGGTTCCTCAGTAGGTTGAAGGAAGTAACTGGGGAGCCTGCTAGCCATGTCACTGTATCCGATAGATACCAAAGCATCCAACGCGCAGTGGAAGAACTTTTCCCTGTCACATTTCACAGGCTCTGCATGTACCACTTGTTGAACAACCTGAAGGCCAAATTCAAGAGCAACAGGAAGCATTTGGATCAGTACTACTACAAAGCAGCCAAAGCATACAACATTCAAGAATTCCATAGTTTGTTTTTCAGTTTATGTTGTGCCGTACCCGAGGCTAAAGATTACTTGGAAGATGTGGGACTGGACAAGTGGACTCGTTCCCACTCCCCTTGTCGTCAGTACAACATAATGACGACAAACATTTCGGAATCCATGAATGCTGTATTGGTCAAGGTACGTGGCTATCCAATTACAGCCCTTGTTGATGAGTGTAGGCTACTGTTGCAGAGGTGGTTTCACGAAAGAAGAGCCAAAGCTGAAGCTTGCATCAGTACAATGTCCCCCGATGTCGAAAAAAAATTACAAGACAGATTCAAGTTAGCAAGAACGATGACGATAAGCTCCGTACATATTGTCATGTTTAATCCCTACTACAAAGCATGTTTATAGCATGTTGGTGCTCTTCGAGTGTGAAATCCGCTAATTTTGGTGCCCTTCGAGTGTTTCGTTGCTTATGTTTTGTTGTTTTTTTTTTGTTTTTTTTTATTTTTCTCATATTTTTGTATTTTGCATGCACCTTGGTTGTTTGACGCGTTTGTCTATTATTGTGGTAATGCAGATATTGCGAGCTGATGATCATACGTTCGACATCATCGATGGGGAGAAAAACTTTGTAATAGATATGTCGCTCTGCACATGTACCTGCCGCAGGTTTCAGCTTGAGCAGCTTCCATTTGAGCATGCATTAGCAGTGGTACAGCACAGTCCTTATGCTCTGTACGACTTGTGCTCGCTGTACTACAGTAGAGAAAATTGGTACGAGTCGTATAGAAGTGTCGTCTACCCGATGCTGCACATAAGTGACTGGCGTATCCCGCGTGATGTAGCTGACATAAATCTTCTTCCACCCGACGTTAGAACCTCTTCTGGGAGGAGGCGGAAGAGGAGGATTCCGTCTGTCGGTGAGGAGCGTGTTCATCAAAGGTGCAGTCGGTGCAAGGAACACGGGCATAACCGATCCACGTACAAGAATCCAATTGCTCTGCATACTAGTGGCGAATGCACCTCATCCAACTCCGGCCATCCATCTCAAGTCCCTCCTCCAAATTAACTTACAGTCTTCAAATGTATAAATTTTACTTGTGACATACCTATATAATTTCGTTTTACCATCGGATTTACATTGTACATTACCATAGGATTTACGTTGTATCCAGTGTACTGAAAATTATCGAAAGGTTGTGATGTGTATGTAATAGGGTAATGAAAATTGTGTATATTTCCATACTGTTGTATATTCCTGTAATGAAAACTGTCAATGAATTGATTTGAAGTTGGTCCCAATTGTGTGTTCTAAGTGGTTGATGTGTTTTTCAAGTGTGTTACGATGTATGTCGACATGCATGGATGGTGTATCGCCACACATATCAGCATCAAAGGTGTCAACAGGTCTGTGTCGCCACACTAAGTAGTTGAAACACACTTGTACAAGTTGATTTCACAGCATTAATACTTGTCATACACTAAGTATGGTAAGTCATACAACACTAAGTAGTTGAAACACACTTGTAGAAGTTATTTTCACACCATTAATACTCATCATACACTATGTATGGTAGGTAATACACCACTAAGTAGTTGAAACACACTTGTACAAGTTGATTTCACACCATTAATACTCATCGTACACTATGTATGGTAAGTAATACACCACTAAGTAGTTGAAACACATTTGTACAAGTTGATTTCACACCATTAATACTCATCGTACACTATGTATGGTAAGTAATACACCACTAAGTAGTTGAAACACACTTGTACAAGTTGATTTCACACCATTAATACTAGTCATACACTAGGTATGGTAAGTCATACACCACTAAGTAGTTGAAACACACTTGTACAAGTTGATTTCACACCATTAATACTGGTCATACACTAGGTATGGTAAGTCATACACCACTAAGTAGTTGAAACACACTTGTACAAGTTGATTTCACACCATTAATACTGGTCATACACTAAGTATGGTAAGTCATACACCACTAAGTAGTTGAAACACACTTGTACAAGTTGATTTCACACCATTAAGACTTGTCGTACACTAAGTATGTTATGTCATACACCACTAAGTAGTTGAAACACACTTGTACAAGTTAATTTCACACCATTAATACTTGTCATACACTAAGTATGGTAAGTCATACACCACTAAGTAGTTAAAACACACTTGTACAAGTTGATTTCACACCATTAATACTTGTCATACACTAAGTATGGTAAGTCATACACCACTAAGTAGTTGAAACACACTTGTACAAGTTGATTTCACACCATTAATACTTGTCATACACTAAGTATGGTAAGTCATACACCACTAAGTAGTTGAAACACACTTGTACAATTTGATTTCACACCATTAAGACTTATCATACACTATGTATGGTAAGTCATACACTACTAAGTAGTTGAAACACACTTGTACATGTTGATTTCACACCATTAATACTGGTCATACACTAAGTATGGTAAGTCATACACCACTAAGTAGTTGAAACACACTTGTACAAGTTGATTTCACACCATTAATACTGGTCATACACTAAGTATGGTAAGTCATACACCACTAAGTAGTTGAAACACACTTGTACAAGTTGATTTCACACCATTAATACTTGTCATACACTAAATATGGTAAGTCATACACCACTAAGTAGTTGAAACACACTTGTACAATTTGATTTCACACCATTAAGACTTATCATACACTATGTATGGTAAGTCATACACTACTAAGTAGTTGAAACACACTTATACATGTTGATTTCACACCATTAATACTTGTCATACACTAAGTATGGTAAGTCATACACCACTAAGTAGTTGAAACACACTTGTACAAGTTGATTTCACACCATTAAGACTCATCATACACTATGTATGGTAAGCAAAACACAATAAGTATTTGAAACACTATAATTGCCACAAATATCAATGAAATTGTGTACCAAGCAATATAAATGCCCTTGTTGATTTATATGGATAAGGCTGACCGGTTGGGGTGGTTGGTGGTTGAACATTGAATGTTCAGGGGTCATAATGGACTACCAAGCAAGACATTTAATAACCTCAACTACCACCTACTTTATCATACCCCTCTCCCACAGTTCTCCCCCTATAAAGGGATGAGATGGACAGGAAGCCAAGCATATACGGTTCCTCAATATATCGACCCATTTAAATTCCTAATGTAAGTGGCTCTAGCAGCGGCAGTGGTGGGCCAGTGACAGCTGAGACACAAAGAGAGGTGGCACTTCTACGGATCATGTTTCATCAACGGTCTACCAAGCAATTAGTAGTGTATGATCAATCGCACATGGTGTACGGTGTATGATGAGTTGTAATGGTGTGAAGTTCATCCGCATGATAAGGATCTTGAACTTTATATGCATGCAGTGGATGCACTTTACAGACAACATATGCAGAGGGACAACTGTATGTAGTTCCAGCAGTTATATATGTGCAGTTTGTCATACAAATTGTATGCAGGGTTTTAATGTGTGTCAAGTTCTACGTATCATACACAGTGTATGACGAGTTTTATGTATGGTAAAATCACGGGCTGTGCATGTATTTTTAAGTTTGTTGGAAATTATTGGTGTCACACCATTAATACGCTATGTATGATGAGTTATATGGGTGAAAAATCAAGTTCTACAATTGTGTTTTAGGTACTTAGTGGTGTATAACCAATCATAAACGGTGTAGGATGAGTTTTAATGGTTAATAACAACCTTTGCACGTGTGAATACATCAATAGGAACATACAACAACATCGAAATATACAATATTACATACAACTTTCAATATAATGAATACAATGTAAATCCTTTGGTACAAGTATGCATTTTTATTACACCATTTGAAAATACACAAATAGGAACATACAACAACATCGAAATATACAATATTACATACAACTTTCAATATAATGAATACAATGTAAATCCTTTGGTACAAGTATGCATTTTTATTACATACAACTTTCAGTATAATGAAAACAATGTATAATGAATAACGTAATTTTATTGACATGTATGCATTTGAAGCCGTTTATTCCTTCCGTGTCTGTACAAGTGTACAGAAGTATACAGCCGCAATTTCCCCATCTGCGCTTGCGTGCATTAGGAGATGCCCAGTCCTTTGGTCAGCAAAAATTCTATGAACTTTATAACAAAAATTCCATAGTCTGACCTGCAGTTAATATTAATACAGATTCCACAGTCAGAAATTATACATCATTGCAAGTAATGACTATTTTGCATCCACTTCATAACCAAAAGTCCAAATGAACGGAATAGTAAAATTGCATGGGAAGTAGATGTCATACCCCCTTTGCTGTGGACATTCATTCCGGTTGTAAGTTATCGAAAAAGGCTTGCCCTTGAACTGTATGAGGTCTTTTCGGACATCCCAAAAATTAACCAACGCTAGAGCATGTGGAAGCAATTTTGCAATTAGTTCCACATGTTCTAATCTTGCTGCCCTGGATTTGGCGGAGTACAAGGAATTAAATACCTGCATCCGCCAATCATTAAGATGGATGGCAGCAAGGAACCAATGTTGATTAGGTTGATTAATGGGCATGTATATCCGATCCACGTTGTGGCAGCTGACCCCATACATGGCATCCCCGGCAAGGAACTTAACGATCAACGAATCAAAATCAGTAAAAGCTGACTCAAGCGGGATTCTACTGTTTTGAATCTGTTTTAGTAGGGGTCCAAATTGAGGAGCAACCGTTGTGTCCGCGCATGTTGCCCTCGGGTCGAATTGCTCTGGCCACTGATGTTTCTTCTCCAAAATGTAGTACAGAATTACATCCATTTCCTGCGATTCAATACTAATTAGTTGAGACAAGTTGATTTTACACACATAAACAAGTTCATTTTACACAGTTCAACCCTATGACTAATCATACACCACTCTTTATTCAAAACACACTAACACAGGTTGATTTTACACCTTTAGCATCGACCATACACGGCGTATGACTAGTAATACAACACTTACTTACTTAATACACAATAACATAAGTCGATTTAACACAGGTTGATTTTACTTATTAGTTGACACACGGCAAAACTATCATGATGGGAAACATACCTCATCAGTAAGCCAGGCGTCCTCGTTTCTCAACCGATACCAAAATTGACCCGTCGTCACAGTCAAAACAGAGAAATCCATTCGTTGATCATTAGGTAACGGAAAGGGGGTCTTCAAATCTCTGTAATATACAAGAACAAGTATGATATATAAGCATACCATAAGAAAGATGATTTCAGACCACTGTAACAGTAATTACTTGAAAAAACCAGCAAAATCTGATTTTATGCCATTAAAACCTATCATACATTGTGTATGACAAGTCTTTTATCACTAATTGCTTGGAATACACCTGAATAAGTTCATTTTACACCATTATAACGAATCATATACAGTGTATGATTCGATTTCAGAACACTAACAGTAATTACTTGAAAAAACCAGCAAAAGTTGATTTTATGCCATTAAAACCTATCATACATTGTGTATGCCAAGTCATTTACCACTAATTGCTTAAAATACACCTGAATTGAATCATTTTACACCATTAAAACGCATCATACCCAGTGTATGATTCGATTTCAGACCACTGTACCCCTAATTACTTGAATAAAACAGCAAAAGTTGATTTTATGCCATTATAACCTATCATACATTGTGTATGACAAATCATTTACCACTAATTAATTAAAATACACCTGAATAAGTTCACTTGATACCATTATAGTGCATCATACACAGTGTACGATTTTATTTTAGACACCACTAATTACTTGAAACACACCTAAGAAAGATGCATTCTAGAAACATTTACATACAAATTATCAAAAAGCATCATGCAAAATCACACTCACTTAGCGACCGTTGCGTGAAAACTTTTGGTAAAATCTTCAAAATCTTCTATGTCTTTGTCGGAGGGAGGCTGGAATGGATTGAAGGGCAGAACTAGCTCCGGTCCAGGATGGGTAATTTTTGCCCGTTTGCTCTTACCCTCCACAGTCCATTCCTCACCTTTGTACTTGGGGTTTGGCTTGGGGTCCCTCCTCTCTTGCCCCAATCTACACACTGTCTCGGACAATGTCAACAAGTTTTCAACGCCTTCCACATCCGGTGACGATGGTTCCTTGAAGACATTTTCCTCGGCCCTAGATGGCATAGCACATAGCAAAAGTCAATAAGCATCAACATGCATGAAAACATAACAAATTGGGACACTAACAAGGAATCTAGTGTCTTATCCAGTACGTACAGGAGAAACTATTATGGCTTGCTCAATCGGGGATGGATGAGCGGAAGTCGATGAACATAAGTGTGGCGATGTGGCCTGCGCTTGACGGTCTGAGAGCAGCTCCTTAATCAGTGCATCCTGAGCCTCAAATCGTCGTTCGTACATTTGCAGCATTCGCTGGTGCACTTCAAGCTGCATCCGTACCATTTGCACATCTTTATCCATCGCTTCGAGTCTCTGCATAACCTACAATAAGTCCTCCAAATTGGCATAATCAGCAAATTTGAATAATGTAGTATCCACAAGGATAAAAATGCGATTAAATAAACACAAAAAAATTCATCATACCGATTGGTCCGCCGAATTGGTTGATGTAGGATACGGGTCCTCCCTGGATGCCGACAACGGAGGTTGAGTTGCCAATGGTTGTGGCTTCTCACCAAGCTCTGCTGGCATTGCCATAACAGGAGATTGAAACCCCTCCTCAGCATCCTCAGCATAGGGAATGCCTTGTAGATTAGGCTGACCGGCTTCCGCACTCGTCAGTCTAATCGGTTCGGCATTCAATTGCTGATCAAAGGAAGATACATCATATACACATTAGTAAAATTACAAAACACACTTCTAACCCAAAATATATGAAACATACAATAGTAAAACAATAACAACATAGTGTATTTATTACCTGATCAAATACCGTTGAGAGTAAAGCGGAGTACGGAGCCTTAACGGACATCTTTCAGTTAAGGATCCGCCCAAGAGGCTGGTCGCCAACCCTCACCGCCCCAACCTTGGCAAGTTCTGGAAGGGTTTCCAGGGCAAATATGGAAACCACATCGTAGAACCCGTGGACGGAGTAGGTATTCTCCAAACCATGGTGCATTCTTGCAGCGAAATCCTTGAGCTTCCGCACCAAGAATTTCCAGCTCAAGGATCCCCATGCAACACGATTGAAAGAGTCCACATCATCCACGAGGGCCAGCATGTTCGGGTCAACGCCCGTTCGCTTGTGTTTGGCGAATAGTAGACCCTCGACCAGGTACGCAACAACAAGCTTAGCCTGGTCCTCCATGATGGAGCAGGTTCTGCATGCATCAAAAAGCTGCTGCCTAATCATCCTCCCCCTCATGCCATACTTGGCAACTAGCCTGTTCGGACCACCGCGTACATCTTCCACACCGGCATATCTCAAGCCGGTGAGAATGCAAAACTCCCTCCTCCCAAGGTGCACTAGCTTCCCACCAAATAAGAATGATAACTCCTCGGGATTGGGGTTGGCCACCTGGTGGAGAAGGACAACGTGAATGAGACTATGCCAGATGCTGACATTGGTCTCACTCAGCCCAAGCAGATGCCCGGCATTGTATTGTGAGGCAAGGGCAAGCTGTAATGCAAAACACTTTTAGTTAATATGGGATCATAAATGTCATTGTCAAAAGTCAACATAATTAAAATGGATACAGTGTCAAACCTTGGCTTCGTCGTCCTTCAAGATTTCCTTTATCTCCGTAACAACCTTGGTTGACAAACCTATTTGGTTGACTTGGAGGAATTTCCAGAAACCCCTCGGGAAAATGTAATCAACCTCAACTGCAGGACGGCTCTTCCTACGTGTGTAAAATGCCATCTGAAATAAAAGCAATACACCATTAATTACTGAACACAAACAGACACACTTTGGTTCTACACCATTGAAACAAATCATACAGAGTGTATGACTGATTATACACCACCACTAATTACTTATAATACACAAACACAAATTGGTTATACACCATTAAAACCAATCCTACACACTGTATGATCGATTATACACCACTAATTACTTAACATAAACAAACACAGGTTGGTTATACACCATTAAATCGAATCAGACACACTATATGGTTGCTCATAAACCACTTACTTAAAAAACATATACACAAGTTGATTTTACACCATTAAAACCAATCCTACACACTGTATGGTTGCTCATATGAAACATGCAGAAGTTCATTATGCCACAAAGGTCGATTTTACGTGAAAAAAAACCACAAAACATGCAGAAGATCATTTTACACAAACAAAAAACACTAATCACAAAGTCACTAACACCAAAACCCTAAACCCTAACAAATACTATGCACTATGTTCAGGAAATGGTACGAAACAAACGGATATTATACATTGGAGCACCAAAACCCTCAACCCTACAAAAATAACTCTTACTCACCTTCGAAAATGGTGATTAAAGACTGGAGCAGCTATAGATCAAGGATGAAGGTGTGAAAACAGAGGTCAGACCCACGGGAACGAGAATCGCAGCTGAAGTCGAGGAGAAAGAGGATGAACAAATTCGGAAAGAGGCGAGAGAGAATGAACGGGTGAGAGAAAGAGGAGAGTGACCGGTGGCTTGTAAAACAAGTTGCTTATGGGGAAGACAGAAAGGCGGGAAGGGGTTTTACAGCTGTAAGTAAATGAGGCGAGAGCAGGGGTACGGATGGGATGTCATTAAATGAGGAGAGAGAAAGGGGACGGGTTTGGGGGGGGGGGGTGAATGGGAGAGCCTTTTTGAAGAAAAATCGTACGGATTACTTTACTCAAAATGTATTTTTTTTTTTCTAAATACACATCCCAAAAATACACAAATACACGCTGATTTTACACAAATATAACCCATCATACACTGTGTATGAAGTGCATCATACACCAATAAAACTTAAAATACACGTATATAAGCAGATTTCAGACCACTGTACCCATAAATACATGAAAAAACCTGCAAAAGTTGATTTTATGCCAATAAAACCTATCATACATTGTGTATGACAAGTTCTTTACCGCTAATTACTTCAAGTATACCTGAATAAGGTCACTTTACACCACTATAACCCATCATACCCAGTTTATGATTCGATTTTAGACCACTGTATCCCTAATTACTTGAAAAAAAATAGCAAAAGTTGATTTTATGCCATTATAACCTATCATACATTGTGTATGATAAGTCATTTACCACTAATTGTTTTAACCACACCTGAATAAGTTCATTTTACACCATTAAAACTCATCATACCCAGTGTATGATTCGATTTCAGACCACTATACCCCTAATTACTTGAAAAAACCAGTAAAAGTTGATTTTATGTCATTTAAACCTATCATACATTGTGTATGACAAGTCATTTACCACTAATTTCTTGGAATACACCTGAATAAGTTCATTTTACACCATTAAAACGCATCATACCCAGTGTATGATTCGATTTCAGACCACTTACCCCTAATTACTTGAAAAAAATATCAAAAGTTGATTTTTTGCCATTATAACCTATCATACATTGTGTATGATAAGTCATTTACCACTAATTGTTTTAACTACACCTAAATAAGTTTATTTTACACCATTAAAACTCATCATACCCAGTGTATGATACAATTTCAGACCACTATACCCCTAATTACTTGAAAAAACCAGTAAAAGTTGATTTTATGCCATTTAAACCTATCATACATTGTGTATGACAAGTCATTTACCACTAATTGCTTGGAATAAACCTGAATAAGTTCATTTTACACTATTAAAACGCATCATACCCAGTGTATGATTCGATTTCAGACCACTGCAACAGTAATTATATAAAAAAAACTGTAAAAGTTGATTTCAAGCCATTAAAACCTATAATAATTTGTGTATGATAGGTCATTTACCACTAATTACTTGAAACATACCTGAAAAGGTTCATATTAAACCATTTTAACGCATTATACCCATTGTATGATTCGATTTTAGCCCACTGTAACAGTAATTACTTGAAAAAAATAGCAAAAGTTGATTTTATTCCATTATAACCTATCATACATTGTGTATGATAAGTCATTTACCACTAATTTCTTAAAATATACCTGAAAAAGTTCATTATAACCATTTTAAGAGATCATACACAGTGTAGGACCTGATTTCAGACCACTGTAAGACTAAATACATAAAAAAAACTGTAAAAGTTGATTTTAAGCCATTAAAACCTATAATAATTTGTGTATGATAAGTCATTTATCACTAATTACTTGAAACATACATGAAAAGGTTCATATTAAACCATTTTAACGCATTATACCTATTGTATGATTCGATTCCAGCCCACTATAACAGTAATTACTTGAAAAAACTAGTAAACGTTGATTTTATGCCATTTAAACCTATCATACATTGTGTATGACAAGTCATTTACCACTAATTGCTTAGAATACACCTGAATAAGTTCATTTTACACCCTTAAAACGCATCATACCCATGGTATGATTCTATTTCAGACCACTGCAACAGTAATTACATAAAAAAAACTGCAAAAGTTGATTTCATGCCATTAAAACCTATAATAATTTGTGCATGATAAGTCATTTACCACTAATTACTTGAAACATACATGAAAAGGTTCATTTTAAACCATTTTAACACATCATACCCATTGTATGATTCGATTCAGCCCACTGTAACAGTAATTACATGAAAAAACGAGCAAAAGTTGATTTTATACCATTAAAAGCTATCATACATTGTGTATGACAAGTCTTTTACCACTAATTGCTTGCAATACACCTGAATAAGTTCATTTTACACCATTAAAACGCATCATACCCAGTGTATGATTCGATTTCAGACCACTGTACCCCTAATTACTTGAAAAAAACAGCAAAAGTTGATTTTATGCCATTATAACCTATCATACATTGTGTATGATAAGTCATTTACAACTAATTGCTTGAACTACACCTGAATAAGTTCATTTTACCCCATTAAAACGCATCATACCAAGTGTATGATTCAATTTCAGACCACTATATCCCTAATTACTTGAAAAAAACAGCAAAAGTTAATTTTTTGCCACTATAACATATTATACATTGTGTATGATAAGTCATTTACCACTAATTGCTTGAAATACACCTGAATAAATTCATTTTACACCATTAAAATGCATCACACCCAGTGTATGATTCGATTTCAGACCACTGCAACAGTAATTACAAAAAAAATCTGCAAAAGTTGATTTCATGCCATTAAAACCTATAATAATTTGTGTATGATAGGTCATTTACCACTAATTACTTGAAACATACCTGAAAAGGTTCATATTAAACCATTTTAACTCATCATACCCATTGTATGATTCGATTTCAGCCCACTGTAACAGTAATTACTTGAAAAAATCAGTAAAAGTTGATTTTATGCCATTAAAACCTATCATATATTGTGTATGACAAATCTTTTACCACTAATTGCTTGGAATACACCTGAATAAATTTATTTTACACCATTAAAACACATCATACCCAGTGTATGATTCGATTTCAGACCACTGTACCCCTTATTACTTGAAAAAACCAGCAAAAGTTAATTCTATGCCATTATAACCTATCATATATTGTGTATGATAAGTCATTTACCACTAATTTCTTGTGATACACCTGAATAAGTTCATTTTACACCATTAAAACGTATCATACCCAGTGTATGATTCGATTTTAGACCACTATACCCCTAATTACTTGAAAAAAACAGCAAAAGTTGATTTTTTGCCATTATAACCTATCATACATTATGTATGATAAGTCATTTACCACTAATTGCTTGAAATACACCTGAATAAGTTTATTTTACACCATTAAAACGCATCATACCCAGTGTATGATTCGATTTCAGACCACTGTACCCCTTATTACTTGAAAAAACCAGCAAAAGTTGATTTTATGCCATTATAACCTATCATACATTGTGTATGATAAGTCATTTACCACTAATTTCTTGTGATACACCTGTATAAGTTCACTTTACAGCATTATAATGCATCATACACAGTGTATGATTTTATTTCAAACACCACTAATTACTTGAAACACACCTAAACAAGGTCTGGGAGGGAAGAAGAAGAAAAGACAAATTTGAAAATAATATTTTTTTTTTGACAAAAAAATTCGAAAGGAAAACAAATGAAGAAAAGGAAGAGTGAAAAAGTCAAAAAAGTGTCATTTTGTCTGCCTTGCATTAAATGAGGAGAGAGAAAGGGAGAGAGAGAGAGGACGGATGGGGGGGGTGAGGTGGGAGGGCATTTTTGTCCAAAAAAGTCTATTTATGATTAATGGGGTCTAAAAAAGAATAAGGTTAGGGTGGGGGGTCCAATCCGTACGATTTTCCTTTTTTTTCCCCACTCTTCCTTACTTTTATTAAGTTAACGGGGCCATAAATATTTTACGACCCTCCAACTATTGTTGAAAATTAAAGTAACTACTCGAACTTTTAATTTTATTAAAAAAAAAAAAATCTTAAACTGTTGATAAAATTGAAAGTTTCGAGAACAATATAATTGAAATTAAAATAAGATAAAATCTGAATCGCCCAGCTCTCATCTGTCACTCACTCACCGAAGCGCCAATCCAAACCACCAACCATCACCGCCACTGGCCGCCAGGACAGCCGCCGTCGACAAGATCCACCGGCCACCGGAAACTGTGAGACCTGCATTCCGCGGCGCTCACAATGAATTATCAGAATTTTCTGCTCATTCTCTCTTCCTACTCTCACTACTCTCAATCATGTGAGTTCTTGAAATTCTTCAGATTTGGACTTAAATTTCATTTGTTTTCGGTGATCTAGATCTTTCTGTTTTCCTAATTGCTGTATTTTTTGGTGCCCTCTCTTTGATTTTTCGTTCTTTGCTGCTTAATTATTTGTTGAACGGCGTTTCTATTGTAAAGCAACATTTTCAGTGCCTTAAGTACTCCCGTCTAAGCAAGGTCTAGGGGTGGATATACGCAACCTTCCCTCTTCTAGATGTTACCCTGTAGAGAGGCTATTTCCGAAGGACCCCAACTTGAGGAGTGCAACACGAGGACTTTCCAGGATGTCACTGTTTCTACTGTGATTGTGATTATTTGGCCTGAAAACTTTTGAGCTTTGTTGTGTGGATTGTGTGTGTGTGATTGGTTAATGTCAAAGAACTAATTATCTCAAAAGTTTAAACTGACTTGAAAATTTGTCAATAGTGTCTTTTGAAAATTAATTATAGGGTTAAAGTTGGTCATTTTTTCAGTTAATTATCACGACTTTTCACTTTTTCAGAAAACCACCTTCCAAAGTTACGTAGACCCAAGCAATCTCGGGACTGGCTCTGATTTTCTATTTGTGTTTATGAGTCAGATTAGTTCCACCTTTCCTTGCCGTGTTGTAGAGTGGAATTGCATAGCAATTTCTGTAGCATTCGGGCTTTCATTTAGTCACTTTTGATCTTTTGTGTAATGGATTTTGAGCTAGACGTTGCATGATAGACCTTTACGTTGTGGTACTTTTGTAATATCTTCTGCAATATGTTAACAGATATCTCTACTTGTCAGCTCTGAATAGCTTGTGCGCCTTGCTGAGAGTTTGTATAGCCGAAGTGTTATTAGAACAGTCTTTACCACGATAATGAGGTATGATTGACAGCTTATTCCATTGTTGGACAGGAAACTGCCGTTCATTCACTTGTAACTTCTTCATTAGTTGTTCGTCATTTCTCTCTTAAACATAGCAACAATGGCAACGCTTGCTACATCCTTTTCAATAAGATCCTACTGCACAAGCAACGGGAGCAAAGAATCATCAAAAATGGTTGCTTCAACTTGTTGTGCCATTGGGAAAGGCGAAACAGATGGTGAATCGAAAATGGATATGCAAAGAATGCTTGTACACGGAAAGCAATATGGTTGTTCCACAAAGTGTTCTTTTAGAAACCGTTGTTTCAAAACACGTGCTGCATCTAGCATCCCAGTCAATAAAACCGAAGAGAAGTCGTCAAAATATCTCTTTAGGACACAGAAAGGCGGTCTAGTCAATGTGTCAGTTGCAAAGAAAAACATGAAATACTCGGTGCGTATTGAAGTTTCTTCTTTAGAGTTAGGTGTTACTGATGAAGATCTAGTACTAACTTGGGGCATATACAGGTCCAATTCTTCATCGTTCATGCCCCTGGATCTTGAAAGTTCCGTTTCAAATCCAACAACTATGATGAATGAATTCCCATTCACGCGCAACTCGTTTGGTACATATGGGCTTGAAATGGAATTCGAAACGTATTTACTGCCATTTTACCTCTCATTCTTGCTCAAATGCCCATCCGGTGCTGATTCAGACAGCTCAGAGATAAAATCCCATATGCAAAGGAATTTCAACGTGCCTGTCGGTTTTCTCTCAGGTTATCCATTTCCATTAGGTCTTTCTCGTTCCTCTGATGGTCGGATGAATTTCGCTATCTTTTCAAGAAATGTGGATAGTGTTAACCTGTGTCTATACCATGACAATGCATCAGAAAATCCCGCATTAGAGATTGAACTCGATCCTCATGTTAATCGAACAGGTGACATCTGGCATGCTTCAATTGATAGTGTTGGGCCCTTTGTAAGCTACGGCTACCGATGCAAGGAAAGTAATCTTCCTGAAAGAGAGAATAAAGTTCTTCTAGATCCTCAAGCTAAGATAATCAGAAAATCTGATCTTGGCCGCCCTAATCTTGGAGAATTATGTGATATGCCTAAATTCGACTGGAAAGGGGATGTTCGTCCGTGCTTACCCTTGGAAAAATTGATCGTTTATCGGCTAAATATTGTGCATTTTACCAAGGACAAATCCAGTAATCTTCCAGGCGATATTGCTGGGACCTTCACTGGTGTTACCCAAAAGTTACAGCATTTTAAAGATCTGGGTGTCGGCGATATTGCTGGGACCTTCACTGGTGTTACCAAAAAGTTACAGCATTTTAAAGATCTGGGTGTCAACGCGCTTTTACTAGAACCGATTTTCCCATTCAGCAACGAAAAGGGTGCCTATTTTCCTTTCCATTTCTTTTCACCAGTTAATATATATGGACCATCGAGTGACTCTATATCTGCTATTGATTCAATTAAGGAGACGGTGAAGACAATGCATGCTAATGGGATAGAAATCTACTTAGAAGTTGTCTTCACTCATACAGCTGAAGGTACAACCCTTCAAGATATCGATTTTCCTTCATTTTATCATCTTGATTTGGGAGCTCGAAATGCTTTAAACTGTAACTATCCGATTGTGCAACAATTCATCATAGACGTTCTTCAGTATTGGGTGACCGAGTTTCGCATAGACGGGTTCTGTTTCATAAACGCTTCACATCTATTAAGAGGCTTTCATGGAGAATATTTGTCTCGACCCTCGCTACTAGAGGCTATTGCTTTTGATCCTTTACTATCGAAAACGAAGATAATCGCAGATTGTTGGGATCCTAATGATATTTCTTATAAAGAGATCATTTTTCCACATTGGAAGAGATGGGCTGAAATGAATTCAAAATTTTGTACCGATGTCAGAAACTTTGTAAGAGGCGAGGGACTGTTAAGTAACCTCGCGACAAGACTTTGTGGAAGCGGCGACATTTTTTCTACTGGAAGAGGTCCTGCATTTTCCTTCAATTTTATTGCGCGAAACTTTGGACTTTCACTTGTGGATTTAGTGAGCTTCAGTGATGGCATTTCGGTTTCTGAATTAAGTTGGAATTGCGGGGAAGAAGGCCCAACTAGTAACAAAGTTGTCCTCGAAAGGCGGCTCAAACAAATCCGTAATTTTCTATTTATCTTATTTATATCGCTTGGTGTTCCTGTACTAAACATGGGAGATGAGTGTGGCCAATCTTCCAATGGATCTTCTTTCTATAATGATAGAAAACATTTGAATTGGGATGCTCTGAAAACCGCTTTCGGTGTCCAAACTACACAATTCATTTCGTATCTGACTTCGCTGAGAAGGAGACGTGGCGATCTTCTTCAAAAACAGAACTTTCTCAACGAAGAAATGATTGAATGGTATGGACATGATTTATCTCCACCGAAATGGGATGATCCAACGGCTAGATTTCTTGCTATGACACTAAAAGCAGAGAATGAAGAGGTAAAACAAAATTCAAACTCTTCTCCTTTACAAGGTGACTTGTATGTTGCTTTTAACGCTGCAGATCATTCAGAAACTGTTATTTTACCGTTTCCACCTGAAGAAATGTCGTGGGTTCGTTTAGTCGATACAGCGCTTGCGTTTCCTGGTTTTTTCACGTCAGGCGGCGAGCCAATCTCTGAGCAGATGCCTGGATTGACAAAATACCAAATGAAGTCATATAGTTGTGTTCTTTTTGAAGCCAAGTAAGTAAATGGGTTTTTTGTATAGTCCTTGTGTTACGCATACTGAAAAAATTGCTCTTTATGTATAATTGTTTATCAATAATGAGTTGGATGTACAGAGAATGAGGAATAAATGTTGAAAAATGCGCATGCGAGTCCAATAGGAATCCTACATTATAGTTGTGGGGGAGAGGAGATTTTTTTGATCTGAGGGAGAGAAGAGATTAACATATAAGTCTAGTGAGATATTCCACCTAATGTCAATTGGTTTTATGATAGAACTCTACTTAAACTTATATATAAATCTCATGCATACCAATTATGTGGGCCGATCTAAAGATCCGGTGAAATTTAACAATAAAGTTGTTGGTAAGTACTCAAAAGCCCTCTTATCCATTCTTCTTGTTAAACGGCGAAGCATGGTTGATTATGAGATTTTAGAGTCTGAAGCAAATTTTGATTAGTGGGCGATATTTTGTTGTAACTAAGGTCTTATGGTCAACTTAAACACATTTTGGATAATTTACTTTGTATTATGACTCTGACTATATATAAGTCATTTATATTATATATATACATACACGTTTGTAATGTATCATAAATAAGTTGTTATTTCTCTTATTATCAACAGTGATATGCATTAGAAGCAAGCTTATAATATAATTAATTTCCAATCTTGGCCTTTAATACATTGGGGGTCGTTGCCCTAGGCTAAAGAAATCACTTGACTCGGGTATAAAAGTCAGAACTTAGATATGTTTAGATGTCAAACTTAGCCACCTTTAAAACTTTATTTTTTTTCGAGTTTTATTTTTCAATAATCAAATACCCTTCTCTGGCACGGCGTAATGTATTGTCAAAAATAAAAGTATAATTACTTTTCTTCCTTGATCCAAGTATTCATTTTGTGCTTCATTAATGTAGCCCTCCCTATGTCTATTAATGCCCATAGATTCAGATTGTGGTTCATGGTTGCCTCAAGGTAGAGGTTCTGGTGTCGCCGCAGCAGTGGGTGGTGGGTTGAAGGGATATGGGGGAGAGAGAAAAAGGTATTGGAAGAGAGAGAAAAGGAAGGGGCTGAGGGTGGTGCTGGATGGGCCGCAACAGAGCAGGGTGTGAAGGGATATGGGGAAGAGAAAAAAGAATATTGATAGAGAAGGAAAAAGGAAAGGCGACGCGGGGACGGTGGTCAGAGAGAAAAAGAAAGAGTCAATCTTTACCGTCCATTACAAGATTTACTCATCTTGCCCTTTTGTAAGAATTTTGATATATATATATATATATATATATATATATACACACACACACACACAAAGATACTTAGTATGGCAAAATGTATAGTATATTTGTTAATAAATGGCAATTATCCTTGCCCGTTGTGCTCAAACTAAGATGTTTAAGTTGTACAACAACAACAGACAAGTGCCTCAAGGGCTCCCGCATGTGCAGGGTTCGGGAGAAGGGATGTACGTAGCCTTACCCCTTTAGAATGCTATCTTAAAAGGAGGTTGTGTCTGAGTAAGACGTTTAAGTTGTGTTCAACTCAATTTCAAATACGATTTTAGTGTATAGTTTTATTACTGATAAATAATCTTGCTTAAAATAGTCCTCTAAACTTAAGGAATAAAAGGAAGTTAATGACAATAATTTTAAGGGCAAAATATAGTAAGATCCCCTGAACTTTGCAAACCCATTACACTTTCCATTTTGGAAAATAGTTTCCTAAACTTTGCAATTAAACACAACACACCCTCTGCACTTTTAATTTTAAAAAAAAAACCCCTAAATTTTGTAAATTAACACAACACACCTTCTGCACTTTCAATTTTATAAAATAACCTCTTAAACTTTGTTATTACTCACAATTCACTCCTGAACTTTATTAGTAAACATAACTACCCCTTAGACATTAATAAATTTAAAATTTTAAAAATATAAGAATTTAAAACAAATTATGAAAAAAAATTTGGAAATTTTTTTTATATTTTTTAGCTTTAATAAAAATTAGAATAATAAATTTAAAATAAAAAAGCTATCAAATTAAAAATAAGGGATTTTCTAGTTTTATACAAAATAGAGGAATTTATGTTTTTGGACAAAATGTAAGAACTTTGTAACAAATAAAAAAATGAGAGATTTTTTAGTTTTACACAAAAGATAGAAAATTATATTTTTAGACGAAAGGTATGAGATTTATATTTCTAGATAAAAGATAAGAGAATTTTTTAATAAAGGAACATACCCAGCGCCTCAAGGGCTCCCGCCTACTCAGGGTCTGGGGGGGCGGATGTACGCAGTCTTCCCCTTTTAGAGTGTTAACCTGAAAAGAGGCTATTTCCCAGAACCCCCAACCTGAGAGTGAGGACTCCCCGGGAGGTCACCCATCCTCGTACTACTATCTCCTAAGCATGCTTAATATTTATAAAAATTAATTATTTTAATTAATATAGTAAAAATATTATAAATTTAGAAGATAATAAAATATTTTTTAAATTTCTATTAAAAAATTAATATAAAGGAAAATATAATAATTTTAAAAAAAATAAATTCTAAAATCAGATTAAAATTTAATACTAAAACATATACGAAATTAAAAATTTAAAAATAAATACTGAAAAAATATTTTTTAAAAACATTGAAAAATAAAATTTGAAATTATTATTATATTTTTTCATACTTTTTCAAAAAAAATATATTTCATAATTTATTCAATTTTTTTAATTTCATACGTTTTCATTTTAAAATTTATAATATGTTATGTTTAGTAACAAAGTTCGGGAGGTGAAATGTGTGTAATAACAAAATTTAAGGGGTTATTTTATGAAATTGAAAGTGCAGGGGGTATGTTGTGTTAATTTGCAAAGTTCAAGGGGCTACTTTTTGAAATTGAAAATGCTAGGGGTGTGTTGTGTTTAATTACAAAGTTCAGGGGGCTACTTTTTAAAATTGAAAGTGTAAGGGATGTTGTGATTAATTGCTTAGTTTGTGGGATCTTATTATATTTCGTCCTAATTTTAAATGCTTGCGAAAAATAGAGGAAATTTTGTTACTAAGTACCTAAGCTTTGGTTTTACTTCACAAAGGTATAAATGAGGTGTAAGAAGTTTGTCAATCATGCTAAGACACAATATAAGTTCGATAATAATGTTCAAAAAATATATATATATAAGTTCGATAATATATAGGTTCTTTCTATAGGTATTTAGTGAAATTTTATATATTCCGATGAGCTTCTTTGAAAGCATTTCATAATGAAAGTTCTTCAAATTCTAACAAAAAAAATATAATTCTTGTAGAGGCTATCTGGCTTATGAAATTTTTTAAACATTTAAGTATCCTATTATATATATTAAAACGTTAAAATATCTAAATAAATGGTTAAATTTTGAGATATTTAAGTGATAAATTTCCAAAGATAGAACATGACTGTCAAATTTTGAGATACTTAAGTGATAAATTTCCAAAAATAGAACATGACTAAGCCGTAAGGTTTAGAAATTCATCGTACAAGTACCCTCTATCAAAAGAAGGTGAATTATTCTTGAAATTTGTTGAAGTTTTAATGGAAATTTTTGACTTTGAGCATGATTTAGGAAGTACATGTGTCAAGTCTATATTTCTAGCAAAATCGTTTGTTCATGACAAAAGTTAACCGAATTCCGATGGAACTTATCTATAAATTACTTTTTGGCGAATGTAATTGGATTTAGAGGAAAGATTCTTATATATTGTCCTACTTTTTGGATGAAAATTTGCAAGATTCTAATAGAGGATATCTAATAATAAAGTTTTAAATCTTAAAGTATTTGATTATATGTATATTAAAATATTATGGTATGTAGGTAATAAAAAGCCAAATTTCAAGGTACTTATTTTTATGAGCATCTTTGACTCATTTATCTAAATTACAAAGTCAAGTTTTAACTTTCACCCTTTCATGTAAATTATGTCTATATATAGGGAAGGTATCATTTAGATATCACGAGATCTGGACGTTTATCATTTAGCTAACCTATAATAGAATATAATAAATTTTTGTAAGAATCTAACCAATTTTATAGAAAAATATTGATATAATACATACTTGCTATAATGTGTATAAGTCATGATTCATGTCAATATTTTCATCAAAAATTCAGTGAACTTTGATAAAATATTAACTAAATATTGATATGAATTACATAAGTATTGCTACAATTATGTATTGTTTTTGCATTTTAGGAGGAACAATCATCAAATTCTAGTGACAATACTAATATAAACGTCCAAATTGCGCTTAATTTAATACTTTCCAATGAAAATCTAACAATGTTGACAAAAAGTATCCGATTGATAAAATTTTAGAACTTAGGTTACCTAAGTGATAAAATATTTAAAATTCAAGGCACCTCATTGTATATATTGATACTTAGGGTACCTAAATGTTAAATCTGACCCGATCCAAGGTCGACCGAACCCGAGGATAACCCGACCCAAGTCTAACCCAACTTGAATTTGACCCAACTCGAGACAGACCTAATGTGGCATTAACCCGACCCGAACAGATCCGATTTCCAAGTCTCATATATATATTATATATATATATATAAGGTGGCGTTCTTATGAGAATGTGAGAGCGTGAAAGGAGGGGATCCTGACCCTCCATTGTAATGGACAGCCAAGATTTGTTGGACACTAAAAAAATAATAATTTACAGCCAATATTTTTTGGGTATTAAAAAAATAATTTCCTTTTCTTACCCCTTTTTTCTTCTACCCCATGAAGAGATATGGGCCGTAAATTTTATTTTTTTAATTTTTAACAAATTTTAACTGTCTATTACAATAAAGAGTCGGGATTTGCCTCTCTTACACTCTTATTTTTTTGTAAGAACGCTAATATATATATATATATATATATATATATATATATATAATTTATTTATTTATTTATGAGCGAATCAGAGAATTCACTTGGCGTCAACTCAAATAGCGTAAACCCCACCTCCCCTCTGCAAACCCCTCTCTCGCTCTCTCTCTCCCCTTGACACAGTAAGCAGACTAGAGATCACAACCCGACAAACCCTAATGATTCGATCTTTCCGATCTCTCTCTCTCTCCCGAACCGCCAGCCGCCGCCATTGTTGCCCTCCCCGAGCTCTATGCTCCACCACCGCCGCTACTCCAAAGGAGACTCTTGAGTCTTCTTCATCCGCTGATTCTACTCCCAATGTCGGACCTCCAACCTCCGCCACCTCCTCTCATCCGCCTAGGACTCTGCCTCCTCTTCTCAAATTTGGCCTCTTTGGCGCCGCCGTTGGTGCCCTCGCTTCCGCCGGCTATGCCACCTACGGTTCGCTTTTCTCTCTCTCTCTCTCTGTTGTGTTTTTTCTTTGCACAGGTTTTGGTTTTTGAATTCTGATCTTGTTTTTGATACAAACCGTATGAATCCAATCAATGGAACCACTCAATCAACTCAAAAGTTGTATTATACTAGTATAAAACTTGGTAATCCATACGAGAGTATAGAGATTTACAAGTATAAGGAATACTACAAGGGAAGGAAAGGTAAGGGGAGAGAGAGATAGAGAGAAGGGGGAGGGAGAGACCTAGAGAGAGAGGGGGGGAGAGACTCAAATGGTTTCACCCACACCCTTCCTATGCACTAAAGGCCTTTATATAGTTGATATAAAGAACTTAGCCTATTTATGAATACCTAAATTACCCCTCACTTAACCACTATATTTTAAATTGTATCAGTTTTGCTGAGTGGCTGGTTCTGTAATGCTTTGTTTGTCAACTGGGTAAAGTGGGGGAGGGTAAAATATTAACTTACCCTTGTTTGGATATGTTTAATCAAGACGGATGAGGATAAACAATTGTAAATGAGTTATATTGTTTGTCAATTGAGTAAAGACCTAAGGGTAAAAGAGAACGGTCTAAAAGAATACCCTCAAAATACTTTGCCAATTGAGGGTAAGGGTTTACCCGCTTTACGCCAAACAGGGGTTAAGTTACAATGATTAAAGCTTGAATGTGAAATCAGTTGTGTTTTAATGTTGGTGTCTGTCAACAAGTAAATTATTACAAAAGCTTATGCAGTGAGGTTAAGCCCTGAAATAGTTTTGTAGTCCAAATGTGTCCTGCTATGAATGCTTGAAAGGTTGATAATTCTTAGGTTCTCCTCATATTATGTTTTCAATTATGTTAGTGTTGTTTGGTACATGGGTTCTAATTTACCAATTGTGTCAATGTATGAATATTGCGCCAAAATACATGCCAAAAGATCATAGTTCAGAAAATAGGGATTAGCTTGTCTTAACTCGAAACAGAAACCATTTTTAATTTTATTTGAGGACTACGTTACTGCAATTTAAATTGTACAAGGATTAAATTAATGCAACTAAAAATGTAGGGACTAAATTTTCAAATTTGAATAAAAACAAGAACCTATGGCATAAATGACCTATTATATAAATATTGATAAACAGTTAAACACTGTTGAGGTTTGAACTTAAGGCATAACTCCTGTTTTTCAATTATATTAATACTAAAAGTTAGACTGTTGAGATTTGAACTTGTGGCTGCTCACAAAGAGGCTCTCATAGCTTTTCAAGAAACCGACTATTGTAAAAGTTTAAGTCAAGGTCAAGGCCTAGTTTTATAGTATTATGCGTTGAAAGAAATCAGAAAGTTGTTATAGGTGCGCGGCATGGCGGGTACACTCCATTTACGAAAAAAGAGAAGGCTGGAGCTAATGGGATATTCATGTCAACCACACGGAATTATATGAATCTGTTGAATTGTTTTAGAATACATTTATAGCGTTACAGGTAATGCTGCTTATTATCTTGCATTAACATGGTAGATACTAAGAAAAATTAAAGAAAATTCTGAAGAGGTTTATCCTTTTGATTTTGCTACGGCCTTAAAAGGTCACATGGGCATTAGTGCCTATCTTTGTTTGGTATTTTTTTCGGAATTCACATTTGCCTTCATGGTGAGCAGAATGTTAATGTACAACTTGTTGAGCAAGGTGAACTTTAAGCTATGGTGAATAGGTTATTGTTCCTGTGCGAGATCCATCTTTTACAGACTAGGGAAGGAGGAAATTATGTACTAAGGCTCTGTTTGGGCAGAGGAAAGTCCTGTCCGTCCGATTTTTGTTGCTTGCTTGAATAAGTAGGGGAAATAATTTGAAGGGAAAGCATCTTTCCCCATGTAGGAGCTAGTGGTTTCTCCTCGAGGATTGAGGAAGCGGTTTTCTTTTGCATGGCTACTCCCGACCCATCTCAAGCCTTGTATACTTCTCATTCTTTAACTTAAATGTTTTAAAACCAAACTCCATGCAAAGTTATGCAATCAAATGTACTTTCCAAAACCGGAAAAATGAAAATTTTGACAAAAAATATGTTTAGTTAAGAGTATCCTAAGAGAAATGTGTTCAGAAGAATCACATTGAGTAGGGCATTGAGGTTAACCTCCTAGCTGACTCAAATGTTGAACTCAATTTAACTACCCTAGACGGGCTTGTTGAAGCCCACAATGTCTCTTAAGTGGAGGCATAGAATTGAATAAGACCATTGTGTTAATTAATGACCGTTACGTAATGGATTTTAGCTAATCGTTACATGATTGACCCTTACACAATGGTACCGTTGTGACTGCTTCTATAATTCATGTTTATTGTAATTCTTTCAACTAAAACATATATACACATATGTCTGTTAGATATTATTAAAAAGGGTAGTTATAATTAATGGTTGTATAACTTTTTGTTCAATATATTGCAAATAGAAGGCTTAAAAGCGACTTCTGTTCCCTAAAACACCCAACTGTATACCTGTGATGTATTGTCTAACAACCGCAAGGCCCCGCTGCCGCCGCACTGTGAATTTGACAGCAAAATGCGATTTGATTCATGGAAAGCTGTATTATTTCATTCTAAATGTTGATGTATATAGCTAGATTTTTTTAGCATCTCCACCTCAGCCCTCTTTCTTTTGTGATCTATCAAAAGTATACTCTGATTTAAACTTTTCTGTTATGCTGAATTTTTGAATTTTTGGTATCTGTTCTGATGTTAGTTCTAAGCTTTTGTCTCTTGGGCAATCAAGAAATAGTAAAAAGCAGTGAATTATAAAAGAGTAATATCTTGAATCATCAATCCAATGCGGAAGTATTTTGGAAATTTTATTAGTTCATGATATTCAGAATCTTATAGCGATCTTGAATTTAACGTTGGTTCAATTTTCCAGCTTATACTACAGATGAAATAGATGAGAAGACAAAGCCCTTGAGATCTTCTATTCATCATACGACCGGTGATAATGTGTCGGGCATTGAGGTGAGTGTGGCTTACTATTCTTCATGAATTCAATAATCAGTGTTAGTAACGTAATAACTGTATTTGTTATGTAATACACTCTTCTAACAGCTTCTGCAGTACATATGTGTTGTATTTTATCTACTAAAACATGTTTATACATGTTAAAAACTATTGAACAGATATAACAATTGATGATTGTGCAGTTTATGTTCTTTTAAGAACATCATGTGACTGCAACAAGTGCAACACCCTATTGCCATGGAACCACAATATTGGCTGCAATTGATTTTGATTCCTGGTCCTAAATGATCTTTGGGTTTCACTATACATATTTAAGTATTGTTCAACAGCTAGACTCAGCCTGGACTGGGTTACATGGTCGAGGACCAGATCGGTTCATGTATTTTTCTGCCTAACCTTTGATCCTTGATTTGGGCCATTACAGTCTATAGCCTAGTCTAGTCCCAGTTTAGTGTAAAGGACATTTTTAGTATAGTAAAATACTGGTCTAGACGAAACTGGTATTATTTGATCCAGTTCTTAATCTGACATTTAAGCCTCTACCACTTTTCATTTTGGTCCAGTTTGAATTTGAATTGATGAATAGCCCTGATCAAAAGCTATTTGCCATAGATTTTGGTGTTTTAACCATCTGACATCTGTCCTGTAATTGCTGACCAATTTCAACTTTTCCCCCCCCCCCATTTCAGAAATTCCAGAACTTGCTGTACTCTGCAGTCATTGCTGGTATAATCTCTTTTCCTTCCACTTAATTTCATCAGCTGATTTGCTGCTTCTAGTTTTTTATTGTACCAAAATATTGAAGTTTATGTTGATAACCGGGCATAGCCATAATGCAAATTGTCCATTATTATGTAACATTACATTTGTAAAGACCTTTACAAGTGTTCTTTTTCTTTTTAAACAAAACCAGGTTGCTTTTTGTTTCACCACCACAAAGTTTTAAATTTGTCAGAAAACTACCAGTTGTCCAAGCACACGCTATAACTTGAAATGGAATTTCATAAAATTGTACTTAGTAGTATATATAACGAGCATGCCAAAGTGGTTGAACCTTGCCTTGTCCACCATCAAGCACTGCTGTTCATCTCTTTTGTTCCGTTTCTTATGCATTTCCTTTATTTTTCTCCCTCTCTTGTGGCATTGCTTGTAGGTTTTCCATGTGCCCCTTCCCCTCCTCTGTCTCTCTCTCTCTCTGACTCATAGAACAGTTCCGACGTTGAAGATTAAGGTTTCAATTTTTCACGGACCTAGATTGGGAATTCCTCTACAAATATAAAGATCCTATTTGCAAAAATAAAAAGCCAAAGACAATTTAGTTGGACAAATCTAGAAATTAGCGCATCGTATTTGAAGTACATGTTTGAGAAGTGCCACAAGATTTGTAAATTTTTTTATGGTAGCCTAAACTTTTGAGCTTCGTTTTGTTAGTGACACCAAAAGAAAAGAAAATATTTAAAAAGCAACTATGGTATGAAATTGTTTAATTCAGTTAGAGATAAAATCCATGTAAAAAGTTATTTCTAAAAATAAAAAAAATCAACCGTTTCTCCCACTGGCAACTCCCGAGCCTGCTATCATTTCAAGCCCTCCTCCCCAACCCTTATCATCAAACACAACCCTGACTTCCCCTACCCTAGCACCAGTGCCCCATTGTCATCCCTCTTCAGCTGTTCCTCTCTTTCTCTGTCTCTTTCAGAGGAGGTGGGGTGCAGGGAGTGCTTAGCAGCAGTTGGGTGGGGGTGGGGGTGTGGGAGGAGGGTTTTTAGCCTCCTGATGGACGAGGGGGTGAGTATTTGGTTTAGGTGGGTAATTAGCCTTGGGTGGGAGCTAGGAGATTGTTCACCAGGGTGAGGTTGGGGGAGGGATTGGATGGTTGAGGATATATTTGTGATGCAGTGGCGAATTAGGGTATTCTAGTCTTTTGGTTGCATAAGTTTTGTCTTAAGCGTTATTTTCATTTTTGAGTGTTGCGTTTAGCAAAAATACCCTGATGCCCTGAGGTGGAGAGTACTTGTAAAAGGAAGAGCTCTGATAGCCATAGTTAAGTTACCTCAAAAATAGTTCTACACTTTCGGCTACTTCTGAAATATTTTGCGTTCAGAATTCACTCGATTGTTTCTTATGCTTTTGAAGACATTTAACACTTAAGACTATGTACATTCTTTCTTAAAAATTATCAAAATGGGTCTGGAAAATTAATAATGGTATGGCTATTCATTCATATTTTTGCTAACGTGAGGCTTAGACGCTACTTGTGTCCCTAACAAAAGCTCAACGAGAATACCTATTGCATAATATTTTGTGACCCCCCGCTTCCCCACTCAACACAATGACCACAAGCTACTAAATGTACTTGTTCCTTGGAAAGTGCATTTTCAAGCCACATCTTCATTACAACAACAGCTCAGTGCCTTAAAGAGGCTCCTACCAAGGCAAGGTCCGGGGAGGTAAACATGTACACAGTTTTATCCTTACAAGGTGTTGCCGTATAGAGAGGCTCAAATAATATTTTTATTTTTTATTTTTTATTTTGCTTTCACTCAGGCAGCCATTTCTGTCTCACTTTCCAAACCTGTGAAGCCTAACTAAATTGGCTGCCCAGTTAAACTTAAGCTCAAAATGACTTTCAGTCATATTCATGCCTAAACTGACTGTTGCGTCTAATCTAGACTTCTTTCTCCTGTGATTTGTGATCTTTTCAGTGCCTGCTAAAGCTGTGGACCTCTATTTGGATCTGAGAAGGTCAATTGAAGAACAAGTGCAGGTAAACAGTTTGCTTTCTGCTTCTCCCCTTATTCTACTATAGCCATGGAATTAAATTGCAATTCACTGTCACATTTCTGTGATGGTCACCTTATCATGGCAATGGGGCATCATGGGCATTATGTGACCAATCATGGCAATCATGCTCGCTCTTTTTTAGGAAAAGTGATGTGTTTTTGAGCCTTATTGTGCAAAATTTGATCTAGTAGTCACTAGTCATACAATCATTGATTTTCATACTTATTTTAATAGATTTTAACATGTAAACAGATGTATAAGTATGTTAGTATATGTGTATGTGGCCTTTAGAAGGTATCATCTTGAATAGCCAACATTGTAATGAATTAATTGAGGCTATTATGTAATTTTGAACTAGCCATTACATGATTGACTCTATGTTGTTACTTTTGTAGCAGCCTGCACTATGCATGTTTACTATATTTTGTTAAATATTTTTATACATTTCAATATGTTGAAAGATATTAAATCGATATTAAATTAATGAGTACATGACTGTTCAATAAGACTTTTGCAAGTAGGAGAGCAAACATTTTTTTCTAAATACTGATACCGAAATATCATGAATAGTTAATATTGAGAATTGATATTCAGAAATACCAAAATTATTTCAATATGATACCAACTACATAAAAACAGTTGCAAAAATATAACAACTTTACTACTGATTTAGTACTTCTCAAGAAAATATTATAAATAGGATGATTGTAAAAAAGCAATTGTCACTTACCTCACTCGAATCTCTTTTTATTTGCATAATTATAAAGGTTCCTTTTCTACTTCTTGGGTTGCCGTTCTCAAAATCTTGAATCTTTAACAAAATCTCAACACCAGTTTCAATTTTTTGGGACATTGGCTATAATTTTTGAATGATTCCAACTTTCTTGTTAGCAGAAGTTTTTACTGTTGAGTGGTGGGTTAATAAGTCCAGTGGGAATTGACAATTGAGAAGTCAAAGGGTAACTGATCTTATTGTGACTGTAAAAGATAGGCTAATTTAGATTGCAGAGCATGGGAAAAGCATAAGTTAAAGGGTGAACACGTAAGTAGGAAAGGTAAAGCTCTAATATTTTTAACACTTTGGTCGTTTTGGGCCTTATCAATTCTTTTCTCAAAACTAGTAAAATAATCCAACTGTTTGCTATTATACTGAAAACTGAGCAACAGAAAGAAGTTCTTATAACCAAAAAATACTGTACCAAGAAAGGAGTGTCCTGTATAGTATTTTCGTATCGATATTTGTCTCCCTTATTGCAAATATATAGTTTAAAAGCAATGTATGTCCCCTTAAAACATGCAATGCGGTTGTTATAGTTCGTTATACGGCATCCATGACACCTCACTCCATGGACATTCTGACTGCGACTGTGAATTGCAATTCGATTCCATAGTCACGACTAGGACAAAATCCGTTAAGTAACAACTGGTGTGTATACAATATCCTTTTTTGGCTTTTTCAGTATTAACATGAATTACTTGTTATTCTGAGTGTTGTTCACAGGGATTTACGGAACCTTCCTCTGATGCACTTCTTCCAGATTTGCATCCACTAGAACAAGGAGTTTTCACACTGGTTTTGGATTTGAAGGATACATTAGTTTACACTGAGTGGACGGTAAGCCTCCCAGTTAATCTTCAAATGCTAAACATCGTGACGAGCAAATTATTGTTACAGTATTTTCCTGTACCATAAGTTAGTTATACAAAGGCTTCGATTGATCAGAAGGAAGACATTTTCCTTAAGGGAAAATATTTCATTGAAATATGATTAACCAAAAGCATTGTCTTCCTTAAAACTTTATTTTTCCTAATTTTGAAGCAAACTGCATTGCTTTCCTTTTTACATGTTTGGAGTTTAGCATATTAATGGAAAGGAAAATGATGGAGCATCCATGATGAGATTTTATGATTTTAGAAGATGTGTTAATTTAAATTATTTTTTATTAGGTTTTGTTAGGAAGTTTGTTAGGTTTAGGATATTGTTTGTTTATTTCTAGGGAAGTCGATTCCTATTTGATTTAGTATTGTTTGATTCATTCATAGTTAAATTCTTAATTCTAGGAAAATCGTTTTCTATTTGATTTAATATTTATCTCCTTAGTTATCTAATAATATTTTAGGGATTAGTTATCGCCAATAGCCTAGGGTCCTTGGACACAACCTCCCTTTGGGATAGCACCCTGGAGAGGTAAGGCTGAGTACATCTCAATCCATCCCCCATCTCATCCCCCCCCCCCCCCCCCCCCCCCCACCCACCAAAAAAAAAAAAAAAAAACCGATTCCCTACATTAGCGGGAGCCTTTGAGGCATTGGGTTTGTTGTTGTCGTTGTAGTAGCATGTTGTGCTACATAAGAAAATGATTTCTCTCCTCTAAAGATAGTTTCTCCCATATGATGGAATTGACTTTATCTTCAAATTACTTTTGCTACTCGTTCTTGTAAGCAAACAATAACACTGAGGTGGAAGATGACTTCTTCTGATCAACGGAGCCTATGCTCTCCGGCATTTGACTAATGTTTGGTTTTTATACGTGTCCTTGTTTGTTGGAAACAGTAATAATTAATTGTTGATGTCATATTTGTAGTATTTTTGAGCTTCTGACATCTTTTTGTTGTTATTATGGAGTGAAGCGAGAAAAAGGTTGGTTTACCTTCAAAAGACCAGGGGTGGATTCTTTCTTGGAGCACTTGGCTCAATTTTATGAGATCGTGGTTTATTCGGATGAGCAGAGTATGGTAATGAGTTGTTACTTCTGTTTCTTTACATTTTGTATATATGAAACATTGCTATAAATATTTTCTTATTGAGAAAAAGATTATTAAGAGAAGAAAAAGGTACTCAATACTAAAGATAAGATGTCTTCAAAAGTTAAAAGGACAAAAGTACAAAGGAACCGGTGGCATAAGGCCCTCGAGTCTCTCTGCAAATCAAATAAGGCTATGTTAGCGAACTCCTGAAGCAGTTTTTCTAGACTGATCTTAGAAAGACCACCTTTTCTCGTAAGAAAATCACTATTGTGTAATTATATTGAAAATTCCTTGCATTTTTCTTTAACAAATACACCAAAGAATTACATTTTTAGCAATCGAAAATTACATAATGACATCTTTCCTTTCCCCCATCTTATGAAACTGGATCAAAAGGACACTTCCGATAGATCTTGGCAACATCCATGTATGTCAAAATAATCTGCATTATAAATCTCAAACTCTGAGGCATAAATGAACAATTATGTGTTTCTCCATTCAGAAAGCACAATATACAAATCCCTATTGCCAAAGTTTTGGAAGTTCTTTGTTTCTGCGAAAGTTCTCGAATAGCTTTGGAAGTTCTTTGTTTCTGCAAAAGTTCTCGAACATTATGCTTGTTAAGGAGAGACCATAGAAAGGGCTTTGATTGTAAATGATACTTTGGTTTTCCAAACAAAAGACATAAGAGAAAACTTGAAAGACAGTTGTAATGAACAGGCATGATCCATCCAGTATCCAAACCCTTTTTATGAATAATATAAATATTGTTATTGTGGTTATCGTTTAGTATTTTGTGTATTTATCTGATGCTACTATGGGTTTTTCTTTTTTTTTTTTTTTTTTTTTTTTAGTATGTTGAGCCTGTTATGGAAAGGCTGGATGGTAAAGGATGTGTTAGATATAGACTATCAAGGACCGCCACCAAATATCAGAACGGCAAGCATTACAGGGTGAGTAATTGATTCTTCTTATCGCATACATAGATTCATAATGGTATTTATGGTCATGTCATAGTTTCGTGGGAGCATAGCATCACAGACGTTACAGCGAATGCGTTGGTGTTATGCTTTGAAGTTTAAATATTTTTTTAGTCTTATTTTTACAATAGTTTGAATGGATAGTCTTACAATCATTAATTTCTACATGCCTTTGATAGTCTAACATATGAATATAAAAGGAGCATACTCAGTGCCTTAAGGGCTCCTGCCTGCGCAGAGTCGCGCGGGGGGGGGGGGGGGCGGATGTGCGCAACCTTCCCCCTTCGGGGTGTTAACCTGAAGAGAGGCTGTTTCCTAGTGCCCCCAATCTGAGGATGAGGACTTCCCTCGAAGTCACCCATCCTGGTACTATTCTTAACATATGAATATATTTATACATATATATGTACACATATGTATGTATATATATACATGTGTACATATATATGTATATACATATGTATGTATATGTATGGAATGACTCTTATGAGAGGGTGAGAGACGAGAGGGTGAATTATGGGCCACACATTTGGTTAACACGGGGGAAATGGGTGATGTCAGGTGGAAGGAATATGATGTCAGCAGCCAAATGAGTGGTCCAGAATTCATTCTCATCCTCTCATTTGAATCATTCCCTGTATATATGTGTGTATATGTGTATATATATATATATATATATATATATATATATATACGACTTTTTTTGGACAGTCAAGGTTGATCCTCTTTTTTGGGGGTCGCAAATAAAAAAAATATTTTCCTCTCCACCCTCCTCTCTCCTTCCGTCCCCCAATCCTTTCTCTCTCTCATTGCCGCCACCCGCCGCCGCCGCCACGGCCCCTCCCCCTCTTTTTTCTCTCTTCTAGTGCCCCTTTCTCCCTGGCGGGGGTGAAGGGATCTGGGGGAGAGAGAAAAGGACGGGCGGCAGCGGCAGGTGGCTAGGGGTGAAGGGACGAAGAGGCATTGAAAGGGAGAGAAAAAGGAGGGGCGGCGATGGCGAGGGGTGAAGGGATATGGAGAGAGAAAAATGAGGGGTGGCAGTGGTGACCGGCAGCGGCAGCGGGTGGTGAATGAAAGAGAGGGAAAGGAAGCATTGGAGGAGGGGGGGTGGGAGAAACTTCTTTTTTTATTTTTTGGGTTTTTTTTTGTTGGGGGGGGGGGGGGGGGGGGGGGGGGGGGGGGGGGGGGGGGGTACCCCTTATATAAAAGGGGCCAATCTTGGCTGTCCATTGCAAAGGACGGCTAAGATTTGTCCCTCTCACTCTTTTATAAGAATTGTGCCCCATGTATGTATATATGTATATGTATATGTATATGTATATATGTTTATAGGGCATGACTCTTATGAAAGTGTGAGAGATGAGAGGAGTAAATTATGACCATTACATCTAAATTAAGAGAATTTGAACCATTGACTCTAATGAGATACGTAAAAGTAATTGTGAAATCTGGGCCTTTGATTTAGATTTAGTGGTCATAATTTACTTCTCTAATCACTCATCTTCTCATAAGCGGCAATGCCCTGTATCTATATATGTATATATATCTGTGTGTGTATATACATGTATATATATGTGCGCATAATTATATATGTGTGTGCGCGCATGCATGTGTGTATATATGTGTGTGTATGTGTGTGTATATATATATATATGTTCATTATAAAAGTAAGTCATTTAGCAGACAATTGTGTAACGCATAACTCAAATTTCATTATGAGACTACCGTTATGTAATGAAATGTCTTGTCTGATTCTACGGTCCCATGCTTTGATACTTGGCATTCTCTGTAAGCTGTGCTAGTTTCTAAACGCATAAAGCATTGTTATGGTATCAAATTGAAGTTGGAGGTTACATCGTAGATCTTATACAGCAAGTTGTGACGATTGCATTCGTTTTCTCGAAGGAGCATAAATTATTTATGTTGTAGAAGTTTTAATAAATAGATATATACTTAAGTAACAACGTTTCACATAGCAAGAATCAATTCTTAGTTTTTATATTACTATTTTGACACCAGAAATGAAGTGGTTCGGTCCAAGTGCCTTTATCACTTGAGCCAATTCCTTGGAGTTAGTATTATTACATAACGATTACCAATTGTGTCATAGCTAGTTCAAAGTGAGACATGCTTCTCATTATAACAATCATCTTTTATACGAAAATAAATTCTATTAAGAGATTGAATGTCAAATAAGTTAACAATAAGATGCCGTCAACTGATTAGAATTATGATGTTCATTTTTGCCGTTGTTTTTGTGGCAGGACCTCTCAAAATTGAACAGAGATCCGGCAAGAATAATCTACCTGAGTGCACATGCGCTAGAATCTACCTTGCAGCCTGAAAATAGTGTTCCTATCAAACCTTGGAAGAAGGAAACAGATGACACTGCACTTATAGACCTTATTCCATTCCTAGAATGTAAGCATCTATTATTAGAACATTATGTCTTGTTTCTTTTTTTCTTTTCAAATTAAATGCCATTTCAGGTATTTTTGCATACTGAAGTCTCTGCGATTCATAAAAAGAAAAAGTCCTTTGTAGGTACCACGTGATGTGGTAGGTATAATAATTTTTGGCTACTTGAGGTATTTTTTGAACTTTCTATAACATACCTTTATTATATGAGATTTTTCTCGGTATCCTCGTCTTCATGTTGTTTGCCATGTCAGTAGCTGATGACATTTCTATGAACCCAAAAAGGTGTCAGTAATACTGAAATGACAGAAATGAGATTAGCCACAAAAAGCATATTAGTGTGAGGGAAATGATGGAATAAGATTTTTGACAAAATGTAACCTCCCGTTTTTTTTTTTTTTTTTTTAACTTGGTTGAACGTGAACGTTAGTTGCTATTAATAGTGGGCTAATTATTTCTCAAAATCATTACACTTAGGAAGTTGTTATTGCTAAGGCAAAAGTTGTTATTGCAGAGTAATGATATGACTTACGAACAATTAGAGGCATAAAATTGCCTTGACAACTACGATCTTGCTCTGGCAATACATTGCCTATACTTAACCTGTTAGGAGATTCTACATATATTTTGATTGTACAGATATTGCACGTTAAACTGTATGCTGCTATTAACATTACACTTATTGTTGGAAACTCAGGGTGCTTGTTTTACAAGTTTGCTGTTATTAACTTGTAATATTTGTTTTGGTACCTTGAGCGATTGTACAATCTCAAAAATATTATCAAAATTCATCGTACTAAAAAGATGTTAGACCCAATTTGAAAAGGGTATCTTTGTGGGACTTCTCTCACAGAAATTATGCATATGCCGCTGTGCTTTTTAAAATTAAAAATGATCTGTGTTGAATTGAACAGTTGTGGCTCGGCATCGACCAGCTGATATAAGGCCAGTACTGGCTTCCTACGAAGGGAAGGATATCGCGACTGAATTCATTGCCCGTTCTAAAGAGCACCAGAGGTAAACAAAACTTCTAGTCTTATCTTTTACTCACTATGAATATCGGTTTTTGAGTTAGCTGTTGTCATAGGATCAAATTGCGGTTTTTATGGAATAGTTGAGGTTGCAGTGCCGTGACGCCACGTTGGGATTATAATAGGCAATCAATTAACAGCTCTGTACCGTTCTGACATGGTAAATTTGAAGTTTGAATTTAATCTGGTAACGCTGAGTATCTTTTGAAGGCTCCACACGGATTGTGATATGAGGTTGATCAGTATGGTCTATGTTTGATTAAGGGAATGTGATGATAAATCTATCTTGTAGAAATAAAAATAGAGAACACTTTGTTACATATAATTTAATTATATAATTGGGCACAACGATGCCAATTCACAGCGTCCTTCGGCTTCCATGGTCGCTTGCTTGATGCTTTGTTGTTGCCTGCATGCTTTTGTGTCTTGTATTGCTTTTTACGACTTGATGCTATATATATTGTTCCCTTTTTGCTTTTTAGGGTTAGGGCCCTTAGAAATAACCTTGCTTCAGGGTATCACCCTGTAGAGGTAAGGCTGCATATATTTCACCCCCAAGCCTTGCCTTGATAGAAGCCTTTTAGGCGAGGTGTTTGCTGTTATTGTTGTTGTTGTTGGGTACATACGTGTTTTGGTATATAATAATAGATTATAAAAACTAAGATCAGTATAATCTTCTATCATATGTATTTGTGTACTCAAATGGTATATCTTTCTGTGTGTATCTAAGCATTGTTCATTTAAAATTTGGCCTGATATGTACTTGTGGTACAGGCGGATGGCGCAGCAGAAACAGCAAGGTTCTTTATGGAGGCGCCAAGGCCGGAGCTGATACGACATGTATGAAGAGGAACCGAAATTTTGTCGCATAATCTATGTTACCCAGACTCGCGTATGAGAGTTGGACACTGGTATTTATCTAAATGTTCTGGCCCTGCCATTTTCTAGGATATTTTTTGTCGTTAGTCTGATTTGAAGTGTCAAGTGTCATATACCGACTTCTAAGTACACTTATCCGATACAGTTGCTTTTGAGTGGAATTAAAAAAAAAATCGAAAGTAACTACGAGCGCAAAATCGTGTTTTTTGAATGGTTGATTTCATGGTGTTTTCTTTTTCTTTTTTTTTTTTGCATTCCGGGAATCATAATATTTCTATAATGGTGGAATTGATGTTCTTGAATGTTGTTTCCTTCAACGGGAAACATGTTCCCGCCTTGTGATATCATCCTATACCTCGTTATAGGATATCTTTAGTAATGATATAATATATTTAGAAGTTTATCTTGGTTTTGTTTAGTTACGAAGTTGTCTTTTAATGGGAAACATGTATCAAAATAAAGTGTTTTTTAAAGAAACTATAGTCTATAAATAGTTTTCTTGTACTTTATTTGATGTAAATGTTATTTATAACATCCACCAAGTGTTTACTAATGAAGATCTTTAAAATATAGAGCATCAATTAGTTGCAAAAACCAAATCGAATTATATCATTCAGTCCAAGATTCGACCCTATTTATTATTCTTCGAATCCTTCTCTTACATTATTAATTCTAACAATTTATTATTGTGTCTATTTCATTCTAATTCACTCCATATTCAAATTGAAGTTTTTTAGGCCGCTTAAAATAGTGAGTTCCGCCTTTTTATGATGGAAGTTATTTTCCACCTATTAGAGAGAAAAAAAAAATTTTCTTTAAAAAAATCTTTTTTTGTCAGAATCTGTTTGTCCCTTCAATTCAAAAAAAAAAAAAAAAGAACAAACTGTTTTTACCTAGTCTTGGTTTTGCATCTGCATATGTTGGACATTGGCGCCGGCAGTGCAATACTAGCTCAAGTGCTTCTTTGTCTCATTTTCCACAAGTAATGAAGTTTGAATCCCAAAAAAGTGAACTTTCGATAAATATTCAATAGTTACGTTAAAAAAAAAACAAATATTCAATATTGAAAGAAAAACAAAAAAAAAAAGAAAATAATTAGAGATAATTCTTCTCTTCTTTCCTACCTGTATAACCATTTGTATTAAATTTTAATTACGAGGTTAACAAAAAAAAGTTCCACATGTAATGAAGTTTGAATCTTAAAAAAGTGAACTTTCAACCAAATATTTAGTATCAAAGAAAAAAACAAAAAAAAAAAAGAAAAAGAATTTTTTTCCTAAAGAAATTACATAATTTGAGATTGGTCCTAGCGAGGCTCAAACTGTCGGCTCATAAGACCAACGCTCTAACCAACTGAGCTACATGTCACGGGCTGCCTTTGGCTGACAATGTCTTTGGTGCTCAATAAGCTGACATATATTATATGGGGTCTCTTTAGCCTGTCCAATATTAATGTGCATGGGTTGTATGCAGGTATGTCCATAGTATGCTATGTATTTCATCTCTTGAAGGTGCATATTGCTACTTGTTGATCACGGAGGTAGGCTGGCTCGGCCCTAGCCTCAAGGGCCTGGGCGCCGCACGAGTTATCTGTGCTCATCTCGTGACATACGGGACCCTTAATTTTAATTTTTGCCACACAACTTATATAAATTATATATATTTCACATGTCCACACAATATATTTCACAACTTATAGAGGATAAATTATAGAAAACTCCCATGACTTTTACTTCAAAAACAGAAAATTTTCTTCACAAATAAAATTACTAATTAAACCCCTTCACTTTTAAAAAATTATCACTTTGCCTCTAAATAACTTTTCTTTGATTATTTTACCTTCAAAATAAAATAGTTAAGTATTTAATTTTATTTTTAGTTAGGATTTTATATTTTGAGTAAAAATAAGAATTTTTTCATATTTATAGGAAAAGAAATTTTTTATATTTATAAAAGTTATTATTTTAATTAACTATATAGTAGTGATATTATAATATCAACAAAAATATTATATTTTATCTTATAATATTTTTTATAAAAATTTTAAAAATATGTTTTATCTTCTAAACTTATAATATTATTACTATAATTAACTAAAATAATTATATCTATTATAACTATATAAAATTTTCTTAATTTATATTTTTCTAATTTTTACCTAATAATATAAAATTCATTTCTAAATATATAATTAAATATTTAACCTCCTCACTTTTGAGGGATAAAATGGTTACAAAAAGTTTCATGGGGTTAAATAATAAAATTTTAAAAATAAAAAAATTTTGTAAGTACTTTTATTTATAAGGGAGTTTATCTATTTTTAAAGAAAAAGGCATACAAATTTTCTATAATTTATCCACTTATATAAGTGCATTTTCTAGGATCTTCACCCTGCGCTACCCTAACCCCTTTCCATCTCTCTCTCCACCACCGTCTCCTCTCTCTTTCTTCAGCGGCGGTTACTGATTTCTCATCTCCTCTGTAGCGAAGATGAGGCCGATTCTGATGAAAGGCCATGAGAGGCCATTGACGTTCTTGAAGTACAACAGAGATGGCGATCTTCTCTTCTCCTGCGCCAAGGATCATACTCCTACTGTCTGGTTCGCTGACAATGGCGAGCGCCTTGGAACCTACCGCGGTCACAACGGCGCCGTTTGGTGCTGCGATGTCTCCAGTATTGCATTCTTCTCTCGCTTTTCTGTTTGATTTCTTCTCGTCTTTGTTTTTGTTTTACTTGTGTTGTATCTCTACTGTTTTTGTACTGGCTTATATAGAATTGTTAATTTTAGAGTTTTTGTTTGTTTAGTTGTAGTAAAGAGTAAACCTAGGAAAAACGAAGTGGAATGTGTAAACCTAAAACTTAGGCGGCTTTGGTTAACATATTGTTATTGTTAGGAAAAATTGAGCAGAACAACAGGTGTTTTACTTCAGATAATGTTATTGTTAGGGAAAATTAGTATTTTCAGAGTAAGATCGTAGTTTTCAAGGCAATTTTGTGGCACTTATTATTCGTAAGTCACATCGTTCTTTTTACAATAACAATTTTTGTCCTGACAATAACAACTTCCGTTACTTTTCCTAATTTTTCCCTCAAAATAGGTGGAAAAAATGAGCAGAACTGAGCAAACCTTATGAACTACTTAGAAAATTGGGGAAAACTAAGAAACGCTGGGAAAAACTAATTAGTAACCAAACAAGTGAAAACTAGTAGTTCTCCTTAGTTTTGGTTTTTTTCTTGTTTTCCCTAGTTTTGCTTAGTTTTACTCGCTAAGTCTTAAACCAAACTAAGCATTAGTTTTTTTCCGTGTTGCACCTTTTCCTGTAAGGGTTGTGCAGGAGACATAGATTTTGGGCTCTTTTGATTCACAAAATATCCAGCGAAAAAATAAATAATTTTTTATTTTTAGTTTTTCTAGGTGAGGAATTATGTCATTTGAAAACTTGTATGAGGTTGGCATTTGGGCAAGTTGAGATTGTTAGATATATGATGTGAGGTTATGGTGCACAATATTTTTTCCTATGTCATGGAAAATTTTCACTTGTCTGTGACTTGAAGTCAGATTCACCACCTTGTAAAAACACATTTTCCGTTTAGGAAATTGTTGGTTTCCAATTATATATTAAATGATAGGAATGAGATGAAAGAAGGCTTTCCCCTAGAGACTACAGAACCTTGATGAAAAGTTGGAAAAGACGAACTAGAAGGGTAAGAGACTTGGATCTGGATGTTGATAAAAAAAATGAACTTATAGGCGTAATGTGATAGCCAGACGAGGAAAGAGATGCGCATTGAACCAGATGAAGCCATAGATTAGAGCTCTCAGGCCTGGACCTTTGTTTCAAGAGAAAATCTTACTTTTCTCTTGTTTGGATGGAAAAGATCACTTTCCTCAACTTTTCCCCCCAAATTTTTTCCCCAATCATCTTTCATTGTATTCAAATATAGGAATAGTTTTCTTCACATGTTGCAGTTTGTGGTTTTCCAATCGAGTTTCCGAATGTTTGAATAATTCATTCGTAGTTTGTGGTTTAAATTTAATATTTTGACATAAGTAGCCGTGTAAACAAGTGTTTATGAGAACCGCCTTGTTATGTATCTAAAAATGTTTGACTTACTTCAAGTTTCAATTTGAGTCGAGCCAACTCATTTAGCGAAATAATTTGTGTCCAGTCTTGGTATAGCTCGAGCTCTGTGGCTTAGGAGTCTCAATAGGCTAAACAAGTTAATCTTGATCTAAATTATGAGTGTAAATGATTGGGATCAAGCGTATATAAGCACAAGGGAGCATATGTCAAACTTAGATGAGTGGAAACAAGGTGAGCTGAGGTTGAAACTTCTTGAGGTGGGTTTGAGCTCACTTGGTCTGGGCCAAACTCAAGCTCAAAATCTGCATGCTCCACGGGCTACTAGACTAGCAAAATGTTGGCAAGTCGAAACTGAAGCCTAGCTCCAGCTATGCTCAACGAAGCTGATTCACAATGGACAAATACGAGTAGATGCATCATGTTTTGGTTTCTAGTTCTTGTACAATCTTTGGGTTTAGAAAAAAAGTTTCTTCCATTTGGGGCTCAATTGTCCTCTTTTGAGATGAAAATATTTAGTTTATTGCATTTAGTGTGCACATTTAGGCCTAGTTCCAGTGTTAGGAGGGATAGATGTCTTCATTTGAAGTTAGGTCATTTGATATTGACAAAGCTAAGAGTGTGTTCACTTCTTGAAAAATTCACGCTTCTATACAAAATTTTCTAAGAAAACTGTGGTTTATGTGATAATGCATTCAAAGGGATTTTTTTGTTATTATTCTAGTAAGCCACAATTACAAGTTTTATGGGACAACACAGATTTTAGATTTCTTGGAAGACATGGTCTGACAGTTTTCTCTTCTATATCTGAGGCCGGAAAACTTCCTTTTTTTTAGTCTTTCCTTTATTATTGATAATGTTGTTTTCCCATGTTCTCTTAGCTTTGGTTGTCTGTTAAAAACACTTGCAAAAATAGAAATAGGAAACTAAGGGCTCATTTGGTATCTATTTTTGGTTTTGGTTTTTGGAATTCTGAGAAATCAAAAACAAACGAACCAAGTTTTGAGAATGACTTTGTTTAGGGTTTTGATACCCTGGTTTTTGTATTTTAGAAGGTTTGAGCAAAAATTGAAAACTGGAAATTAAAAATGAAAAAACGCTTTGTCTTTGAAACTCTATGTTTTTGGTTTGTCAGCATCTGAAAGCAATTAATGATACAAAATGGGCCCTACATTTTTTTAAACCTAGGGCACTGTATGGATTGGCATTTGTCTTGTTCTGATTCACACTATTGATTGCAGGGGATTCAATGAGGCTCATCACTGGAAGTGCTGACCAGACTGCGAAGCTTTGGAATGTACAAACTGGGACTCAGTTATATACCTTTAATTTCGACTCTCCAGCAAGATCTGTTGATTTTTCAGTTGGCGATAAGCTTGCCGTGATAACCACTGATCCATTTATGGAGTTGACATCTGCAATTCACGTCAAACGCATCTCCAAAGATCCTAGCGAACGTAAGCTTCACAGCAATTTTTGGTTCCAAAGACTTGGCCTTTTTGTTGGTGCTTATTTGCTTTTTATTTTTTCAGTGTGACTTTATTTTGGGCATAACATCTTAGAAGTGAATTGTTCTTGAGAAAATGAGCGAGAAGGGTATAATTTTTATTGTATATTCTTTGCTACAAAGCTTGCAATTCTCTAGTATATTTTGTTGAAAATGAATGCAAAAACTTTAAAGGCTAATGCAAATAGGAGAATTACTGATGCAAAAACATGTCTTTCTAGGATCTTCATAACAAAAATCTTTTAAGAGTTCTACAGACAATAGCCTTGATTTGAAAGAATATATTTAACATGTAAACACATTCATAAGTATGCTTTAATAGAGGTGACTAAAGAAGTACTATCGTGCAAGGGAGAATCACTTAACGTCTAGCATGAAAAATGTTACATAACCTATTTAATTCTATAGTTTCAGATTTAATATAGAATGCTTGGTAGACTACCCAGCGACTACCATTTGTATGTCAAAATGGCTTTTTGTTGTGTTCTTGATTTACATATGAAGTCATATTTTTAGTACCCATTATTTACGTGGGACAGCTAGCAAACTTAAAGTAAGTTTGATATCATTCTCATTTTAACTTTTGGTTTCTAACACCAGAAACTAGGTTGTGGAAACGAGTTTTTCTTATTTCGGTCTCATGCTTTCAGGTTTGAGAAGCTTAATATGAGAACTACAGACAAGAAAATGTCATTTTCGACTGCACATTTTCTTCTTCTGTGCAAAATCTAAGAACCAAAAAAAAAAAAAAAAAAAAAAATGATACCAGTGGGGCTCTAAATTAATGGTGATTGTCATTTTAAAAAAAAAAAAAAAAGTATGCCCATGTGTATCAGTTTCCTTGTACCTGCTTTATCATCTATGTTGCTTTTCTGTGCAGTTAAATTTGTCAAAAAATGACTACTTCTGCCTTTAATCATATTTTGTCCTTTTCTCCCTTTATTCTTGCATTGAATTTTGCATGTGATGCTAAACATGTTACTAATACCAATTTTTCAGAATCTGGTGAATCGGTTCTTGTGATGAAGGGCCCGCAAGGACGGATTAATAGGGCAGTTTGGGGACCTTTGAACAAGACTATCATCAGTGCCGGTGAAGATGCTGTAATTCGTATCTGGGACCCAGAGGTAAGTATGCTGTCTAGGAGGGAATGCATAATATTTGTGGGATCTGAGTTCTTTTTGACATATTTTGATTTTATTTTGCTCTATATACTTTTGGGGTTGGCTTTTGAAGGTTGGGAATCGGGATACATAGATGTACATTTATTGTTAGAGCTGGGTGGGATAGGCAATTAACATATTTGGTCACGTCCCAGTTTAAGGAGTTCTAGATCTATTTGAATGAAGAGCTTGCTTTTGCCCAAAGGGGTGTAAATTAGATGAGCTCATTCCTGACTTCATTAAGATTGAGGCTCAGCTCGTTGATATTTGGCTTGGCTCGACATGGCTCGGGCTCGACTTGAAGATCGTCAAAACTATGAACTCGGCTTTGACCAATTGAGCTTGAACCTAGTTCAACGTGCTTTCATTTAAATTCTCCTTGTTTAGGTTCAGTTAAGTAGGAGAGGCTCATTCAAGCTTGATTACACTTGATTTGGGCTCATTTAGGTTCGGTATTGAATTGATCAGGCACATTTGAGTTCATAATTTTATCGAGGTTGGCTCATTTAGGCTCATTGCTTTTAGGCTTGAGGTTTTATTAGGCTCCGGCTCAACTTGTTTCCCTAAACCTGCCAGCTTGGCTCTGCTTGAGCTCCAAACAGCCGAGCTTTTCGAAATTTTTATTGAGGCAACTCGCAAGTGTAATTTACACTCCTATAGTGCATGTCAATCTATGTTTTCAATTTGGGTGCTTTTGCGAAGGGTTTTATAATTGGATTTTCAGAATGAGGGGGTCTGTGAGTGGTCCCATTTTAAGTTCACTCGTTCTTATTAATTTTTTGACACAATTGTTAATTGCATTTAGTAGAGAAAACAATTAAATCTCACCCAGGTCTATAAATGTAAAAATGGAAAGAGCAAACAAAGACTCGGTGAGACTCGAACCGAGTTGACCCAGATATGACTTACATCTAACTCGAATATGGGGCTCATTTTGGATTAACTTTAATTATTCTCAATCAGATAAAACCCTGAATAATATTAGACTTGTAAGTTGTTTGACCCAAATCGAACCCCAGCTTGTACCTAGCTCATTTACACACAACCTGTCATGTACTGTTCCATCACAATTATGTCATCGTTCCAGCTTGACTTGGGGTTTATTCATTTAGTCTACCCTGTAGGTAGGGTTTTGAGTCTTGTGGATGAGGGATTGTAGAAACCCCTCCGGGATTACCTTGTAATTTTCAATTCCTCTCCTTATATTAGCAAAATGAGTGAAATACTCACGGCAGACCAAATATTCTTTCCAGTGACCTTCCCGGACATTAAGTTCCCTGAAATGGTAATTCTTCCCCCCCCCCCCCCCCCCTCCCCCCCAAAAGGCCCCCACCCTTCACCCATTCTAGTTCTTGTTTGGTTTGATCGCATTGCTGCTTCATTTACTTACAAATTGCAGACGGGGAAAGTGCTCGAAACGGCAGACAAGGAAAGCGGTCATAAGAAGGCGATAACTTCACTCTGCAAATCTGCTGATGGCTCTCATTTTTTGACGGGTTCTCTGGATAAAACGGCTAAGGTATCGTAACCATCTTGATCCTGTTCCTCATTTCCTTTGGAGCAGAAAAGGCAAATATATTTAGAAAAAATATAATTATTTTTCAAAAGGCAAAAAAAAAAAAAAAAAAAAAAAAAACGTGTTTACTGTTACTAGCCATTATATAAAATGTTTTATATTTTTTTTTTTCAAAATATGTTACTCTTTTAGTGTATATAATGAATATTTTGCCTTTCGTTTTTTTCAACATGATGCCCTTAATTGTTATCGGATGGAAAAGGATAATCTGCAAGTGTTATAATTTATAGGAACTCACTTATGATGTTGGTTCTCTTATGTGATGGTTTAGCTTTTGAACATCAAGATGCTAAAAAAATTTGCTTCAAAAGGGCATTTAGTTTGATCGAAGGATAATGATTTGTACTCTTAAGGAAGTTTCTTAGTGCATGATTCTAAATTATATTTACACACAAATAAATTACTACTCTTGTGTACATAATAAATATTTTGTTATTCTTGTTCTCTCTTTTTTTCCCCCTTATAAAATATAATTATAATATTTTTATAAGATATTTCTTTCCGGAAGCAGCCTTGGTGCAAGTCCCTTTGAGGCACTAGGTTTGTTATTGTATATTTCTTTTCAGCAGCAGAAGGAAAATCTGCCAGTCTTATGATTAAATTATTCTCTGATGTTGGTTCTCTTCTGTGGTCTTTTAGCTTTGGGACATCAGAACGTTGAAACTCATAAAGACCTATGCGACGGAGCGACCCGTGAATGCTGTTACCATGTCTCCTCTTCTTGACCATGTAAGTCTCAATGAATTATTTATCACAGCTGTATGGTGCGTTCACTTCATGGAAATTTCTAGGTTTTCCCCACCCAAAAAAAAAAAAAAATTTTTCCTGACCCATTTCTGGAAATTTAGCTTTAGGTTTGCAAAAGTAGCATTGTGTAGTAGTAGATCGCTACTGACTAGCTCAAAATCCATGATGTAATGGTTATTACATGACATAGTCGTACTTTTTTTATTGCCTTCATGATATACAGTATATCTATGTTATTCATTAAGGCATATTTATAAATATACTTGCATGTTAAAAAATTATCAGCTACAAACAATGACTTAAAAGCTACTCATGTTTGCTTAAAGGATCGTAGTGCAACATGCGACCTGTTAGGGTTGGCAACATCACATTGTCGTGACACCATGATTGCGACCATGAATTGCCATTTAAGTACACGGTTTATTCTTACAATATAGTTTTGGATTCTAGCAAGCATGATCATGATGCATGTAACATTTGCTTTATCGAAAAATGAAGTTTTCTGGTTTTAGTTGACTGACAAACTGGTTTCTTCCTAAGATATCTTTTGGAAAAGGAATAAGCAAGAGATTTATGTAACTAATGTGTCGTGGAAATGCTGAATGGGAAGTTAGAAAGCTCAATCCTATTGCTTACGCATACATTACATTACATTTTTTAGTAATTTCTTTGATATATGTAACAAGTAGTGTCCATGTAAGCCATGCGATAATCCCATTATCAGTTATTACATCAATAACTTTTTCTGTTCCTTTTCCAGCACATGTTGTCATCATTTTGGATTTATCTAATAATAAGCCATTCAATCAGCTGATACTACAGTATTTCAGCTAATTTTGTAGCTCGACTTTGATGGATGATGTGATGTTGTAGGTGGTGCTTGGAGGTGGTCAGGATGCATCAGCTGTGACCACAACAGATCACCGAGCTGGCAAGTTCGAGGCAAAGTTCTTTGACAAGGTGTCTGTTTGTTTACTTTGCCCCTTTTATTTTTAAAGAAATGGTGAATTATAGTCGAATATAGTTGCGCGAGTGGGTGGGAGTAGGAGCGGGAACGAGTATGGGAGCGGGGAAGTGAAGAATTGTACTAGATATTTCTCAGTACCCTTCATTTTCAATTTATATAGTGAGGTACCTTGAAGTTTACAAATTTAACCAATTGGATACTTCGTCAGAGTTTGATGAATTCTCACTAGAAAATGTTAATACGGCATCATAATTAATATATAGGGGGTACCCTTTGAAAAATATGGTGATTTTTTTTTCTGGGAATGCTTACTGTAATATGATTCTTGCTATGTTTAAATGATCAATTTTATTCAGTTATGGCCATTTTTTGTCGAAATGCCCATATGACACATATTTACTGTAGAATCATATGTCACGTCAATATTTTCCTATGGATATTTGCTGGATTTCTGCAAACGTTCATTGGATTCCGACAGAGGATACTTAAATGATGTAGATTTGAATCTCAGGTTGTTTCGTTGTATATTTTAAAATGTAGGTTACTTGAGTAATACATGTTTGAAACCTTGGTACCTTAGTGATGAATTTCTTAAAATATATTAGCATTAGAATATGGAGTTCGAAATTTGTACTTTCTAAAGACTAGTGATTAAGACCAAAAGAACTCGGTCCAACATATAAAAATCTTTTCTTTTAAATAATACAAAGTCATACAAAAAGGTGTTGGCTTTTCATCCAAGCAATTTAATTATTGCTTGAACCGCATTCTCTTGAATTTGATATGCGATCCAAATTACGAAAGCCAACTTCGGCCTGCTGATTTGGGTTCTCGAGCATGGCACATTAACATTCAAAACATTTCGTTTTAACTATGGTCTAAATGGATACTGAATTTGAATTTACACATTCCTCCCTTGGTTTTGTAGATTCTTCAGGAAGAAATCGGAGGTGTCAAGGGGCATTTTGGACCTATAAATGCTCTTGCTTTTAACCCTGATGGCAAAAGGTAACGTCTCTATTTTATATGAGATCTCTCGCTGACTCTTTCAGACATCATCAATATTTGCCCTCCGGTTGTCTGCAGCGTTGTCCTAATTTTTTAATCCAGTTAACAACCATATTAACCACAATTATTTTAAATTAAACCCTCTTCATCACAATGTGATATCATCATTTTGTCTGAAGCCTGGCACAAATCTAAGATACAACCTTCCCCATTAAAAAAGAAAGAATAAAACAAAAAAAAAAAGTGATTTCTTTTGACAGTTTGGGGAATGGATACTGAACTTTCTTTTGGTTCTCTTCAAAAACGACCTTCCTTTTTTAACACTTTTTTAAAGAACTCCCTGAGCTCGTGCTCAAGCACGAATATTGTCGTTTAAGAGAATATTTTTGGTGTAGAAAGTCTCGAATCCAGGATCTTTAGCTGCACAAATTTCTTGGGAAACGATGTCATAGGCATGTAGTTTCAAGCCGAACTGACTACTCCAAGAGCACTCATCATACAAATAACGTAAAGAAATGTAACCAACATTTACCAGAGAGAGCAATCCCAAAGATTTGAGACCAAAAGCATGTAAAAGTATTATGTTAAGAATCCCATTTTTATGAAACGATATTTTGTTGAAAGAGCAAGGGGGCATAAACTGACAACCAATGACCACCACTACGACCACCTAGTGCCTTATGGAGAGGGTAAAGATATATACAGTCTTACTCTTATAAAGTGCTACCCCATAGAGAGGCTGTTTCTGAAGGGCCCCTAACCCTAAAGTAAATGGAGGAGCAATATATTTACAAAATTCAAATCAAATAAAGCAATATTCGAAATGCAAGTAGTAATAAAGCAACAACAATAACAAACATGCAAACTTCGGGGCATGAATTGCTTTTTCTTTTGTCTATGCTTCTAAATGTTTGTTTGATTTTCCTATACCCAGTAAAGTCTGACATAGTATAATAACACAAACCTTGAATTACTAGGGGATACCTTGAACATGACATAATTTAACTTAATTTCCGACTTGAAATATATATGATTTGCCATTTTTGATTGAATTAGACTAATTTAATACAATTATTGTGCAGTTTCGCTAGTGGAGGAGAAGATGGGTACGTGAGGCTACATCATTTCGATCCCGACTATTTCAATATCAAGATCTGATCTCACTCGTACTAGATCAAAGCTTGAGAGACATTTTCGTGTCTCAAGTTCGGTTTTTGAGATTTTTCTTTTTGTTTTTTTTTGTTTTTTTTTTTTGTGTTTTTTGCCTGAGCCGTGGAACAAGAGAAGAAAAAAAGAGAGAAGAAACAAATGATGGTATTAGGATTCGAATTTAATTTGAAGTGTTTTGTCTTCATAAAATTGGTTGTGAAAATGCTTTATATATCTAATTTAAGTATTTAACTGAATTACCATTTCGGATCCTGTTTTAGCGGGAACCTCTTTGAGATACTGGGCTTACTGTGAGTGTGTTGATGTTCGCGATTCATGGCAACCTTCCTGTTAATGGGTTTCTTTGATACGTGTAATTTTGATTTTTAAGAAATTATAAATTCGGAACTGTGTTTTTGTAATTGTATTCTTTTATATTTAGTTTACACTGAAATTAGGTGCAAAACTGAAAATCAAGTATTAAAATGGGGAAAAATTCGTTTTAAAGTCTTGCTTTTAGTTCTCGGTGCACGACAAATGCAGTGCCAGAAGAGCCCTTGAAGATTGCGTTCAAATAACTGGACTTTTCTATGTTAGCTTGACTTTTTAGTTGCGTTTTGGATCTATTTTTGTCTTATTTGTTTTGATGAGGTTTTGTATATTTAAGATTTTTTTTCTCTGTTACAGTGTAGTATTTTGTTATATAGAAATCTTTTTAGCTAAATATAGTGTTTGCATTATTAAAAATATTTAATGACAACAACACTAACACCAGGTCTAATGCCTTAAGGGCTCCCGTATAAGTAGAGTCTGGGAGGGGTAGGATGTATGCAGTCTTACTCCTTTAGGGTAATACCCTAACGAGAGGTTGTTTTTGAGGACCCCTAACCTTAAAAGCATGAGAGCATCAGAGCATGGAGCATGGGGAGCACGAAAAGAATTAAAAGCATGGCAACATGGAAGCAAGAGTACAAAGCAGAAAGAAAACAAGTCTGTAAGGGAAGGAGTTGACATCCGATATACAGCAAGCATGTAGGGAGTAAAAGCAGCGAGTAGCACTACATCACAAGACGTCAGACCATTGTAATCAACCAACATACATCACAACTTCGTACAAACAAATAGGCATGCAGGAAGCCTCCTGGCACTAGTTAGAAGTGGTTACGGATGATCTGACCCATGGAAAGAGGGTGTAAGGATGGGTTAAATTGGGTTACGCCCATTTGCACACTGAGTTGACCGATGGATTGAGGGTCTACGGATGGGTTAGATTAGGTTGCACCCATCTCCACACTGAGTCGAATCGGGCCGAGGTTGGGGGAATCCTAGCCCCTGTTTGACCTGCGCCATGGTTCCACAATGGGTTGGGCTGAATTGAATTACATGTCAATCTTGGTCAATTTTTTCCCTTTTATTTTCAAATTAAGGAAACAATTTAAAATTTATAATACACAAAAATAAGGCTTCATTTGTTTTGAAGGAAAAAAGTGATTCTTGAAAATAGTTTTCCGACTTTCGGTGTTTGGCGCACCCTTTTTGACTGAAAATATATTCCAAAGGAAAAGCTTTTTCTCCAAAATGAGGAAACTGTTTTCCTTGATAAAAGAAGGGAAGTCAACATTTCATGTGGTTCAAAAAGTTTTGGGACATACAAACGAGATTATAGATCGCTAGAGATAACAAATAATATGGGGATAAGGACAGGAAAAAAAAAAAAAGATAAGACGGGTCTAATCTTGAACAGAATTATGTGATTTAATTTAATTTTTTTTCCTGATTATGATTTTATATTTTAATTATGAAATAAAATTTATATCAATTCAAGCATTAAAAAACTATTTATAGATTTTACCTTTTTTTGGAAATATTTTTTCTTTCTAATATATATTTATGACAATCTATTAATTGGGTATCCTGAGCTTTGATGATTTATCTCGTAAATATCCTAACTTTTCAATATGTAAAATACGGTATCATAAGGTTTTAAGATTTTATAACTCAGTTATCTTGAAGTTTAAAAATTTTATAAATTAGGTACTCTTTGATATATTTTTATTAGAAATTGCTATTGTAGAACATAATCACAACAATATATGTATCATCTATCATAATAATAGGATTTTTAGCTGTAAAATGTTGATATGATGTATTATTTTACTAACATGTAGATATATTCCGTCATAATTCAATGAATTTTTTTTCCCATAATCTGCTGGATCTTTGTTAACAAATATTAGTATAATTATATATATGATCTTAATCATATACCATGTTCTATAATAAAAATTGATTAGATTTTGATAAAAATTCTCCAAACTCAGTACCTAAACAATAAAAATTTGAAGCTTCAAGAGGCTTCATTGTATATTTTGAAATATGTAGATTATCTAGGTAATTAGGTCTCTAAGTGATAAATTTTCCATATTTTTCATTAAAAAATAACTTCTTCACAACCAAAGGAAGCCTATATATAATATATAGTTTTCTTACTTTATGTTATTTTATAGCAATGTATAGTATGATTGATGGAAGATTATTTCTTTTTGAACAACTAAGCAATATTATAAGGAGAGAGCACGTTTTCCGCTGAAACAAACAACAGAAAAGTTTAATCGGAATACATTTTTTCTTGAAAAAACTTTTCCTAAGGAAAATATTTTCCGGAGAAAAAGTACTTCCCCCAAAACAAATGGAGCCTAAATAATCTTAAAACTTAGAGAAGTGCGAAAGTATAATAATTATAAATAAATAAAATAATATCTTAAAGAATAATAAAAATAATATCTTCTATTATTAGTAGCATTTTATATGGTGCATACATACATGGAACATAAAATATACGACATTAGAGTTTGTGAGGTCGCTTACTTTGTTATACTATGCTTCTTGCTTTCAGCACCTTGAGCGGATCTTGTTTAGGAGTTTGTAGGTCGAGGCTCGAGAGTGAAGACCATGCTTTAATGCATGCAGACAAAACAAACCGCTCACCGCCACTAAAGAGGAACCGATAAGGAGAAGGGCTGTGGAGAGCCCGATCGATTGGGTGGAGCTCGATCGATCGGGAATGATACGTAAAATAGGGAAGCTTACAGAGAGCGGGCCGATCGATCGGTGAGGAACCGATCGATCGGGAAACAGGGTTTCCGCGCATCTATAAATACGGACGTAGGGTACGTTATATTCTTCATCCAAGTCAAAAAGAGAGGTTTCCCTATTGCGGCGCCGCAACCAAATATAATTGAGTGTGAGAGAGAGTTTTGTAGTTCGTCTTCTTCTTTTGTTCAATAATAAAAGCTCCGATCTTCGCCCGTGGTTTTCTCCTCTTTCGATTGTAAAGGGGTTTCCACGTGAATCGCTGTGTCTATTGTTTCGTTTCTCTTTTAGTCTGATTGTTTCTCGTTATTGTCATGGTATTTGATTCGATTGAGATCCGAGTATGTTGTTTATTTCCGTACAGGCGGCTGATGGCAATAGTTATGCGGGGAGCATTTTGTTTGCATGCATTAAAGCATATTGTCACGGGATGACATTTTACCCATGTCACGGCCTCCAAATGCCCTTAACTTCATCCCTAACGGTTCCTCGTTAAGACCCATGATGTCACTTCGCTTCACTCCGAAAGTACCTCACTAAGTCAGGCAAACCCCGAAAATGCGAGAGTGTTTGAATAACGCAGCGGAATAAATTTAATTGGAAGGAAAAGGAAACACAACATCACATACACAATAGAGAGAGAGACACGGTTAGAGAGAGAGAGGGAAGATGGGTCATGAAATTCTTGGATGACTTCTCATTATTTCCAGACATATTTATATACAAATGTACATGAGACAATAAAGCAAAAAGCTATGTACTTGTGTCCTTTTTGTCCCAGCCTAGCCGTCCACCTTTTTGCCCCTATTTCCTAACGCTTTACTTTTTTGTTCCCTATTTTCCCACTCATCTTTTTAATGTCCTAAAGTAGCTTTATTTTTAGAGGGAAAACTCTAAGCCTTGGTCTTCCATTTTGGCCGCCCCTTTTGGCCTTCCTAAGTGTTCATCTACGCTATATTTTATTCTTACATTTATCCTATATTCTTCTACCCTATACAAGACTTATATATATATATATATATATATTTTACAATACGTCCTATAGACATGCCCCTCTGCAGATTCGTGCTGAGCACTTCACCAAAGGTTTGCCTCCTTACAAAATTGGACTACGTACATAAATATAACCCGTAAGAATATTCAAGAAGAGCCTAGAATGAACCGCGGCCTTCTAGAACATTCCCACCGTATTACAATACATAATAAAATTACACAAAATTCCTAGAGAACTAAGCGATCCGTGACAATATGCTCTAACCAAAAAGGGCACCAACACGCCGTCACCGGATTCCATTAGAACTCCGAAGTTAAGCGTGCTCGGGTGAGAGTAGTACCACGATGAGTGACCTCCTGGGAAGTCCTCTTCCTCAGGTTGGGGGCACTGGGAAGCAACCTCTCTTCAGGTTAACACTATGAAGGGGGAAGGCTGCGTACATCCGCCCTCCCAGATCCTACATAGGCGGAAGCTCTTGAGGCATTGGATATGTTTTTTTTTTGCATTGAAACATATGCTCTGAATCATGCAAACTCCCGGATGAGAGTGGTTCAAAGAGTTGGAATCCCAATCTACTAATTGGACCACCAATCAATGCAACTTGTTGACCACCTCTACACGATTTGGTTCCATTTCTTATTAGTCTCTAATCCCAACCCTCACTCATGGTTATTAAAATACCAATTCGAATCTTAGAATCTTGCGATTCTACTATTTTACAATTGTCGATCAATTTGAATCACAAGTACGATCTTAATTTTGTAGAATCTTAGGATTCATCGATATTATATGAAATTAACGGACATATATCGTATTATGATTTTACGATTCTACCGATCTGACCTCGATTCTACTAACGTATACAAGTAAAAAGTTAAAATGTAAAAAGAATCAAGCATATATTATAAACAAATTTACTTTAGTAGTTTGAAGTAAAAGAAAGTTAATTAAACGTTACATACTTTCATGAAACTTAAATTAGGTTTACTTTTATGTTTTAACCTTAATATAAAGTTCAATTAGTCATATTTATCACAAAAGCTCTCATGATTATTGTAGTATAAAATGACACAATTATGTTGTATAATAATATTTTTACTTATTTTGACGAAAAAATAATATTTTTACATATTTCTTAAATATATTCATATAAGTAAAACTCTTATTAATAATTTTTTAAATTATATAACTGATATTAATACGAAAAATAATTATAATATAAATTTAGTAGAATATTATGATTCTTGACTTGATTTTACGGTTTCGATTCTGAGAACCAGATATTAATTATAAGTAGAATCCCGATTCTAATAATGTTGCCCTCACTGACCCATTTATTTACGTCTGACCCGCGTTGACGGGCCGGCTCGGTGGGGATCGGCACTTTCCGAATCTCTCTCTCTCTCTCTCCCTCCCGTCTCGCTGTTAATCTCGTTGACCTCCCTTTTCTCTTCGTTTATCAATCTTCTGATCGTACATTTGGGCTTGTAAAATCAATTTAGGGCTTCGTATTTTGGTCTTCAATCTCCAATTTGTGCCAAAAAAGATCAAAATTTGGTTGACTAGCTAAGGCATTTCCTTCTAACTGTATCTAAATTCAAGTGTTTTCCCTTCACTTTGCGGCTTCGTATTTGGTGGTTCTTTCATCTCAAATTTATACCTAATGATCAGTTTTTCGACCGGTTAGAGAAGGTACTCTCTTCGATTTGTATGTGTATTTGATTTTTTTTTCTTTTTACTTTATTTCAGTTGGTTTGATTTTCGCTTGATTGATGTTCTTGTTGTTTGATGTGAAAGCTAGGTCTTTTTTTTTTTTTTTTTTTTTTTTCCTTTCGATAATCTGATTATAAATGCGGATTGTAAAGTAGGTCTATGTCTTCGCCTGTAGAACATCAATTTCCAATTTTGACCGACAAAGATCAGATTTTTTATTGATTAGAGAAGGTGTTTCCTTAGAAATTTTTCTGAAATTTGAAGCAATTTTCTTTATTCGTTTATCATCCAATTGTATGTTGTGGCTTGTAAAACTAATGTAGGAGCTCACATTTGGTTTTTGGGAGCTCTTATTTATGCAAATGGATCATATTTTAGATTGATTAGAGAAGAAATTTTCTTCGAATTGCATTAAAGTTCGAAGTCTTTCTCTTTTTTTAAAGGTTGTTTTTACATGAAAACCACTTTCAAAAGTTGTCATTTTTAACTTGACCATTTAACCTTCTAAAATTTTCACGAAACTACATTCAAAAGATTAAATATTTTCAATCAACCACATACATCGACACTGTTAGCTTTCCATAGAGGCTATAGATGTAATTTTACATTTTCTTATTGGAAAAATGGGGAGATACTTGGTAAAACAATATACTTTTAAATAGTCTTTGTCTGTAGGTCCAAATCCCGCTACATGCTTATGTGTATAGAGATTCAAACTTGTGTATAGAGCCACCTTAGCAGTATAATGCTTTAACATTTGAGTTAAAACCAATATGCGTTATGTTTTCCCCGTTTTTATATGTAACTTAACCAAAATCACACGTGTTACTCAAATAGAATACTAATACTGTCAATGTAGGTAGTTGATTGAAAGTATTATAATTTTGAAGGTTTGAAAAATTGAAAGGTTATGGTGGTTAAGTGAAAAATGACTAATTGTAAAATTGTTTTTCTATGAAAACCCTATTTTTCACTCCCTTTTTATCCAATCACACCCCCCCCCCCCCCCCCCCCCCCACCAAAAAAAAAAAAAAAAAAAACCCCCAACCCCAAGCATTGATTATTACATATTAGTAGTTTAGAGGTATGCAGGATTAATTGAAAGTAAAGAAGGTGATTTTGATTTCAAACAATAGTAGGGGTATAAGGGAAACTAGCATTTGATAAACTATACTCATGTACAAAGTTGATACAGGCTATTGAGTTGCTAATAAGTAAAGAGGTGAGAGTTCGAGCAGTCTTGATAAGTTCAGTGAATCGAGGCTGACTTGGAACTGGGCCGTGATCGGTTTATTCATGTCAATAACAATTTGTTGGACACTTGTTAGGATTTTGCTATCTAAGGTTGGGGGTCCTCGGAAACAACCTCTCGTTAGGGTATCACCTTGAAGGGGTAAGGCTACGTACATCCTATCCCCCCCAGACCCTGCTTTTGCGGGAGCCATTGAGGCACTGGGCTTCTTGTTGTTGTTGTTGTTAGGATTTTGCTAAGAGCTTGTCAAGAGCTTTCTATTGTGTTATTTGCATAATAGATCAATAATAGCTCCTTAGTCGTTTTATGCATCGTTTATTGACCACCAATTGACGTAAGATAATAGATCAATAATAGCTCCTTAGTCATGTTATGCGTCGTTTATTGACCACCAATTGACGTAAGATAACGATTGGTTAGTAGCTTGAATAGCTTGACTCAGTAGTGAGCTTAGCTCATGAACAGGCAAAGTTGATTTGCATATCTGCTGTGTTCAATAAAAACAAGCTTAATAAAAGGTCCAAAAACTTGTTTGAGGCTCAACTTGAACTCCAACTTGTTAAGACTTGTCAAGCATGAGTTTAACAAGAGGATGCTTAGCTCCGCTCAGCCTAACTCACCTCAACATATTTATATCACTAAGGAATAGTTTAAAGATCTCTATGGTAATTACCTCTTTTGTTTTATCCAGTTCATTCTTTGCTCAATTGATGTTTTTATTTGGTTGTTTGTTGTGGAGTGTAGGGTGTTCCTGGTGAATTGAATGCACTAAGGGGGGAGGAAGCTGGAGCTGGAATCAAGATGATGGTGTTGAACAGGAATGGCATCAATTTCATTTGCTGTTTCATTCCTTTGTCTGAATGGCACCCTCTAGAATAACAAATCCTATTGGGGCATAAAAGCCCTCCCTTTCTCTTTTGCCTCTGTTATTCTTTGAAGCTAGGTTGGTATCTCAAGCTTGATTTACTATGCTGGAATCTCTCACTTATTAATTCGTCTAAATGTGAGCACGGTCAAATCCTAGGTGATTAGCTCATTTGGTAAGACATATGGACTTGGTGCTTTGTGAAATGTTAAGTCGAGGGTTGTGAATCCTGCCACTACATGCTAACATTCCTTTGGGCCATCCATTGAGTTTTGGGCCACAACTTACCTTGTTGTACATTGGGAACTCTTCAAGTGGGTGATGCCTGTGACCTAGGAATGAATTGAGATACACAAAAACTGGCTCGGATAGCCTAGGTACCAAAAAAATCTTTTAACAAGTCCTATATCAAAGTTCTAAGAAAGGAGAGATCAACATGTAAGTCTAATGTGTTATTCCATCAAATCTTAAGCAGTTTTGAGATGAAACCTCACTTGCTTATATTTTTTTTTTTTTGGAGTCGCATGCTAATTCGAGGTTTTTGGGCCACAACTCCACAATCTCTCTCTTTCTGCCAAGTGCTTTCTCTTTGTGGCCTACAGAGGGGAGTACAACCACTTCACTATTTTGAGAATAATACATGGGACAATACTGGTGCACATCACTCTCATAACCCTGATGAATATATATAGAGCCACACTAAACCATAGTATGCCATGGGCCTGAATCAGATTGACCCTGTTCTCTCCTCTATAAACGGAGCTCATTGAAGTTAAGCCCCACACATAAGTCTAGCAAGTTGACGTTCTAGCAACAAGTTTGAGCACAATCATGAGCTCATTTTCCCAATGCCAGGAAAGTCGCATGTTAGGAAACTGTGAGAAAAGGAAAGCAATTATATGAATTATAGATAAAAGTTGATGAAAATTAATGTTTATTTCTTGGCATAACCCACATATTCACAAAAGCTAGCTTTTTGTAACCATGAGAACAAAAAATTTGCATGGTAGAATATGGGCATGTTTCTTTGAGGCATGGGGTGGTTGTTTGTAGAATATGGGCATGGTTGCAGGTTCACGTTCAGCCTATTAGCCCCACTTCTTCCACTTTTTCCTCTTCATAATCATATTGACTCGTTCATACTTGGGCTGGGAATGAGCCTACGTGTCTTGGGCCACTGTCTCATAGAGATGGACTCTTTTCTAGGCCAATAATATGAGTTACCTACTCAGGTAAGGAGTTCAGGTAATCCTATAATTAGCAGAATTGTATTTGGGTGTGAGTGTGATCACTTTGAATGAATGATCATTCGATCATCAATTTTTATTTCCCATTACTAATTTTATTTAAGCATATAAATACACCTTTAAATGTATTTTAGCAAATGAAATGCTATTTTTTATCCAGATTGATGGAAATGGGATGCTGTGGTTGCTTCGGATTCTCAAGAAGACCTAAAAGAACTGCCAGGCCCAAAACTGGCTTTATTAGTCACCTTTCTCAGGTAGGGGAGAGAAAAACCCTGAAATAACCAAAATACTATATTGATATACATTATTGATACTGTATTTTGTGTTCGGTGTAATAGTGAGCAATCGTTTGATTGTTAAATAGTTCTGGAAAAAATAATGTTGGTTATTATAAATAGTGCGAAATTAAGACACTAAGGCTGCGGATCCCATTAGAATTCCGAAGTTAAGCGTGCTTGGGTAAGAGTAGTACCCGGATGGATTCCGAAATTAAGTGTGCTTGGGCGAGAGTAGTACCTGGATGGATGACCTCCTGGGAAGTCCTCGTGTTGCCAGCTTTATAGGGTTCATTTACTAGACACTAAGGCACCGGATCCTATTAGAACTCCAAAGTTAAGCGTGCTTGGGCGAGAGTAGTACCAGGATGGGTGACCTCCTGTGAAGTCCTCGTGTTGCCAACCTTATAAGGTTGGGGGTCCTTGAAACATTCTCTCGGCAGGGTTACACCTTGAAGGGGTAAGGGCGTACATCCACCTCTTCTAGACCCCGCTTATGCGGGAGACTTTGAGACACTGGGTCTGTCGTTGTTGTTGTTGTTGTTGTTGTATTATAAATAGTGCGAAATTAAAATATTCATGCACTAGGTTTACGCCGAACTGGAATCTAGAGCATTTTAAGCCACCCATGCCTTTCTTGGAAGTAATATCACCTTTGGGATTCTGACTTGACTATAAATTCTCATCAAAACCGAAAAAGTTTTGAGCTGGCCCCTTTTGTCTTGAACTTGCATGACGTCCAATCAAATACCCTACAAAGAGTATAATCAGTAAATTTTCTTATTAATACCGAATTAACTCTGACATTTGTTTTTCAGTATGTTGTTATTGTTACGTTTTTAGTAGTATTGATTTAGTATTGACACTTTGTTATTTCAATCTTAAGTATAATTGGTTAATACTGTTTAGTCTGCCTTTTTCTCAGGTAAATTTGTTAGATGGCGATATGGAGCAAGATGATGAGGATGATCCTTCATATAATGGTGAAGCTACCAACATGACGCATGGGGATGATAGTGAGACGCCAAGCAGTGCCAAACGTTCTGAAGAGATTCTCACATTCAAGCTTCAAAATGGGCTAATTTGCCGGCAACATCCTGTGAAGGAGACATATAAACTCGTGCGAGGAGAGGTAAATGGGACATGCCTTCTGAATCCGGCCCCAGTATTATTTTGCATGTGGCATGTAGTTAGCTCAGACCCATTGTTATTGTTGAGAAACGCATGCTAGAACAAAGATATGCGTGGCACTTATTAATTTGCATGAATTTGAGTCTGTTAACTCATTAGAATAATTAGATTTAATACAAAGAAAAAGTAAGATTTTAATAAGCAAGCACGAGCTGGCATAGTGACAATGAAAGTCAATGCTGCTGGTTCAAAACAATCTTGTGAATGAGGTGGCACTTAGACCAATGTGGTTGTCTGCATGGGAGTGCATCTGAGAACATTTTTGCCACGTGGGAATGCTGCCAAGTGACACCTTTTATAACATTTCAATCCATTGAAAACGGTCGATTGTAATTTTAATTACATGGGATGAGATTCTACTGACTTGATCGATCAGTCAAGATACTTTGTGGATTAATAATCAATTGATGGTCCTACGGAGTATGGCACCATGCAAGCCACATGCGCTGTTTCTCCACCCTTATTGTTTGAGTGGTACTGCTGGATCGGTTATGGTTCAGGTTGACATGCTGTAATTAGTCAGAATGAAAGGCAAAAGCTGGTGGGTGGAAACACTAATGGGGACATAAGTGCTCGCTGCCTTCATTGAAATAATTCAAAGCCTCCTTCTTAGGCTCTAAATCTGTTGATTATTGCTGCAAGATTACTGTTTTCATTTTTCTTTGTTTTGATGAATTGGTGCCATTCTGTAAATTTTTGGATGTTTGACGTTATAAAATGGCTGCCATGTTTGTTATCATCTTTTTGACTTCTCATTGTCTGATAGTTTTGAATAGTCCATTTTTTAAATTCTCTGTAAAATAGCAGTTCGTGATGACTATCATGGAGTCGAATTCTAGTTTTCAGTTGTGTAACAAATGTTGAAGTGGGGTGTCATGGACATTATGTAATGGGTAGGAAAATCGTGTTTGGCTCTTTTAGAGAACATTAGTTGCATGTAGACCTTATACTTGCAAGCATTTGAATGAGTAGCTATGCAATCATTGATTTTTATACCAATGGATAATTTTTAATGTGTGAATGCACTCATAAATATGTTCTAGTAAGTAAAAATATAACATATGCGCATTATGGAGGCTGCTACTGAAGTATCATATACGTAATGGCCAACTGCATAATGGTCGGCTCAAAATCAGCTATGTAATGTCCGTTATATTATCTTTCATTTAGTTCCAGGTGCAAAGCAAGAATGGAGGCTTGGATATGTAGTCTTTAATATTGGCAATTGTATTTACATGTTTAATGATATTGAACACTAGGGGTATATTTGGTTTTGGCTTAAAAGGGCTTAATGGTTACAAGGATAATCATTTACCCCCTTCTAATCCTTGTTTAGGTTAACCTTAAACTGCACCGCCTTAAGAATTAATAACAAAATCTGGGTTTAAGGGTTTTCCATCATTGGCACAACCACAATTGAAAAGATGTGGAAAAATTTTCTGAAAATTCTCATTGTTTCTGTGGGGCAATGGTTACCTCACTCAACGCTGCACTAATAGTTTCACCTTATAGTTTTAACCTTGTATCTGACCATGCTCTAATAATACCCATGACAAAGGAGCATCATCTTATTTTGTCAGCTTTGTAACAATGATCAACATGTTTTCTGTCTACTGCAGGATGAAAATGGTAATAAGTTGATCAATGAGTACATTCGTGAGTTTAAAATAGGTGCTGGTAGTTACGCAAAAGTGGTGAGCATCTACTACTTTCTGTGCTACATCTAGGATGTTAGTGAGCCTAGCCAAGCCTGAGATCGTTATGCTCAAGGCCTGGCTTGCCAACTTGTTGAGAATTTTAAGCTCGAGTTCTACCCTGTTTGGTTAGCCTGGCTAGCTATAAGCTAAGCTTGCATTGTTTATGCTAATTTAAGCTCGTTCAAGTTTCATTTTGGCGCAACTATGCTTGAGTTCTACTCATTTTGGCTCAAAAATGTCCCAATTGTGCACATTTAGACCCGTATTTATATCAAGTTTGACTCATCTAGGATGATGAGCCTCTGCGCTTGAGCTTTGCCTAGCTTGGACTTAACTTAGTATGAGCTTGAAACAAGTTGATCTTATCAAGCTTTTACGACGAGCTGGCTCACAATGGGTCACAAGCCTGGTCAGTTACAGGCTAGCTATGTCACCCTTGGTAGGATGATTTGGTATGTAAACTGCCCCCCTGTATAAATGTGACAGGTTCTTTACAGAAGTAGCACTGATGGAAAGCATTATGCAGTTAAGGTACTTTCATTTGACTTTTAGCTGTTATCTGATTTTATGGCTGTTTTAAACATGGATTGAAATAACTGTTGCTACATGACGCAATTGCTGTTAAGTACTGTTTTTCTGGCATATTTGGCATACAAAACGCAGAATTCTGTTCAAGTGCCTGAATTTGGAATATTGGGCAAGTATATTGGTGTTATGGGGTAATTTTGTGGCCAATGGTGGAACTTGTATGCCTATAAATGCTTCTAATGTAGCGCTGAGGGATGGCAGTTGGTCATATTATCATATATGAGTCAGATTAGGCACCAAATTGGAGCCCATACCATACCCATCGAATAATCCATCAACCCATGCTAAACACGATTTTTTGTTTTTCCTCTTCTGGAAATGTCTTTGACATTTTAAATCTACCAACATTTACCTTATGCTTATGCAAATATAATTAAATAAAATCAAGATACAAATCAATTGAGATTACCCGTGTTGGTGCAAAATCAAGGCAGGAATTAAGATAGTTGATTTGAAAAGGTATTGGAGGGCTTTATGTTATTATTATGGTTCCATTCTTGCTTTTTGTAATTTTGAGGACATCTTGTCGTTAACTCTTTAAACATACTTTCCCTTTCTCTTAATACTATTTCTTTTTCCAAAACAAAAAGAGAGTTGATGCCACGGTGGTGGTACGGCAGTGGTGGTGCTGGGGTAGGGCCACTTGCGGGGCACTTGGACAAGAAGGTTGTGAAGTCGTAGGGAAGGATGTTCTTATGGTTCTAGTGCTAGTTAAAGGCGGGCTTAGAATTTCGCGAGTTAAGAGATTCAGGTCAGATACTCTTTGGATGTGAGCCAGCTAAGAGTTCAACCGTATCTGACTTGGCCCATTTTTTCTTGTTGTTCTGTTAACTTTTGTTCATCTCAGGTCAATAGTTGGAGTTGGTTTTACCTCCATCTGAGTCTTGTTGAATTGTCATTCTTTGGTGATAGCCTAAATTGAATTGCTTCATCTGGAAACGGATGACCCAAGTTTGAGGTATATTTATTTGATTGACTAAATTTGTTTAATTTTGCTGTTCATGCAGGCCTTTCATAAGTCTCACTTGTTAAAGCAACGGGTTGCACCTTCAGAGACAGCTATGACTGACGTTCTCCGGGAGGTATGTATTAATCAAATCTTTTTTGTCTTATTTCTTCTATAGATTGTTCTCAATTTCTTCACCAATGCCACCCTTCCTCCGGGGAGCCATGTAGCGAAATCTTTGTTTGCAGTTGCAGTGTGTCGGATGTTAACGATTGGTTTGGGTTTTTTTGAGGAAACATAAGTTGGTTTTTTATCCTTATGATTATAAAGGTTTGTATAAATAGTCATACAATCAATAATTTACCCCTTTGATGGTTTTTGACATGTTAATGTTTTATAATAAATAAAATGTAATATATACGCATTTTGGACATTGTTAAAAAGTTACCATTAAACAAAGTGAAATTATAGAGCAGTAACTCAAAATTCGTTAATGGTTATGTCACATAATGGCCTTTACTTGATTCCATGGCCACTCGTCATTCCTTTTTGATTAAAAAAGAAATACTGTTAATGGAGAAAGAGCGTGCAAATTATTAAGGATAGATGTACTAAATATAAAACCAGGGGGCCACCTGCTATTAGGAACCCTTTATTTTCTTCTAGTTATTTTTTTTTTTCTTTTTATGCTTTGTCATGTAATCCTCGATACACTTCTATGACTCGAGTCATGACAGCAGCCCAGAATGCCGAGATGCAATATTGGCTGTAATGAAAATATTAGTAGGTGGTCGTATAATCATTCTTTGGTTACTTTCAATTTAAGTCTTAGCTTCAGCTGTGTTTTTAGAGTGCATAGATATGTTGGGAGATAGAATTCAGATGTTTGGTAAAATGCAAATGGCTCCATGCACGAACCAAGAAGTCTCTAACACTACCAAGTATCAGAAGCCATGAAATTTGACCTGGCAATTTTATGTGCCTTTGAGAAAATGTATGCACTGAGAGATTTATCATGTGCACAAGCAGGATGAAAAGGGTAAGTTTCTTTTTTAATCCTTTATGGGTAGAAAATAACCAAAGAGGGTATCAACACACCGTAACTGGATCCCATTAGAACTCTGGAGCTAAGCGTGCTTGGGCGAGAGCAGTTCCAGAATGGGTGACCTCCTGGGAAGTCCTCACCTTCAAGTTAGGAGTACTCGGAAACAGCCCCTCTTCAGGGGTAATACCCTGAAGGGGGAAGGCTATGTACATCAGCTTCCCAGACCCTGCTTAAGCAGGAGCCCTTGGAGAACTGGGTATGTTGCTTTTATGGGTAGAAAATACCTTTATAGATTTCAGTTCCAGCTACTACACATGCTCTGGCCCTAGGGCATATTTATAGCCCATGCACAAAGATCTAGTTTGCAAAAATAATCAAACAATGGGTTGGATATGGCCCAAAATGGTTTGGATGTTGGCCTGATTCTTTGATCTGTGGACAAGCTCCCCTTTGAAAATCCCATTAGAAATTGTGGCAAACCAAATTCTGCACAGGCGCAACATCATCATATGAAGAGTGCCTAATAAGAAATGCTGAGGTAGAAAGAGGCTTGGATACTTGACTTCCATGATCAAATGAAGACCGTTGCATTATGCTAAGGACATAGCCTTTTTTTAATGGTTTCTGTTATGAATATTGATTGTGTTATCTATCAAAGTATATTAATAATTGTATCTACATGTTTAAAAGCGATCAAATAGGTATAAAAAAATCAATAATGGTATTGCTATTTTTATCTTTTGCAAAACATATGGATCAAAAGCAATTTATAAATATCTAACGTGATTTCCATGACCACTTATGGAACATTGTGATACCACGCTTCAACGTGTAACTGTTATTGCAAGCAACTGTGTGCTGCAGTTTGATTCAATGCTTGGGATATATGCAGAACAATAGATTTTCTCATTCTAATGGATCGACATGCCACTATGTTGCTTTTGTTCAGGAATGACAGTATAAATATATTGTTCTTTGAAGACTTCAAGGTTTGAGTATTGTAATTGATTGACCTGCAGGTTCTAATTATGAAGATGCTGAACCATCCTAATATAGTCAATCTGATTGAGGTGATTGACGACCCGAGCATGGATCACTTTTATATGGGTATCCATTTTCACTTCCTCTTTTGTTCACCCCCATCTGCGCATTGAGCTAATATTCTACATTCTCTGTTCTTGGTTTTTAATTATTCAGAAACAAATAACTGGTTAGTTGAAACAATGATTTGTTTTTAATTGCTCATTTCTAGCTTTTAAAGGTTAGGACAAAAATTGAAAATGAGAAATCAAATAGAAGAAAAAGTTGTTTTTGCTATTTGGTTTTGAATACCTTAAAAACACAAAAACTTAAAACTGATTATGATACCAAACCGGGCCCTATCAATGTGATGGTTTAGCTATAGTGAGTAACCTGGTACCCTGAAATTGAATTGCAGTTTGTGATCGTGTTGCCAAAAGCGAGATATCATGTTCTATGTTATAGTTGTGGCTATCATGTTGGGTTTTTTAAAAGGAACATCAGTTGTTTTTATGCATTCTGTTAGCAAACATTTGGCTGAATAGCCATACAATCGTTAATTTTATATATCATTTGATAGCATGCAAATACATGTATAAATGTTGTAGTAATTAAAATACAATCTATATGCATTAGGGAGGCTATTGCAAAAGTATCATTACATAATGGACAATTGCATGATGGCTAGTTCAAAATCTATTATGCAATGGTCATTATGTAATGGAGTGACCTTCATTTGATTCCATGGTATGCCATCTAATAACTTGGTGAAATTCCTGTGTTTAGTTCTGGAGTATGTGGAGGAAAAATGGGACGTTGAAGGATCTGGTCCACCTGGTGGCTTAGGAGAAGATACTGCACGAAGATACTTACGAGACATTGTTTCTGGGCTTATGTACCTACATGCACATGTAAGTAAAAATATATTTTTCGGTAAGCGTGGTTTCTTTACCTTATGTACATTCCCACTGATCTTTAGGTTTCACGCACAACCCACACCAAAGTTTACTTATGTATAGCTAGATAAGTTGGGCTACAGACTCAGTGTTACTTATGTATAGCTAGATAAGTTGGGCTACAGACTTAGTGGGCTAAGGGATTGTTAGCACTCGATGGCTGGATTCATACTCCAAACTAAACACTTTACGAGGCTTTGGATTCGAGTGCCTTACCACTTGAATCAATTCTTAGGGTTAAGTGAACATAGTTTTCCATACACATCTGTCATCTTTTTTGTTTGAAGTTGGAACGAAAGCCATGGTATCAAATAAATGTTGTTGCATTACGTAGTAACAAATTGAACTAGCTGTTAGACAATTGGCCATTGCATAACATTTCACCTCTACCTAGGATCCCTTGTTGCATGGACCGTACTAAGTGAGGTGAAAATATGGAATCAGGCAAACACTATTACATTACACAAATGAGTGTTACATAACAAATTTTGAGCTCGTTGTTCTGCGATTGGCCATTATGTAACTATACTTTTTCTTGCCTATGTATTGCATTTTATTTTTTAGAACATATTTATAAATGTGCATATATACGTGTAGTGAACTCTATCAAAAGAATAGTTACTGATTGTATGGTAATCTATTCGATTTTTTGGTACAATTAAAAGTAACTTGTTTTAAAATAACGGATGCGATTGTGTTGAACCATTATGGAGCGTCTTTACACCCTAATTTTGCAAGTACGATTTGATTCCATGCTAAAAAACTAAACAAACAGGGAGAGAATAGGCCTTGTAAATTACTCGGGTAAAATAGTATTCCTGCTGCTACCATATAGTATTAATCCCTACATAGTGATAAATGAAGCCGATTCCTATCAGCATGGTGCACGTCTCAGTAGAAGGGCAAATGGAGCTGTTTTAGAGTATCTAGAATCCTTATGCAAAATGACCGGCTAATTTGGCATAAGGGCTTCCGAACAACCTATATGCCGGTTTTGGTGTATTGTGCTCGGTGTTCAAAATAACGCCAGATCAGTCTGACTTTTCATGTAATCAATCGCTCAAGCACTTCAGCTGTCACAAATAATGATGGGATTGATCGCTCAAATGGTGTGCATGTCAGAAACTTGTTATGAATTTCGATGCCTCAAGTGGAATGCACCCAAGGCGCCTAAAATATTTTGATCCTACCCTGAATATGGTGGAAGGGTGGAGGTGCTCTTACTGTATACATTACAGCATATTAAGGGTGTGTGGACTTTACATGATGGGTAGAGGTGATTGCTTTGTCTTTTTAATGGGAATTCAAGTTGCTTTTTGATATTTCAACATTATTTTTTAGCTAATAAAATGCAATGTAGTTGCATTGTATAGATCATAATCAAAGTATTGTTATGTAACGGTCAATCGTATAACAACTAGCTCAAATATGTTATGCAATGATCATTATGCCTTCATTGGTTTCCATGATCATTGCTGCCCTAACATCATGAACGCCTTTAAACATTTTAGTTGATAGTGCTCCAGCTGCCTCTTGTTTTCCATTTGTGGTGTATGTAGATCTCTACTGGAGCATTTATGGACTTATATAGGGAAAATTAGGAAGGGAAAATACCATACCAAAGACTCCCTGAATTTATACTTGAAATCATTTCAGTTTAACCAAACTCACATGCACATCATATGATATGATTGATGTGGAGAGTTTCATTTAAGCTAATCAGGAAATATATACATATTATAATTGCGTATGGAGTTAAAATTTAGGAAGAAGCTGCAATAGATGGTCTAATTGATACAAAATGATATTTAGGGGGAGTGTGTTACGAAATTTAGAGTCAAAGAGGCCACTTTGATTTCAAGCACTAGTTCAAGAGTTGTATATGATATTTATACTTCATATAATCTGTATCATTCTTGTCTGTCATCCTTAATGTGTAAGCTGCCATCTCATTTGACAAAGTTTCTGAAAAATTTGGGTTTCCGTTGAACAGAATATAGTGCACATGGATATAAAGCCACAGAATCTTTTGGTTTCACGTAATGGTACCGTGAAGATAGCAGACTTCAGTGTCAGCCAAGTATTTGAGGTAATTAGGTCGCTCTGACAAACTAACCGTATCTCTTTCTTGTTCTAATAGTTTTTCATTCAAGTAGTCTAATTGCAGATGTGCAAATTGGATTTGCTTTTTTTTCTGTAATAGGCTCCATTTGTTTGGAGGGATGGTATTTTTCTTCTAGAAGAAAATATTCTCCTTGAAATATTCTTAAATAAAAAACATTTTTCTTCAAACCTTTTTTTTTCTAATTTTTCAGAAATAATTGCCATTGCTTTATTTTGTATTGGACTTGGTCTTTACCACATTTGAGGTTCAACTCAGGGGAAGAGTATAGGGCCAGGGTGGGTTCAGTGTGACAGTGTAGGAGAAAATGACTGCCTCCCAATGTGTGGAAGGGGACTTGCTCCATTTGATTGAAGGCCATACAATTTCCTTTTGAAAAATATTTCTCAAATGAATTTTAACTAAAAGATAATATTTTCTTCAAGATATCTTTTTATCGGATTTAAGAAACCAATAGAATTATTCAAATTTTATAGGGTTCACTTTTATTCCATTCGAGGGTGAGGTAAAGTAGAGGGTCTAAAAGTAGGATGGAAAATGTTGTGAAGGAAAATATCTTCCCTTCTTTTTGAAAGGTCAATTCCTCTTCAACGGTGGAAAATTTTCTCCTATTGTATTTATTGTTAATTATTCATATAAGAAAATAATAGAACTAAGATGGAACCCCCCAAACCTAAGCATCACTTAGAATTTCGATTTCAGCTGCATGTAACATGCTTCTAATATGTTAGAAATATGCATGTAAATACCAATTATGATGAGAAATAGGTTTTCTGATGCAACACAGAATCTGAGAATTAGTACAACAACAACAACAACAATCCCAGTGCCTCAAGGGCTCCCGCAAAAGCGGGGTTTTGGGGGGGGGGGGGGGGGGGTGTTGATGTACGCAGCCTTCCCCCTTCAAGGTGTCAACCTGAAGAGAGGCTGTTTCTGAGGACCTCCAACCTGAGAGATATGTCTTCATCATATCATGGTGACTTGTGAGCAATAGGGCATGAAAGCAAAAGAGTAATCCATAGCATAAAATGAGCAATGCAAAACATAACACCCTAGAGGAGACTACGAGGCAAAACCTTCCCTTCAAGGCAGCTAGTATAAGCAAATAGGCAGATACTAGACAGATAGGCGTATAGGTAGATAGGTGCAGCCTAATAGGCCTATACTCCTATGAACCCATATATAGCAGAATAAGTAGCGGTGTGAGGCCACTACCTCTGCTACCCCTATGCTAGTCCTCTCTCGAGCTCTAGCTCTATCTAGCTCTATCTAAGGCCATCTCCTTCCGTGAGTTTAGGTGGGTGAGGTCCTGTCGTACGACTGTAGTCGGCCCTCCTTTGGCCTGCTTCATCCTCTTCTTCCTAGCGTGGTACGAAGCTGATCGCATTACCTGACTGGAGAATCTGAGAATGAGTGATTTTAGAAAAATGCTATTTCTAGTTGTATGATATTAAGTTTGTTCTAGTTTGTTGGAATTGGGATAGAATCCTAAATAACTAGGGTCTTTTTGTTTTAATGGAAAAGTTTTTCAGTCATACGTTTACAGTTTCATTGTATAAATGAATAGCATTCCTTGTTTTAACGGAATTTGTTTTCCTCCATGAGAGGAAGTTGACTTCCTTTGACGGAGAAGAAATGACATTTTCCTTCATGAGACGTGGAACATTTTCCAACTTAATGTCATGTCATAAATCTTACTTATATCTTGATCAAGTGTGAATTCCATATGATCATCATCGATAATGAAATTATTTTCTTTAGCTAAAGGAACAAAATTTTAACAAAAGAATATTAATCAGTGAAAATATTTAGAGATGAAAAATTTCCTGAGAGGAAAATGTTTTCCTTTGAAGTGGGAGCCTTAGTTTATTGTGCTTGTCTTTTTTGTCAACAGGATATTGTAGCTCCTCTTTTGAGGCAGTTCAAATAGTGATGGGTCCTTCCTTTTTTCTGTTTTAAATGCGACTATTGGGTGATTTGGAAAATCAATGGGAGTACAAACACTTTTTTTTTTTTTTTTTGGGGGGGGGGGAGGGGGGGGGAATCTGCAAATATTGGTCCTGTACCCATCCATACCCAGGGAACTTTGACAGTAGAGTGATTTGGGCCACATTCGGGAAAACTTTGTTGGATTTTATCTGTCACTCTACTGTTCTCTATGAAAAATTAAAAATGAGATAATACTTGGAAACTTTTAGATAGTATGGAAAAGAGGTCCTTCTAATTACAAACGAGAACTTGGAGAACACAATGTTATCCAATTTTTCATACAATGGAGAACTGTGGTTTATGGGGAATTCAGAAAATGGGTCTCATTGCACGCATCTTCTCAAATAATGTGATTTTTTAGAACATATTTCAGGGAAGCTGGAAAAAAACTTTCCCTATGAAAACCCCCTTGACATTTGATGCTTCTTGGCAGCATTTCTTTTGCTTGAACATGTCAATGTGAACGTCATTCCAATTCTTACCCTGCAGGATGATAATGATGAGCTACGACGTTCACCTGGGACGCCTGTTATTACTGCACCAGAGTGCTGTTTAGGTTTGTGATTTATCTCCTTCATCCTGTTCACCAAAAGTGGAATTGTTCATAGTTGTTGCATGACGTTATTCTATTGTGTAGAAAGTTTTGAACTAACTGTTATGTGATTGGCTATGAAGTAACCATTTTTTTGTAATGTCTTCCATAATGCATAGCTATTGTATTCTATTTAGGATAAATACAGTAGAAACCATCCCAACAATCTTTCAAAATCAAACTAACCTTCTTAACTTAAAATCAAACTATAGTACAAACCATCTGAACTATCTTTTGAAATCAAACTAACCTGCTCAACTTTAAATATCATCAACCACACACCCTCAACCATCCATTTGTATTTATTGTTGAGCTTTTTAATTCGATTTTGTTCAATTTTTTCAACATCTACCACCACTTAAACATCACTTGATGTCATGTTAAGTCAAATTTAAAATATTTAATGGACTCATTATTTTGGCTGTTAGTGGAGCTAAAAAGTTACAAAAAAATTGCAACACTGGGTTTGATACTGAAGGGTGTGTTTGATACAGTTAAAGATGAGGTAGTTGTTTTGATTTCAATCAATAATTCATGGGATCTCCATAGTAATTAGCATTCTATTTGGTAGGACATTTGTATATCTATTAATTTGAACTTTTGGAAACAAAATGTTGAAAATCAATTTATCAAATATGAAACAGTAGCAGTGATTGTCGTTGATGAACAGGTCTAACTTATCGGGGAAGAGCTGCAGATACATGGGCAGTGGGAGTAACCTTATACTGCATGATAACTGGAAACTTTCCCTTCATTGGAGAGACACTTCAAGATACCTATGACAAGGTTTGCTTCTTCCTTCTTCCTGTCTAATTTGATCTGAATAATGTTACATGTAATCAAAAAACAAGTCTATACCCCAAAATACATAGCTATAAATAGGGGAAAAAAAAACACTGCATAAGTATAACAATTAATATAAAAAACCCCTTAGGTTGGCTTAAATGATAAGATACTTGGGCCTGACATTTCATGAAGCATTAGTTTTAGGGTTCAGATCTTGCCATTAGCTGCAAACAAGTCTTTGCAGCAACCCATTGCATTTGTGGGTCCTAAGTTACTCTATTGCACGTAGATGGAGTAGTTCCCATTTCATTTCTGATTTATCTATTTTCTTTTCTGTGTGGGGGTGAATATCTTACAGAAATCTTTTGAATTATTATTGGAAACAAATGGCCAACTAACATTTGACTTTATCAAACATACCTCTTCAACTATTTGTTTGTTTTACTTGGAACTTTTAACTCTGTTCGCAACCGGAGTCATGTGCCATTTGATGTAGGAAGGTCAAAGTTAAACTGTATGAAGTTCATTGATTTTTGCTTTTGTGGGCGAGTAAGAGATTTGGACGGAACTTTAGAGGGTATAAAGTTCAAGTGTTTAATCAAATTAAAGATCGAGGGATTAATCTACAATTTGATATTTTTTCAAATGCCCTCTTGCTCATAGTCCATGACCTTCCAGGGTTGTAGCCGTGGACGTCGGTATCTGCTGCCTATCTTGGAAACTGTTTTGTTAAAGAAATATTATTAAGTGAGAGAGAATATATTCAATTTCATTTTAGGACTAATATTAATACAATTTAACTAGTATAAGACTAAATTGATATAATTAAAACATAGGGACTAAATTGATATAGTAGACAAAATACAGGGACTAACATTGTAAGTGAGCCTAAAATGTAAGAAATCTACTAAAATAATGACTGATCTCTTTCGTTTTGCATTACGTTGTATTGTACTTATATTTGTTAAGAGACGTGATGAAATTGTTTTGCCATCCAGATTGTCAATGACCCTTTGCATCTTCCCAGTCATATAAACCCACAGCTGAGGGACTTACTTGAGGGACTTCTTTGCAAAGGTCTGTGATATCTCTATTCTTTCTTTAGTTTCTAATTATCAGCTTTAGTTATGAGACTTAAAATCAACTTACACGATTGCTTTACGGTAGCGGCATTTTTGCAGTGGTGCAGATAATCTATATATTGTACTTTTTTTCAAAATATACTTATAGATGCATTTACATATGATAAAATTTATCAAAGGGGCGTTCTAAAATCACCTGATTGACAGACCCAGCGAAGAGGTTGACACTGGAGGCTGTCGCGGAGCATCCATGGGTGGTCGAGAAGGCGGGCCCACTTCCCGAGTTCTTGTGTTGGTGCAAGCAAAATAGACCGCAAAGTAACGAATTTGAGGAGAGAGAATTTGATGTGAATGATAGAACTCAGTGACATGCATTCGTTTATAAAACTGACCCGACTCATCTAGAGAGAGAAAGACAGATATGTCATCGTTGCTCCCCTTCCATTCTTATGTTTGTTTTTTAATTTATCCTTGATGTGTATTGACAAAAGTTGGGGATTTTATTGTGTTCATCTAACCGCAAAGTCAAAAAAGAGCCAAAGCAAGAGCATTTGAGACTTTAAATGTTGTTTGGTGTAAATTATGATTATGATAGAGATTTTTTGAATTATTTTTCGAGATTTGTACATGTATTATCTGTATTAGTCAGACCATCGATTACGATTAGTCCTAGTTTTTAACTCCTTCAACCAGTCTTCCACTACGCCAGAGACGAGCTTTTCAAGTGTTGATAGGAAGATGGCAGATTTTGGAAGAAGCTCGAGTTGAAGTGGGTTTTTGATTTGAACTCAGGGAATTTCCTTGTGGGTGTTTTTGTTTTTGCGTATTGGTTTCGTAGCCCTGTTGAGAGTCAACTCTGGAGCGTTGAGTCTTAGCTTAGGTGAGTTGAGTATGGCGTAAGCACAATGATTAGATAAAGGTGACCGTTGAAGGTGTTAGTTACTTTAACTAGTAAAGTCTCTTTAGGTGGTACCTGGGACTTTTGATCAGGTCCCGCCTATAGCAGGGGAAAGTTGGGGTTTGGGATTTCGAGAGGGTTGCCCTCTTGTGCAATTGATGTGATCTTACCGTGTATTAAAAAGATGGTTGATTGGTGCTTATCCATCAAGTCTAAGTGGCATTCATGGGGGTGCGACAACAGGAAGCTAGGGAGGTGGTTGACTTTTGTTTTCTGGCGTCGTGGTGGCCAAGTGCTAGTGGTGTGGGTGTGTGGTGGCCGTCATGCGTGTCAAATTTGTTGAGTAGAATGTAAGAGTGAACTATAGGATTTGGTGTATTGGTTATGCTACCCACCCTTTTAGTATGAGGTTTGATTTGAAGCTCGTCTCTCCGCTCCCTCAATTGTTGGTGGCGTTTTGAGGACAATGTTGTATCTTTCTTACCTTCTTAAAAACAGAATTGTCTTATCATTCAGGTGTACGGTAGTAGTGCAGTGGCAGTGTGGGTGTATAGCGGCCACCAAGCTGGGTGCGCACCGCCTCTTTTTATCTCGCAGCGGCTGTTGGTTTTGCCATTGTCAAATGCATGGTCGGATATGGAACTTGAAAGCCATCATTTGCATTTCGCTAGTTTTTATATGGATTGGGTGTCTGGAGGATGCAGCTGAGGGCTTATCCTTGCTTTCCAGTACAAGGTTTGGGTCATAGCAGTTGTTGTGTTATGTCGCAAATTTTAGTGTGAATTTCGAGGCGAAGGTCAGTGTTTGGCTATAGTCTCGTGCCACCTGCGGTATGGACTTATTTTCGGGTCAGCCTAGTCAACTGTCTTCTAGCTAGTGTTTTACTTTTGTGCCTATATAACCAATTTTATCTGGATTTCAGCAGCATTGAGATGAATTTTATCCTTCATTTCCATCATACAATGCAGCTTGCTTCTTCCGTTCGTGATTTTTTCTTCATTGGAGGATTTTTCACGTAAATTTCTGTATCACTATTATTTTCTTTTTTCTCTTTTTATTTTAGATATTATTTTGGTGTCCAAATCGAATCAAGTTCTTGGGGTATTTTTCCTTACAGGGGAAGGAGATACGATGTTCATGCAACAATATTGAGGCTATTGTATTCAGTCGAGGCTCGTATTCTCCCTAGGAGTTTGTGTATAAGTTAGTTAGAGTGCATCTTCAGGTGTCTTATATGATGTGTTCTTTTGCTGCTTTTCGGTTGGAAGATTACGGCCATAGAAGGTCGAGGGGGTTGGAGTAGTCGTTGAACGAGTCAAACAAGGTGTTCGAGCGTTCATCCTTCGAGTGCTTTGATATCGATACATCTTCCCTCCATTAGTTAGTTCCTTATACTATTACGTAATACTTTCGCATTTTTTGAGTCGCTGTAAGCTTTGTTAGCAAAATGCGGTATGAAAATTAAATTGGATTTAGTACGTATGTGTATTATTTGGTTATATATACGAAACTTTGGTCAAAAGACCCGGTCATGAGGGTGTTTCAATGGTGGCGTTTCCTACCCATGTGGTCATCGCCCAGGGTCAGGAGTTCGATTCTCGCTGAGGATATACTCATAACTTACCTACTTATAGGGATTGTGAGCCTCATCATGGACCGGGGTTGGCAGGGGCAACTCAGTCCTTGTTACCCAAAAAAAAAAAAAAAAAAAAAAAAGCTTTGGTCCAAAGATCAGTGAGTAATCAAAGTAAATGATAATATTAGTCGTAATAATAGTAGTAGGCATATAATATAGCAAGTGATTGGGGACTACTGATAATTTGAGAGTTAAAATGATAAATTTAATAAACAATCATTAATCACTAATCAAAGAGGGAACCCACACGCCGTTATCGGATCCCATTAGAACTTCGAAGTTAAGCGTGCTTGGACGAGAGCAGTACCAGGATGGGTGACCTTCTGGGAAGTTCTCATCCTCAGGTTGGGGGCACTAGGAAGTAACCTCTCTTCAAGTTAACACCCTAAAGGGGAAAAGTTGCGTACATTCACTCCCCCCCAGACCCAGCGTAGGCGGGAGCCCTTGAGGCACTGGGTATGTTTCTTTTAATCTAAAATAATTTAACTATATGTCAATATACTAAAAAATAATTCAACTCTATTTTTTAACCTAAAAAAACTCAACTTTAACTTTTATACAAAAAATAACTCAATTTTAACTTTTTTTTATCAAAAAATAATCTAGTTCTGACTTTTCTACTAAAAACTAACTAAACTCAAAAATTAATCTAAAAATAACTAAAATACTAAATTCTAGTACGTGGTATGATGCTCCGACAATAAATGTGGTCAGCTCAACTCATTTACTAAATGAGATCGGCTCGGTATCGGTATCAATTAGGCTTGATTAATTGGCGAGCTGACTCTTTGAGTTTTGCCAGCTCATTGCACTCATTTACTAGGCTCGTTAAGCTCATTTATTAGGCTTGTCAAACTCATTTATGATTATTGTTACTTAAATTTTCAGAAAAGGTAATAAAATAAATCATCTATAGAAATTGGGAAAAAAAAATACATGTAACTCAATTCCGCAATGTAGACATGCGAGCTAATAATCGAGCCAGCTCATGAGCCCATAAACGAGCCGGCTCGTCAGCCTTTCGAGCTGAGTCGGCCTTTGTTGGATTTGGCTTGTTTATTTAAATGAGCTACCCTTAAATGAGTCACGCAAGCTTGCGAGTCAGCTTAGACGAACCCAAGCCGAGCCCTTAATGAGCCAAGTCAAACAAGCTCGTGAGCCGGCTTGGCTAATTTGCAGCCCTACAAAAAACGTGCCAAACCAAAAATACGTAGAAGAAAAAATATTGTCGGAGCATTATACCATGCATCACACCTCAGTATTTTTTAAATAAAATTTTTAGAGTTAGTTTATTTTTAGATTAATTTTAGAGTTTGGTTAGTTTTGATAAAAAATTAGGGTTGAGTTATTTTTGGTAGAAAAGTTAGAGTTGGTTATTTTTTTGGCTAGAAAAGTTAGAGTTAAGTTATTTTTTTGATAGAAAAGTTAGAATTGAGTTATTTTTTGGTTAAAAAATAGAATTAGATTATTTTTTGGTATATTGACATAAGTTGGATTATTTTTAGATTAATTGTTGATTTAGTAAAATATAGAATACATATACTTAATTTAGTTATTGGAATGATTATTTTTGATTATTATTTATTTTTAAATGAGAAATATATATACACGCATTACAATGTGTATTATACGAATAATATAAAAAATACGTATTTTGCCAAATTATTGGCAATTATATGTAAGTGCACTTTAAAGGCGAAAGTATAAACAACAACTAGAAGGGCTCCCGCATATAGGGTATAGGGTGTAGGATGTACGCAGCCTTACCTTTTCAAGGTACCACCCTAAAGGGAGGCTGTGTCCGAGGAAAGTACTGATACATAATTAAGATGTGTATTATATGCAAATTTTACTAATTGAGGCGGTAAGTGTGTTTTGTAGACAGTATCTTCTAAGCATGATAAAATTAGGGTGTGTTTGGTTTAGCTTATTTCAACTCATCTTTTTCATCTTATCTGTTTTAATAAGATCCGTTCATTTAAGATTTGTATCTTTTTACAGTGAAGTGTTTGGTTGTGCAGTGCAGAAAGATCTTTTTTTACATAATAAAGTATTTGGATACAAGTTTTAAAAAAAAAATTTATATATTATAATAATAGGCAAGAGAGAATTATAATAACAGACTGCTCTTCCAGCGTGGTGGCCAGAGCTGCATCTGTTAGATTGGCTGGGGAGCAGGCTTTTTTACCATCACATTCCCCCCAAGGGAACGAATGCACAACCGTGGTTAGAATTTCTTCATAGGTTCAACATTCCCTGCATCCAGTACCAGAGCGCTCGTTTATTTGTAAGGAGATTAGAATACTTGCCCCGCGGTTGACAAATGAAGGGATGGGAGTGGCTTAGCAGTCGTCTGGACATGTTTCCCTCCACCTCAACGGCCAAATCATTGGGAGATGGGCCTTGTAGCGATCACTCGTGCAAACCATGCCTTACGCCTCACAGCAGGTGGCACATCATCTTCTACTTCTGCCATGGGTTGAAAATGATGAAGCTATAGCTGATAAACATCAAACTCAGATAACAACGCCTGATATTGATACTCGGGGAAGCAACATTGATAATGAGTCAACAACATCCAGGCCTGAATTCCCTCCAGGATTCGAGCCCACAGCAGCAATCGGGGACTCTCAAGTTGAGGATAGTTTGCCGTAGAGTCGGCAAGTTTCAGATCCATGCTTGGAAGGGACTACCACGAACTGGAGGAAAAAAGAAAAATTTCACAAAACGAAAAGAGAGAGAAAAGCGATCAAGAGCAAAATGAGGGAAAAAGAAAAGCCGGAGTTGCAGGACTTCCTTAAGGATATGTATCCTACAAGTAATGCTAAAAAATCGTCTAAGAAAGCCAGAAAGAGAAAAAAATGGAATGGGAAAAACCGAATCCAGAAGATTACGAAAGAAGAGTATGATGTGAGGATTTAGGAAGCGGAACGGGCAATAGAGATAGGAGAAAATGCGGGTTTCAACTTTGATGGATTTGACCCGGCTATGGTGGTAGACATTCTGGCTCGATAATATGGCGTGGGGCTTGGGTTATGGCTTCAGCCCCTTTTCCGGTTCTTGTGCTAGCCTTTTGTCTCTTCTTCAGCTAGGGTTCCTATTTGTATTGGTTTTTCGCGCGCTGGTGTTTTTGTCCCCGTGTCTTTTCTGGTCCTGTTCTCTTTGTCTGTTTTTTCGGGTCTTGAGGCGAGCGTTTTGTTTTTGTTTTCTTGTTCTGTGTTGGTTGGTTTTGGTTCCCGTGTTGGCGTGGGCGGTTTCAGGCCTCGCCTAACCAATGACCTGCTTGTTTAGCGATGTTTTCACAAATTATCTTAAAAAATAATGATAGTTGGTCATGATAGTAGAGGGTAGTGAATATAGCGACCCATAGGCATTAAAAGGCCGGTGATAGGTGGGGGTGGTGATAAAAAGTAAAACTAGGTCATGGTGATAAAGATTTAATATTAATATAGCTTTTTTAAATCATAGTTCTGAAATAAGCTGTAAAAAAAATTTCAGTTTCGCATCTTTTTCTGCCTAGTTATAAAACAACTTTTTCATCTTTCTATTTAAGCGGTGAAAAAGATGTAAAAAGATCTTTTCTGTTAACCAAATGCAAGCCTTACAGGATGCGTTTGGTTCAACTTATTTCAGCTTATCTATTTCAACAAGATCTATTTATTTAAGATATATATCTTTTTACAATAAAATATTTGGTTATGCTGTGCAGAAAGACCTTTTTTACAAAATAAAATGTTAAATACAAGTTTAAAAAATAAACTTATCTATTATAATTTTAAAAATGACTTAATACTATAAATTAATTAATAATACTAGATATGAGAGAATCATAAATATAGTGGATCATGGCATTGGAGAGCAATGAATGTAGAGACTAATGGGCATAAAAAAGGTTGTGGTAGGTGGTAGTGGTGATAACAAGTAAAAGTAGGCTATAGTGGTGAAAATTGAATGTTAACATAGTCTTTTTAAAACATTTTTATTAAATAAGCTGTGAAAAAGATATAGTTTTGCATCTTTTTCTGTTTAGTTATAAAACAACTTTTTGATCTTTCTACTTAAGCTGTGAAAAAGATATAAAAAGATCTTTTCTGTAAGCTAAATGCAAGCCCTGCAGTTAACTAGAGCTTTTTTTTTTATAGCTTTAAGCTGTTAAAAACCTAAACCAAACGCAGCTACATTCAACTAGATCATTTTTACAACTTTAAGTTATTAAAAAGCTAAACCAAACGTAGGGTTATCATATCTTAAACTATTGCTTGTGTCTACTCCTATTGTTACACTAGCCAATTTTTCAATTATAAAAAGGGCAACATACCCTGTGCCTAAAGAGTTCTGTCTGAGGAGGGTGTAGGAGGGCGGATGTACGCAATCTTCCCTTTTCAAGGTATTACCCCCTAAAGAGAGGCTGTTTCTGAGTGCTCCCAGCACGCTGTTTTCGTATCCCATTAGACTTGTTAAAGTATATTAATTATATTTGTATCATTTAATTTTTTACTAAATTATTCTATTATTAAAAAGATTAATCATTGAATTTATGTATTATTAATAGAAAAATATTGCATCGTCTCTATTGACTGATAAGATGCAATACTAGAAATGTTACAAAGCATACCCACATTGAAACATTGAAAGCTTACTTTAAGACCTATATTCCACATTGGTAATTTAGAGAAGGGAAAGAAAGTTAATATATGGCCTTGTAAAGTCAAGGATTTGAACTAAGTTAAGGGTCAAAGAATGGTGGGAGCCACACTTTTGCAGAGCCGTGCTGTGCTCGGGTGTGGGTATCCCTTTTTCTTACGGGTATTTTTTTCATCGGAAATCAATTTCTTAACTGGGTAGCTTTTTCCTCCTCGTAAAACTGCGTTGTGTCATTCCTTTCAAATATTACTCCGATTTTCCAAGGGATGCGCCTCCCCATTGTAGTTCAGTTACTGTCACTCTCTTCCCAAGCTAACCGTTGGGACGCGTCTCCAGAAGGTGACTGTTAGAGAGTTCCAACAGTCATATTCTCAGCCTATAAATAAATAGCTCAAAACTCAGTTTCTATCACCGAAAATCAAAAGCTCTCTCCTCTCCTTCTCTATTGTCTTCTCTCATCCTACGTTTGGACAAAAGTTCTCTTGGCATTCCACCCGGCTTCTAACGAGTGCATGTTAAAGGTCGAATTTTGTTCATCCCGGAGGATGGCCGCCGATTGAACTACGTGTATCCTAGTAGTGGCGAAATCGTCTTTTAGGACAATGGCTTATACCACGGCTCGGTGACTTGCTATGTAAGATCTTTCCCTTCTTTACCGATTTCGTTGCTGTGTTTGATCAATATTTTACAATTGCGGTTACTAATTATTGTTTTTACAACATGCAAAAAAAGGAAAAAAAGAAAATTAACTTCACAATAATAAATAATAAAGTGCATCTTAATATGTATTGGTTGGAAACCCTTTTAGAAATGTAGGAGTTGAAGTTGGAATCAGATATGCATCACCAAACTTATTTTTTCTTAGGAAAACGACAACAACCAATCTGGTGTCTTAAGGTTTTCGTATATGCAGGGCCTGTGATTATTTTTTCATTGGGGAAAAAATAAAATGAAATTGAGCTATATCTACCTTCAATTTTTTTTTATATAATAATAAATGAAAAGAAATGAATATCGTGTATATAAATTAATTTAGAATTGTACGGTTAGTCACAAATGATGAAGTATAAAAAAGTGAATGGTCGTAATTTCTAATGATATTATTTTTCCTTTTTTTTTTGGCTAATGGACAAACATTATTCCCCCATCCCTCATCAATCCGTCAAATGTATTTGTGTATATAAAACTTTTGTGTTCAAATTTTTGCCCATCTTATACTAGCTAAGAAAATTAGATTTCAAATTTAAAAAATTAATTCTCGACCATGCCGTAAGCTAAATCTCCTTGACTAATTGCTTTGACGTCTTCACCCTCTCACCATGTCTTGATCATTTTGTTCCTTCCATACCAAATATATCACTGTTCCAAGGCACATCATTTGCATTTTACTAGCTGATAACCTATTTTTCACTGATGTTGAAATTCATTCCATAACCCTTCCCAAAGTTTGTATCATATGTCGGGATGCCTCCCCTGTCACGAACCCAAGGGTTAGTGATGGGATATTCACGGACCTTAGTTCGTGATGGTGAAATAGAGTTTATGTGAGAAGAAAAATAGATCGAATTTAGATGAGGGAGAATTAGAAATAGAGTATGAGATAAGAAAGAAATTAGGATTAGACTTAGATGAGAAGAGAAGTGTTGAGAAGAGAAAGATAGAGAATTTAGTAGAGAGGAAAAGATATAATTTTCATTAATAATTTCATTGGATGATTACAACTCATACCTAAGCTTCATATTTATACTACTAGGACTTAGGATTCTAGATTCTTCTAACTTAATTACATCAATACTTACACAAGAAGCTACCGGTTGGGGATAACAAGGAAAAAGGAGGGAAAACTCTTCATATGCCTTTTAAAAAATCTTAAGTAATATTCTAGAATATTTCGGGTAAAATTATAAATTAGAAAATATAATAAAATATTATTGGGCATCTTGATGTGTTCCTAAGGTAAGGTCACGGCTAGGGTCGTGACATCCCCATTCTATATTCGTTTTCCAAACCCTCTGCACTCAAGAGCAGTCAAAGAAAATGTAATTTATACACTCCTCCTCATTACTACAAAACACACAAGGGCTCGTTAAACTCACACCCCTTTTTTTTTTTTTTTGAACGGAAAACTCACACCTTTATAATTCAAATAAATAAATTCTTATATGGGTATTTAGTTTCAAATTAATTTTTATAAAAGTATTTAATTTTTTTTATCATTAAAAAGTTAAATTAAAAGAAAAACTCTGTAAAATATAGTTCAATATTATTATAAAATTAGGTGCATATTATACTCAAAAAAAAAAAAGAATAAAAATACAAATTCAAACATATTTAGAAAAAAATAGTAAATATTTTATTTCAGAACTTAAGAATTAAAGAAAATTTTATTTTATTTAAATAAATCTTTTCAATTTCTATTCTGTCTGAATCTCACTTTCTCATTTCTTTCTCTGCTCAATTCCTTTTCTCTACGTTTTCACTTCATTCTCTTACTACACATTTATACAGAATTGGGGGCGGTGAGAGTTTCCTAACACGGGAAAGAAATGAGGAGATGAGAAATTATATATATATATATATATATATATATATATATATATATATATATATATATATATATATATATATGTATATATATGTATATATATGTATATAAGTTTTTTACATAATTTTTAATTTTATAAAATACTTAATATTGACTATAAAAATTATACTATTTGTAGAGGTGGCCACAGGCCGGGTCGGGCCAGGCCTGGGCCAAGGCGGGTCCGGGCCGGTTGGGTTCCGGGCCTAGAGGGCTCCAGGGCCAGACCCAGCCCCGGACCAGGCCCGGGCACGCTACAGTGCGGGCCGGCCGGGTGGGCCATGGTTGGCCCGCTTTTCGTCAGCTTTAAAAAAAATACAAAATTTAAATAATACAAAGTCGTTTTATACTAAAATTATTATAATTTATTCATAAATAATATGAGATACAAATACATTTTATCCCAAACACTAATAATGCTAAATATATGTAATAAAATAAAATATACAATAAGTAATAGTAAATAATGGTAAATAAATAACGTAACAAGTATAAATACACCGCAGTTGGGGCCTAATATTTAAAAGTACAAATTTGTTTATAAAAAAATACAAAGTAAATAATTGACATACAAAAGTGTTGATATTAGTCGCATGGGAGGTTGCTGTGCCATCGTTTAACGTATCAGTGGCGCGGTCGTTTTCTTCATCGCTCGATGAATCCAGCCTCACTTTTTGTTAATTCCTTGCCTCAGCTAGCAGCCAATCCTTCAAGCACACGGACATCTCCAAGCTTAACGGTGATAGCTTCGCCCTCTTCGTTCCAAGCAACCTGCCACCAAGACTGAAAGCACACTCCGATGCTATTGAAGACACCGGACAACTTAGTCTATCACGTGCCATGGTGGAAAGCACGGGATACTGGGCTTGGTTTGTGTTCCACCATTGTAAAAGGTCAAAATGCGGGTTGGCCGGCATCGCGAAAATATGGAGCAACGGTGTCCGCACATAATAATCTAGCTCGTAACATGACGTGGGGGTTACTGTGGGCGTAAATTGCTATAACAGCTTCCACGAATATGACGTCCGTGAACTACTTCCACTAGATGTGGAAGATCCTACTGCAATAGTACTAGGATATAGATTATTGGACGCTAATTTACGGGAATGGTGGAAAAATAAACTGTGCAAGTCGTTATCGAATTCGGCAATGAAAGTGTTGATATTGCGATTAGAATACAAATATTTGAAAAAATATTGGCAAAACAAGTTTAAACCCCCGCGTTTACAATAAGGATCTAAAATAGTTGCTAAGCAGTATGTAAGGGGTAGTTCAGAATAATATTTAGCAAACTTTTATTTCATTGCCTTAATTGATTCGAACAAAATGGGGTGGATTCATTATCCGCCATCCAATTTACAATATCAAGCAATCTTGATATTGCTTGAGGCATGATCGGATAGTAGCAACCCGAAAAAAATGTCGTGGCTCTTTAAACATGCAAAAAAATTTACAAATTTGATCGATTGTCTCCCAATGTATATCATTCAGGTTGTAATCGCTCCATTATGAACGATTGTCCTGTGCGAATTCCACCAGGACATCTTTATATGGTAGAATGCACTCTAACATTTCTACCGTAGGCAACCACCTAGTTTAGAAGTTTAGTTTGAATTGTTTATATTCTATGCCATGCAACCTACATAAATTTCTAAATCTTCTTTTTCTAGTGCCGGATGATTTAATAGATATTATTACGGATCTTAAGGTGTTAAGGGATGCGTTTACTAGCTCTAAACCATCCATTACCATTAAATACAAAATGTGACAAATGCAACGAAGATGGAAACACTTCCCACCTAACATGGGTCTCATGTGCCTAATTAAATGTATAACGGATGCAGTGTTACTGGTAGCATTGTCGAACGTAATACTGAAGATACGTCGCTCTATGCCCCAGTCCTGGACTACCGACATAATCGCACCCGTATTATCTCGGCAATGTGGGGGTAATCTAAATAACCAAAATGAATTATTCTCTTTTGGAGGATGTAGGAGTCATCGATCCAGTATGCCATTATGAATATATAAGGCACATCGGGTTTCGACTTCCATGTGTCCGACGTCAACGAGAACATGTTTGTGTTCGTCGCAAAAAGTGTTAAGACCTCAACTTTCATCCTGTGGTACTCTGTAAAAGCGTCCTGCTTTACGGTGTTCCGCGGAACCATCACAACGGCGGGGTTCACCCATTTTTGGAGGTAGTCGACGAAATATTAGTCTTCGCCGGCATTGAAAGGCCTTTCACCCAAAATTATATATTTAGCTAGCCCCTTTTCGGTTGTCCTCTTGAGAGAACCTAAAATTAGCAAGTGTACCGGTCACTTGCTGTAGTAGACGTTGTTGGCTCTTATCTGGGCATTGTTCGGGGTGGCACCTAAGTATATGTCTGCTTAATGTACCTGTCCCACTGCCAGGTTGATGGCTAAAAGACCTAGGTGGGTCACATAATTTACAAGTTGCTTTATTAGTTGTTTTATTAAGGGTAAAGTGATTCCATACTCCAATAGTTGTACGTCTACTAGTAGATGTACTACTTTCAGGCTGGGCTTCAGTGGTGGGCGTAGGTTCCTCATCAGTTTGTGAGTCTCCACCCCCACCACCCGACTCATGATAATATTGTTGTTGTTCAAATTCACAATTTATACTATCATCAGTGTATGGGGGTGATGGGACTGGTTGTATAAAAGCTTGTTCTTCCGTATTAAGTTCGATAATTTTACTCCTTTTAGGGATTCTGGGTGGCCAAGAAGAGCTAGAACTAGCACGACCGGCTCCAGAGGATGATGAAGAGTTGTGTGCCATATTAGTATAAGTGATTAGTATTTATAAAGTACAAGTAGTATTACAAATTAAATAACTAAAAATGCGAACCAAATAAAATTGCGATACTAAAATTATCGCAACGAGATAACAATGAAATTCGAACTTCAGGCAAACACTTTATGAACTTCGAACTTTAGAGCACAATGTTGCAATTAGTAAAGTTGAAGAAGATGGGAGATAATGAATGCATATAGAGAGAAGAGAAGATTGAAAATTTGATGAGGAAATGAGTGGGAGAGGATGAGGTATTTATAAGAAAGAAAATATAATTTTTTTTTTTAATTGGGAGGAGGGGGAGCAACGGCTACCCCTCCTCCAAAAGAGCCGGGCCCGGGCCAGGCCCAAGCCCGCCCCCCTACAGTACGGGCCGGGCCGGGCGGGGCCCAACCGGCCTGACCCGGCCCGTTGGCCACCTATTTGTAACAAATGTATATATACTTTTTCTCTGAGTATGGCTCACCTTGGTTGACCATACAAATTAGTGGACCAACAAGAACAGTGAATAGCAGGAGTAGGTGAACCAAAATGATTCATAGTCTACTATGACTATAATTATGAATCTCATTCAACAACAAAAGCAGAACAATCATCATCAAACCCCTTAATTTCTAAATCATTACACTGCAAATCCCTAATTTCTCTGATTGTGGAAACCCTAACCCTAGGAAAGAGAAAATGGTGACTACATCCGAGATTGTTAAGAAGCTGAATCTCCAACCCCATGTTGAGGGCGGATTCTATTTCGAAACTTTCAGAGACAATTCTATAATCCTCTCCACTTCAAAGCTTCCTTCTCAATGTAATTTTCATCATTTTTCCTCTTGAATTGCTTTGTTTGATTTTTGTTTTTTGTTACTTGAATTTCGAATTTTAGTTTATGATTATGAGATTTAGATTGGACGAACTTGTTTATGGTTTGAATTATTTGTGTAGAATTTTCCAGGATCTAAATTTTAGGATTAGAAATGGTAAAGATACCATTATTAGAAGCCATTGTTGTATTAAACTGAAAATTGGTTTTAAAAAAAAAAATTTTTTTTAGTTAGATCTGCAAAACAATTATAAACAAGAACGCAGTCTTTTGACTGCGCTTCCTTTCCAATTGATGATTACCAAGGGAGCAAGTCTGATACGAGCCAAAATAGTATAAACAATATTGATATAAATGTCATCTTTGCTGCCATGTCATCTTCGAACGCCATGTCAGCCTAGATGCCACGTCATCATAGCTCTTTTAGTAGTATAAATAAGGAGAGTTGATTAGGGTTAGGATATGTCAGATGATATTCTTGCTCATTCTCTCTCTCTCTCCCTCTACCCTCTTTTACGTTTTCTCCCCTTTCTTCGTCATTACCATCATAGTTGAGATATTTGTCAACCGTACACCAATTTATTGTTAAATCATACTTATACATATATACTTATCAATACAATACAATGTTTGCTGTTCTCAATTTCTGTTGTTGGCTATGTGATTGTGCTCTTGAGCTGCAGAATTGAAGTAGTTGATTTGGTGTGAGCTTGGATTATTGGGTGTGAGCTTTAGGATACGTATCAAAATCATCCCCTTAGCTAGGTTTTAGGAGGAAAAAGGGGACGAAGCCTAGTGCTAGTAAAATATATGAACTCCTCATCAAAACCTGTCTTTTTATTTAGGCCCACACCTTACATACCCTACTATTAATCATACAATTTAGATGAAATGAACCTAGGCCACATTTTCAGAATATGATGTCATTCATGAGACTTTTCTTAATAGCTTAAACCTTCAGAATAGTTGGATACTTTATGATATGGGCTATTACAAACCTCTCTTTTGCACGCAATGGCTATACCAGAAATCTATTACATACTGACTTCTATTTCAGCGGCAAAAGCAAAAAAAAGCTTTGGGACTGAAATAGCCAGTATGTAATAGATTTCTGGTATATGTATTTATATAATATAAAAACGTTTGTTTGATTTTGGATCTAATGAGATGGTACCTTATGTGCAGACAAGGTTGATCGTGCAGTTAGCACTGCAATTTACTTCTTGCTGCCTTCTGGGTCTGTATCTCGTATTCATCGAATACCAAGCTCGGAAATATGGCACTTTTATTTGGGAGAGCCTATCACGGTACATACATTTTTCTACTTGAATGTCATTTAAGGAACAAAGAGATGTCATGGGTATATATAAATTGCATCCAATTTGGGACACGACACGCATTGTAAAATGTAATTGATTACATGAAAACAATCGTTTAGCATTGTCTTTTTTATAGCCCAATAGGCCAAGTGTATTTGGTACTCAAAAGGGGTATGTAGATCATGTATCCAAACCGTTCTCCTAATGCACGTGCTTGTTTAGTTGGTTATATGGATTGAGTTGCGGTTTGTGATCATGTTGTGGTTGACCTCGTGGTCTTCTAGAAGTGCAGGATTGCAAACGTTGCTTAGTTGATTGCACTGACTGGTGCGTCACTTGTCCAGAACTAGATATACTTCAGTGCAAGGCCTTGCCTACTCTATATTGGTGGTGGATATATTGATTTTGGTCTGGGCTAGATGTACTAGTCAAGAGTCAAATAGTGTGGGTGTTGATGGTGATATCAAAATCACAATGTTTAGTTTAAATCTAGCTTGGCTAAGCTTATGACTGCAAAATATGGTGGTATATTAAACTCTCGGTTATCGTACATGGAGAAATTATGAACAAATACTGAGTTAGAAGTCAGTGGGTCAGTCTATCTATTGCCAATTGATTTCATAATCAAACCCCTTTTAGGCTGTAAAATGTTGACAGCTAAATGGTTTTTTGGCTTTGATTTGTCATTTCTGGCACAATTCACTCATCTTCCGGGTTACTTTAACTTACGCTTGAAATCAAGTCATGGTAAGTCCAGTGTTTGAATCATATCTGGTGGATGTTATTGAAAGGATTGGTGCGACCACAATAGGAAAATAACGTCAGTTAGTTTTCGATGTTATGTCAAATTGGAATAAAAGTTTTGCAACTATTAAATTTGTTTTTCGTTGATAGTTTTTTTACAAGCAAAAACATCTGCAAGTATACAAATACGCATTATGGATGCCTTCTATAAAGGTACAGTGGTTATGTAGACGATTGTCTGTCGGGTATCTCAAAATTTATCAGGTAGCAGCCCTTGTGTAACAATTTACAGTCAATTGTTTCTCTGCTAGCTCAAATTCGTTACATACCGGTCCTTATGTAACCTGTACTTTATTTCATGGCTGCACGATTATTTCATGGGTTCATGCACAAAGATGTAACAATTTTTATAATAGCTTTTAGCTCTATATTGGCTACAGAGTATCAATGTATCCTTGAGCTATGCTCATAGTTGATGTTTTTAAAGTACGATCGGTCATCTCCAGTAGTTTTCACTTTCGCGGAATTCTACATAAACCCAATGCCACAAGGGCTCTCACTAGAGTAGGGTCTGGGAGGGGAGAGATGTACACAACCTTACCTTTTTAGGATGCTACCCTAAATGGATGTTGTATCTTGCGGAATCTTACACGTATGTTCTAATAAAATAAATACCATGTATACATTACATCGGTCACTGAAAAAGTACCGTCATCTAGTTACCAATATTATAATGGCTTGCTAAAACTTGATCGTCTAGATGCGGTTACATTATTTAACCTTTAACCTTTACTTAATTCTATGTTCTCCAACTTGTTCTTGAAACTTCAGATAGTGGAGCTGAATGACAGAGATGGAAGTGTCAAACTTACTTGCCTCGGACCGAACCTAACTGAAAACCAACAACCACAGTATACCGTGCCACCGAACGTTTGGTTTGGTTCTTTCCCAACCAAAGACATCGACATATCATCAGAGGGAACAGCAACCAAAGCAGCGCCTAGAGATGCAGAGACTCACTATTCTTTGGTGGGATGCACCTGTGCGCCTGGGTTCCAGTTCCAGGATTTTGAGATGGCATCGCAAAGCGAGCTCGTTGCCGGGTTTCCTAATTATAGTTCCCTTGTCTCTCTTCTCACTTCTGATTGAAACGATGATATTTTTGACGGTATTTATCACTTAGGTACAATAAGGTTTGAGGATTTATTATTTAGGTACCTTTATATTTTAATATATACCATGAAGTATCTCGAGGTTTCAAAGCTTTATTATTTATGTACCCTCCAATTTAATCAGGCGGATTTTATTAGAATTTGGCAAATTTGAGAAGAAAATTGCTAACATGGCACATGATTACTAATATATGGATGTGTCATGTTTGTATTTTTGGCAAGAATTTTTTGGATTCTAACAAAAAAGTGATCGGATTGAATGAATTGTAGCTCTATATTATCAAAATAATGTTTCAAGCTAACATTCTCATGCAAAATATATTAGATTACGATGGAGATACCCATATATAGTTGAAGTCAGGTGCTGAGTTTACATTTTTTAACATTCCCTTGGTTCTTGACAAAAGATATCTTGTGATAAGATTTTTAAATCTCGGGGTAACCTAGTGATCAAGGTTTTTAAGTATTTTTTGAAATGTTGGGGTACCTCTCAACCCTCAAGCTGCCTAAGTGATAAATTTCCTATTTTTGAGTGGCCAAAGTACCTTGGAAGGACGTTCTGCTTCTAAGATTGCTATTATGTGATGCATTTGGTCGAAAGAAACATATGATGTTAAGGATGATGGCTCCAAAGGTGTAAAATCTTTGTAATTTTCACAATAAACCTGCCCTGAATTTTGGTATTGGAGTAGTTTGCGTGGCTTGAAGCCTTGTGTTAATTATGTTTGAATAACATGTTATAGATACTGAAAGCTTGTTCATGTTCTTGTATTTATGCTTGCATATTCAAAATTTTGAGTTGATGTTTGATTTTGTATCTCTTATGAGACCAATCTTGAGAAAAATCATCAAATATTTGTCATCATCAAAACGGGGAATTCATTGGTACTTAGGTGGCAACATTGGTAGTTAAATAACATGTCGCCTTTGACTAGTGTTGCGATTGAAGCTCATCAACCCCTCTCTAAGAAAAGTTTCTTATTTGTGGAAATTTTAACCTTCCTACAAATGTAAGAAAAAATTGAAGCTTGAAAGTTTTATGTGATGGTTGGGCTATTCTTCTTGAAAGTTAAAGAAAGCGTTTGGTGAGCTGTTAGGTTTTATACAGTGGATGGACTACCTACCTCTTAAGTCTGTGGTCTTGGGTTCGACCCTCGTATACCCCCTCCTTGATGTTGGTGGCCATTATTAGGAACATATTATACTCCTCACTGAAGAAAAGAGAAGCATTTAGTACCTATTCTTGGAATGTCTTTGCCTAATGCATCATTAGGAGAATGAATCGGAACTCTGATTTTGGATGCTCATTCATGACATTCATATAGCAGATTTTATGGCCTTTGTTCGCTTGCCAGTCTGTAGCTCTATTTCCTTCTTTGAAAATGTGGAAAACATATATGTTGCTACTTTGTTATGCTTTTGGGCATCAAGAATAGCGTTATGGATCTTCTATGGATATCAGATTTCATCTTTGGAAACTTGAATGGCGTCTATATTATCGCCTTCAACATGGATTCGGGTTTATCCTAATTGAAACATGGATTCAGGTATATCCTAATTGAAGTGCCTCAAATGTTCCATCTTGGTTTATAGGACTTGGCAGTTAAAAAGAAACGTATTGACTACATTTCTAGATCAGTGGCCAAGAACTCCTTGTATGATATATCGCCTTAACATTTCTTGATGCTTCCTTATCTTCCGATAAATGGGTCGTCTTATGGCTTATGTTGTCGGATGGACTTACGTGACTTGGGTAAATGTGTTCGAGAAGTAGTCAAACAAGTTATATAAGGTGTTCTGTTCAGTTTTTTGATGGAAATACTGGCTCTCAAAATACATTGTCTTCAAGAGGCGAAGCAACTACGAGAGCAAGTTCTAAAAGTAGCCAACCTCGAGCCTTGCAATCTTCAACACCCATCATAGAAGAAACCCGGTTCCTAGACTGCTTGTGAAGAACAAACCAAACATAAGAACTAAATGATCGGCCAAAAGAAGCCACTAGACTCGAGACCCTTTGAACTGCATCAGTGATGTCACATATGGGATTAATTTATGTGCCAGATACAAATGTATAAAAGTTCTCCTTTAGGAAAAATAAAATTTTAATGTTATTTTCCGTAATCCATTAGTTTTCTACTACATTAAGGGATATACGACTTGTGTACTGAGTTGAACACATACATAATTTTCCTTGGGTATAATAGCCTAGTCTTCATATATGAGTTGACTTAGGTCTTGTTTGTATGAGTTGTTCATCTTGTATTGTGACTTTGTCGCTATTTACCCAAAAAAAGCCATGTATGTATGTATGATCTAACTTCCGATATGAATCCTGATGTACTTATGTTAAGTGTTTCACATGTGAGTTAAATAAGAATCCCATTTTGAAGTTGCTAGAGGCAATATATCAACATATACTTCAACCAATTTGTTCTAATATAGAACCCACTTAGGCTTATATTTGATTTTCATATATGCCAATTCTATGAATCGGGTTTAAAGACCTGGTAAGATTTAACGGCTCCAATGATCAAAATATGGCTCATTGGAAGATCTACTACTCCGAACAAGAATAATCTAAAATCGTGACTTCTTTTTCCCTCTATTGGAAACATTGAGACGTTTTGAATCCGTGTACTCATACTCAATGCCAGTACAAAAATAGATTGAAATGAAATCAAAATACATGTAATAGAAGGTATAAGTGCTAGTTTGGAGCTGATTTGCAATTTTTTTTTTTAATTTTATAATTAGCGACAAAACTGTAATACAAAACAGGCAAATTGTACAAACCGGTTTGCAGTGTGAAAGGCGATGCTAGAATGTTGTTGCACATGAAAGAAGGGAAGTTGCAGAAAAAAACAGAGAATGAAATGATTTTGAGTGTTGAATAAGGACGTGCTTCAAAATTCAACAAACGTGCACTATAGCATACTATGCTCAGATGACTCTTGAATATTAGAAGTTTCGTGCTTCAATTTTGTTCACGGTATTCTTTTCAATATAAAAAAATGTGTGGAAAAGCGGAAATTTCAAGTACTGAATTCAAATAAAATACCATGACAATCAAGAAGTAAAATAGACTAAAGAGAATCAAACACAAGAACACAGCAATTTAGGTGGAAACCCCTCTACAATCGAGAGGAGAGAAAACCACGGGTAAAGATTGGAGCTTTTATTATTGAATCGAAAAAGAAGAATTATAATCACTTATTCTCTCTCTCTCTCTCTCTCTCTCCCCTCTTTGGTGCGATGCCGCAAGGGAAAATCTCTCAAAAGAAATTGAATCAATTCTAACGTAACCCTACGTCTCTATTTATATCTTCATGAAAACACGGCTCCCGATTGATTGGAAGGCATGAAATCAAGGCTCCCGATCGATTGGAAGGGTCCCGATCGATCGGGTTCCCGATCGATTGGTAGTTCACCGATCGATCGGTGAGCTCTCTGTAGGCGTGATCTATTTACGTAACATTCCTGATCGATCGGGCTCTTCTGCCGATCGATCGTCGGACTCTTGGCTTGCCTCCACTTAAAATTTAGGAATTTGAGGCATAAACCTAACAAATCTCCACCTTGACTTAAATTCGATCACTGAAATAAAATATTTCCACCTTCTCCAATAACACCCCCACACCAGGGTTAACGAACTGAAACTGTAAGTCTAACAAAATTCGAGCAATACTCGAATTTCCTGCCAGGAAGAACTTTAGTGAACATATCTGCTGGATTATCTTCAGTACCAATCTTCTTCAACTCCACCTTTCGCTCATCAATCAGATCTCTAATAAAATGATGCTTAAAATCAATGTGCTTCGTTCTGTCATGATGCGTCATCTGATCTTTAGCTAGGTGAATCGCCAACTGGCCATCATAGTAAACTCCAACAGTATCTTGATCAACACTTATCTCACTAATCAAACTTCTCAACCAAACAGCTTCCTTAAACGCTTCTGTAACTGCCATATACTCGGCCTCGGTAGTTGACTGTGTAGTAATTGATTGTAGACAAGCTCTCCAACTAATAGCACTGTCTCCCAAACAAAACACCTAACCGGACGTAGATTTCCTCTTATTGAGGTTTCCACCATAATCTGAGTCAACATACCCTACTAAACAACATTTACTCTTCCCAAATTCCTAACAAACATCAAGTGCCACGTAAGTACCTGAGAATCCATTTGACAGCTTGCCAATGCTCATTTCCTGGATTCGCCATGTATCTACTCATTTTGCTCACAGCATAAGCAATATCTGGATGGGTACATATCATAGCATACATAATACTACCAATAGCACTAGAATAAGGAACCTGTGACATGTACCTGACATCTTCTTCAATCTGAGGCGAATCCAATGCTGAAAGCCAGAAATGAGCTCTTAAGGGAGTGCTAACTGGTTTAGCATCTTTCATGTGAAATTGGTCCATAACCTTCTCAATGTACTTCTCCTGACATAAGTACAACTTTCCTGCTTTTCGGTTTCTACTGATTTCCATGCCAAGAATCTTCTTAGCTGCTCCTACGTCCTTCATCTCGAACTCGCTTTCAACATTGCTTTCAAATCATTAATATCTGTCATGTCCTTAGCTGTAGTTAACATATCATCAACGTATAACAGAAGATAAACAAAAGAACCTGAATCTGTCTTCCTGAAGTACACAGGACTGTCATACTTACTTCTGAAGAACTCATGACTGATCATAAACTGATCAAACCTTTTATACCACTGTCTTAGCGATTGCCTCAAACCATATAAAGATCTTTCAATAAACAAACATGATATTCCTTACCCTCAACAATGAAGCCTTTAGGCTGATGCATGTAAATACTCTCCTCTAGCTCACCATATAAAAATGTAGGTTTCACATCTAACTACTCAAGCTCTAAATCATGCATAGCTACTAAAGCAAGCATCGTTCGTATGGAACAATGTCTAACAACAGGTGAGAAAATATCATGAAAACCAACACCTTATACTTGACTGCAGCCTTTAGCTACTAACTGAGCCTTGTACCTTGCATCTTCCACTCCAGGAATGCCTTTTTTTCTTTTGAAGACCCATTTGCACCCAATGACTCTTGTTCCTGTTTGAGGCTTGACTAACTACCAAGTCTGGTTCTTCTTCAAAGACTCCATTTCTTCATGCATGGCCATAAGCCACTTATCTGACAAATCTCGATACAATATCTGAATATGAAGACGGTTCACTGTCTTTCATTGTTTCAGTTGTAGTAAGGGCATAGGCTATCATCTCTTCATACCCATATCTTTGTGGCGACCTAATCTATCTTCTCTGCCTACCTCCTGCAATTGTATGCTGCTCGACTTGCTGAACTGTTTATGTTTTATCAATCTCATCAGAAACCTGTATTGGAGGTGCCTACATACTCTCAAACTGAACTACCTACTGCTGATATGAACGTTCTGACTGCATCTGACTATCATCAGGCTTTTGCGTTTGAACTGATTCACGAACTAAGAAGGGCATGTGTGGCGGATGTAGTAGAGCAGATTCATCAAACGTAACATCTCTACTGGTCCGAAATTTATGAGATTTTGAATCCCATAAACGATATCCCTTCACACCTAACGTATAAACAAGAAAGATACACTTTTTGGCCCTAGGCTCTAGCTTTCCATCATTAACATAAGCATACGCAGGACAACCAAATATCTTCAAATACGAATAATCAGCAGGAGAACCATACCATACCTCTTTTGGAATTTTCAACTGAAGTGATGAATAAGGAGATCTATTCACTGGATAACAAGCCATGTTAACTGCCTTTGCCCACCATTCTCTCCCTAATCCTGCATTTGAAAGCATACACCGAACCTTCTCTAGTAACGTCCTATTCATTTTTTCTCCCACTCCGTTCTGTTGAGGTCGACCTGTACAAGTCCTGTGTTTGACAATGCCTTGGTTCTCACAGAATTTGAGGAAATCACCCTCAACAAACTCAAGGGTATTATCTGTCCTCAACCTCTTTATCTGCTTCCCTGTCTGTTTTTCAAACAGTGTCTTTCACTTCCTGAAGACTTCATAGACGTATTAATGTATTAGGGATAGTATCCATGTTGATTTTATTCTGATATTATTCCGATTATATTCTTCATTTTTTTTCTTAAGAAAATAGACCAAAACTTTACGTGAATAATCATCAATGAACGTTAGGAAGTACCTGGAACCTCCTTTGGAAGCGACTCTAGACGGTCCTCACAAATCTGAATGTGTATATTCCAACGTTCCTTTAGTTTGATGCACTGCCTCCTTGAAGATGACTCTCTTTTGCTTCCCATATACACAGTGCTCAAAGAATTCCATCAGTCCAGTTGACTGACAACATAACAGACCCCTCCTACTCAACTCTGATAGCCCCTTATCACTCATATGGCCCAATCTCATATGCCATATCTTAGTGATCTCTGTATTTGTCATAGATGATGTAGAAATAGTCACTGACCCTGTCACGGTAGAACCTACAAGCTCATACAAGGTTCCTACCCTTCTACCCTTCATCACAATCAATGCACCTTCACTGACCCTTATAGCTCCTCTTTCGGCTGTGTACCTGTACCCATTGGACTCAAGGGTACCTAGAGAGATAAGGTGCTTTTTCACATTTGGAATGTGTCTCACGCCGCTAAGTGTCCTAATAGTGCCATAAAAAATCTTCACACGAACTGTTCCAATACCCATCACCTTACACATGGCATCATTTCCCGTTAAGACTACCCCACCCTGAATTAACTTATAAGTGGCGAACCAGTCTCTGTTAGGACAAACATGGTAAGAACAACCTGAATCCATGATCCACTTATCTCTGGACCTGGTCTGTGACTCGGTTACTAGTAGGACATCAACATCGCCCTCATCTTCAACTACACTGGCCTCAGCGGACTTATGGTCATTCCTGTTATCATCTTTCTGTTTATTCTTAAGCCTATAACATTTTTTCTTTATGTGCCCTTTGTTGTGACAGAAGTTACATGACAGGTTTTTATGTCCAGATTTAGGTCTAGACTTCTTTCCACCTTCGGACCCTCTAGTCTCAGTCCTACCTCTCACAAACAACCCATTACCAGAGTTATTCCCAGAGTCAGACAATTATCTATCAACTCTCTCTTTACTTACTAGATTTCTTTTAACTTCATCATGTGTGATAGTTGGCCTACCACCATAGATCATGTTTTTTACAAAGCCTTTGTAAGAATTAGAGAGTGAACACAACAATATCATGGCCCGATCTTCATCCTGAGGGGTGTAATTCAATTCTTTTAATTCTTGAATTATAGAATTAAATTCACTAAGATGGTTTTTAAGCGATGTACCTTCTGTCATATGAAACGTGAATAATCGGTGCTTTACTGCGAGTTTATTAGAGACCAATTTGTGGCAAAACATCTCTTGCAACTTCTCCCACAACTCCTTGGCGGTTTTCATCTTCAAGACTTCTGTCGGTACAGCATCTGCTAAACACATCTGTATCGCTGTAAGAGCCTTGTCATCCAACTTTCCCACTGAGCCTCTGTCATGTTATCTGGTTTCTTCTCTTTTCCAAAGTGCTTTCTTCAAGCCATTCTGGGTCGTGAGTCCTTTAACATGGACTTGCCACAAACTGAAGCTTCCTTGACATCTGAACTTCACTACCTCAAATTTGATTGCCGACGTCATTGTAACAACTTGAACAACAAGGGCTCTAATACCAATTTGTGCAGAAAAGTGGAAATCCCAAGTACTGAATTCGAATCATATACCACGACAATCAAGAAGTAAAATAGACTAAAGAGAATCAAACATAAGAACACAGCAATTTACGTGGAAACCCCTCTACAATTGAGAGGGGAGAAAACCAAGGGTAAAGATTGGAGCTTTTATTATTGAATCGAAAAAGAAGAATTACAATCACTTTCTCTCTCTCTTTTTCTTTGGTGCGGTGCGGTAAGGGAAAATCTCTCAAAAGAAATTGGATCAATTCTGACTTAACCCTACGTCTATATTTATACCAGTGTGAAAACACGGCTCCCGATCGATCGGTAGTTCATCGATCGATCGGTGAGCTCTCTGCAGGCGGGATCGATTTACGTAACATTCTCAATCGATCGGGCTCTTCTGCCGATCGATTGGCAGACTCTCGGGGTGCCTCCACTTAGAATTTAGGAATTTGAGGCATAAATCTAACAATATATATATATATATATATATATATGTGTGTGTGTGTGTGTGAATAGCAAAGTTACTTTCTATACTCCTCTCTCTCACTTAGCTTGGTAAAGTCTTGACCGTCTAGAGTGGGCTTTAAGTAACATATGTGCATGCATGTGCCCCACGGCGTTATGTATTGTCTTGCGTTGCGGTGTGAACTTTTTCCAACCCCGAGGTTTTATTTTTATAGTCGTATAACTAATATAGTCATTTCAAGAAGAACTGGAAAGGTGAGAAATCTCACTTTGTTGAAAAATCAGGGCTCAAGCTGTTGACTGCTGCAATACGTGCCTTCTCCTTCTATAACAGAGCCGAACTTTTGGTTATTTCCATAAGCTGCTTGATACTTGCAACGAGTGTATTTGTTGTCCTATAATTTGATTGCTTTGAGGCATGCTAAAGACATACAAAGATAAATCATTTTCTCCTTTTTCGTCATATTGCTTCTCTTATCTTTTACTTCTCTGCTCGAGGTTTGCCTTCTTCCATTACCGAGCGAATTGGGAAGTCTTCTAGTCCTTCACTTAAGAATACACTTTAATGGTCGGCAACGTGGTAACCTTAGGAGTCGGAGTGCCAATTGGTCCTGTTGTACTGTGCGAGAGCATAAATGACTTAGAGAAGTGATAAACTCCACAACATGACAATTCTTCAGTCTGATATCTAATTCACTATCTCTTTTTTCTGCTTATTAATTTTTCTTTCTTGTTCGACATTGATTAGGCTGGTATTGTTACATATTCGTTCTCATGTTTGATTTCTCAAGTTTGATATGATTCAAGTTCAAGGTCAATTCTATCAAGTTTGTGGAAATTTTGTCACAGCTTGAGGTTACTTCTGTTCCATTAGTCAAATATCTAGAAACTATAAAGTCTCGAGTTTGCTTTGTCTATCTTAATTCCTGTTTTCTTCTTTAGTATGACCTTATCACAGTTTATAATTACATAAATAATGACTTATGTATAACACAATTTTTTTGTTTTGATAAATTGCGACACAGCCATCATACAAGCAGACCACTCACTAAGCGAGACCTGAGTCCATCCGTAACGAGACGGGGACCAAAAATAGACAACATAAAACAAAAGGACAGAACAACAAGAAAAGACCCTCGCCCCAAACACGATAAGGCAGACATCAAGAGTAAGACCAGACAAGACATGGGAAGACAGGACAAAACATCGAGTTAGAACAACTCAGACAAGGACCTTAGCTGAAGATGAAACAAAAGATCAGCAGTTGAACCGAGAGCAGGACTGAAGCTGCCCAATTGCCTCAACAAAATAGCCCATCTACACATTTAAAGAACCCAAATATCAGCTAGTAAAGTACATTATTCGAGATGTCCTTAAATTAACATATAAAACTCAGTCACAGAGAAAGGCTAACTAATCAAATTTATTTTCGACCTCAAAAATCTCAGCACCGACACTGCCTGTACCCGATCCCACTTGTCTCGAGTTGGATGGGACATTTTGTTTGATTAGATTAGTTGGATTGCATATTTTGATGATACATAAATATCCAACCATAAAGGATAAATTTAGAGATAAGGCCACCCTTTTGTCCTTTCAACTATGCTCTCTTTCAATTCAATTATTGTCCTTTCACACTATATCCTACAACTTCACTTTTTTCCTCTACCTTCACGGGTTTTTTTTTTTTTAACGTATCAAAAGATGTTTTATCGCAAAATTAATTAATAATAGATAAAATAGCTCTTATAATATATAAATTAGTATATATATTTTTTTCTCTCCACCAATATAAGATTGTATTAACTTATCACGCTTTGCAATCATCGTTCTTGATTGCTTCACTCTAGGTAGCTTCTCAGTAGGCAGCCCTTTTTCTTTCGTAGACGGCTTCATTTTACTCTAGGTACCCCTTTTCGAAACTTGGGCTCGTAAAATGCGGCTTGATTCACTTCTTTTTATGCTCAATATTTTGACTTGTATCAAACCACCACCCTGGCAACCAATGTCCTCGACCGCTTCGCTCTAGTTAGCTTCACTCTAAGTAGGTAGCCCTTTTCTCCTAGAGACGATTTCACTGTACTCTAGGTAGCCCTTTCCGAAACTTGGGCCCATTACGTGTGGCTTGTTAAGCACGACCATCGAGCACTGTCCTTCCCATACCAGACCGAGCACGATTTCGGAATAGGGTCCGTCCCATACCAAACCATGCTTCTTGGAATCGATCCCGGGATCGACGGCTCTGATATCATTTTTACATACCAAAGGAGGTTCCATCTCAAAATCAATTCACAATAGATGGAGTAGCTCCTATGATATGTATAAGTTGGTATAATTCTTTTCTACCCATCGCTGTGGAATTGTATCATTTTCTCCCTCAATGCTACTTGCTATAGCAAAAATGTTTAAACGTAGTTTCAAAAAATTATCCAAATTTTTTTATTTCAAAAAATTATCTAAATTTTTTTATTTTAATATGTCATATCTAAATTTTAAAATTTCTTTTAGTATTACATCTTAATATTAATATTGTTAATATTTGTTAGTTTTTAGAGATGTGGCTTTTAAAAAAGAAAAGAAAATAAGTTTAAAAAAAATTCAAATTTACTTTTAAAATATTTCAAATAAATAAAAATTTATAAAAATTTAAAATAATTTTAATATTACACCTTAATATTAATATTGTTAATATTAGTTAGTTTTTGAGGATGTGACTTATTAAGAAAAAGAAAATAAGTTTAAAAAAAATTCAAATTTACTTTTAAAATAATTTTAAAATATTTAAAATAATTTAAAAATATTTTAAATAAATAAAAAGTTAGAAATATTTAAAATATTCTTTTAAATGGCATGGTAGTGAAAACTAACGGAATGTTAGTGGCGTTATATTAAGGTGTGATATTATAAAATTTTAGAAAATTTAGATGTGATATTAAAGGATTAGAAAATTAGGGTGATATTTTAAAACTGTATCTAAAATTTAAGTAATTTTTGAGGAAAAGAAGCTTTAAATTATGTACAACTAATGTTATTCTGTGCGATTTACGGAGAGTCACATTAGAATTTTATTAATTTTGTCTTTGTCTAATTTATACTTCTTTTATAAAAAGTTACTCGTAAATTTTCATTTTAGGGCATAGAGTGTTGCGTTGATTTTATTTTCGTTATAGTGTGTATCTTACGTGGGATGAAATATTTATTTTGAAATTATATGGCTATTTTTAGTTTCTTTTCACATGACTAATTTGAAAGATGTATTTTTGTTAATGTGCCAGTTTGTAGTTAGTTATTTGCATTAAAAATTAAGGCATTAATTAAACTTTAGTCCACTGTAGGACTAAATTATAATAAAATGTCTAAATTTATACAATTCAAGTTATAATAACATACTAAATTGATACAACTGAAGATAAAAATAATTAAATATTTGTAATTGTGTTAATTATAATTTATTTTCTTCTTTGCTAATTCCATTTAGGATTATTTACATAAAATATCCATGTACTCTACAAATTGTCTTAATTTAGTCTCTGTGCAATTCAAATTGTATTAATTTTGTTCTATAGTGGAAAATAAAGTTAAATTAGCAAAGTAATTTTTAACGTTTTAGTTATGTAAAATGCAAATGACTCGATACAAACCCGTCCGTTAACTCAATTGAACTTAACCATCACTTAAGTATTAAAAATTTTGTCACCAACTCTATGGTAATTTTACTTTAGGAACTAAATTGGCCCAAATTAAATAGTATATAGACAAAATTAATATAATTAAACGTATAAAGACTAATTTGACACAATAAATAAAATACATGCGCATTTTACATAAATAACACTTGCATTTACTTTTTTTTTATATAGAACTTTTTTTTTTTATATAGAACTTTAGAATTGTAAGATTTAAGGTTTGAAAATTTTTGAGACAAATAAAGATTCGACAATAATACATAGAAGATTACGGTAACATAAATATAGATTTTAATTTCTAAAACTCAGCCTTAATTTCTCATAAACAAAAACAACAAACATACAAGCATATCGAAAAAGCCATAAGTTATTCATTATAGGTTTCAATAATTTTACAACAACAACAACAACAAATAACGGCGACAGGAAGAGATTCTCAGTTCAAACTTCGAAATATGCTAAAAAGAATGCGGAGAAAACCCCGTTGAACCCGTTAATTGTTTGACAACTGTGTAAATGGGAGTAAAGAGGGAACGGTAAGGTATTTCCCTAACCTTATTTGGATATGCTTGATAAAGTGAAGTTAGGATAAAGAGAATAAACGAGTTACCTTATTCAATAATTGAATAATAGAATAAGGGTAAAGAGAACTATAGTAAAATAAGGACAATTTATTAAGGACGCCACATATAAGTTAAATGTGAATCTCACGTAGAAGTTGTAAGAAAAAGAGACCAACATATAAGCCTAACAGGTTATTCCAGTTAATATCAATTGATTTTAAGATACAACCCTACTTGTACTTGTGTGCAGACCTCGTACGTTCTAACTCCGTGAGTTACACCTAAAAAGCCCAATTAAATTTAATAAAATTGTCCAAATTTTTTTAGAAAGTTATCCTTCCCCATTACCAGGCATATGAAATAAGGGAAGAGAATATGCACCTTTAAATTTGAAAAATCCAATGCTTTAATTTCAAAACTATTTTTATATCCTCTTCTGTTATCTCTCGCCCTGTCACGTGAGTAATGCTCCCTCGTTACGTAACATACATTTTCCAAACAAGAGCAAGAATTTACCCCCGTTACCCTTACCTTCTTTTACCCCTTGTTACCATGTTGTCAAACATGGGGTTAATCAAGTGCCACCCCGTTGGCACCGCTCATAGGTATTGCAACCGCGGCCCATGAACTTGGCATTCTGGAGGAGCGGGCAATTTGCATAAATGGGTTCATTAGTACAGGGTTTGTTGCTTCCTTTTAATTGGTTCACAGAAATAGAGTTATATCCGGATCCCTGCAGCATACGGTGCACCTCCGCCGCTTCCATCGTCGCAAACTCCGCTTCGCCGCCGCTGAATCCTCCCATGACGCCGGTGGCCACCGCGCTTTGAAGAATTAGCGCAGTGAAGATGGTGATGATGAGTGGTTTGTGATTCATTTTGGTTCTCCCTCTCTCTCGCTCTCTCTCTCTAGTGTTGTTGGGGTTAGTTCTTGTGGTGGCTCTAGAACAGATTTTATAAAGTTGGAAGGGTCCTACATAATCTTAAGCAATGAATAAATAATTAATGGAGACTTCTAATTCTAGGAGTTAAAATTAATAAGTTTTAAAATTAAAATTTTTATAATTTATTACATTAAGTTATGTTGCTAAGAAGTAAGACTGATCTTAATATTTTTGAAGTCCTAAAGAAAAATTTTAAATGAAGCCCTTTATATATAAAGGGCTACAAAATTTATAAATATTAAGAATATATACTTTAAAAATTATAATTATAAAAATTAGGATTATGTCCAACCATTTTAAAAAGGGCCCCATTTGAAACATTTGCAAGGGCTCTAAAGGTAGTAAAGTCAAATATTTTATTTAGGATAAATATTATAGAAAGATTTCAGTCATGTGATCATGATCAAAATCAAAATAAATCTTTGTATCGTTCTAATTTTATCGGATGTCTTCAAAGAGACATTTCATACACCGCGAAAATAAAGGTCAAAATTAATGTGACCCTTTCAATTTTATTTTAATTTTATACACTTTAGAATTATTTGATCAAAATTGATGTAACTTTTTTCACTTCTAATTTCATCAAAAAAAGGCCATCAATTATTCATTGATATTAATTTGATCCTCAACTTCACACTCCAAACTACTAAAAGAACTTCAATTAACCAATTTATTTATTTGATTTATATGCCTAATATTGTAATCGAAAATTATTAAATTAAAAATGTGATACTAGATCATATTTATTAGAAAAAAAAAATATAGTAACATCTTCTAAATTTTGTAATTAATCATAACACACTTTTTACCCTTTCAATTTTAAAAAATAACTCCCTGAACTATACAATTAAATATAACACACCCCTTACACTTTCAATTTAAAAAAATAGCGCCCTGAACTTTATAAATTAACACAACATATCCACTGCACTTATAATTTTATAAAATAGTCCTCTGAATTTTGTTACTACACACAATTCACTCATCGAACTTTGTTACTAAATATAACACACTACTTAGACATTCATAAATTTTAAAATAAAAAAAAATGAAATTAAAAACTTTGAATAAATTATGAAACATATTTTTTTGAAAAAAGTATGAAAAATATAATAATAATTTTAAATTTTATTTTCCAATATTTTAAAAAAATATTTTTCAATATTTATTTTTAAATTATTAATTTCGTTTTTTTTTTGGTTTAAAATTTTTAATCCTATTTTAGAATTTATTTTTTTAAAAATTATTATATTTTCTCTTATAGTTTTTTTATTAAAATTTTAAAAAATATTTAATATCTTCTAAATTAATTTTTTACTATATTAATTAATATAATAATTTTTTGCAAATATAAAACTATTTTATCTTTTATCTAAAAATATAAAACTCATATCTTTCATCTGAAAACATAATTTTTTTTATCTTTGTATAAAACTAAAAAATCTCTCTTTTTTAATTTGATACAAAGCTCTTATCTTTTGTCTCAAAACATAAATTCCTATATTTTGTATAAAACTTAAAAATTCCTTATTTCTAATTTGATACTTTTTTTAAATTTTAAATTTATTATTCTAGTTTTTATTAAAAATAAAAAATATTATTATATTTTTTAAAAATTTTCCAAATTTTTTTTATAATTTGTTTTAAATTTTAATTTTAAATTTTTAAAATTTTAAATTTAGTAATGTCTAAGGGGTGAGTTATGTTAGTAATAAAGTTTGGGAGTAAGTTGTGTGTAATAATAAAGTTCAGGGAGCTATTTTATGAAATTAAAAGTGTACGGGTGTGTTTTGTATAATGAGAAAGTTTAGAGGGCTATTTTATAAAATTTAAAGTATAGGGGTTTGCAAAGTTTAGAAGACTATTTTATAAAATTAAAAGTGTAGGGGATGTGCTGTGTTAATTTGCAAAGTTTGAACACTGGAAGGCCTATTTTAGACAATTACACACCGTCATTTAAATAAATTTATTAAATATATATAATTTTGGACTGAAATTATATGTATTTAATAGACTAAAATATTAATTTACAATGTTTGTGTACCAAAAATTAGAACACTAAACTTTATGGTACTAGTGTATAATTTACCCGTAAATGAAATTACAAGCATGAGTCCCTACTCTCATAATAGGGTTTCATCTCTGTTCAAAAAAAAAAAATAATAATAATAGGGTTTCATCAGATCACAATATTAGACCAAGAAGATAGCGAGAGAGAGGCTCAGATTCACCTTTTCTCAGGCATGTGAAGGAGATCCCACCGCACCGCAGCAGCGAAGCCAACCCACCGCCATGCAGAGAGAGAGAGAGAGAGAGAGAGAGAGAGGAAACCCCCAGCCTCCACCGGCAACGGGTTGCCGCCAAGCCAACAGTGGCACCAGATTTCACAGTCACATGAGCCTGGAAAATCAAAAGCATCGTCATTGCCCCGACAATAACATTACCTTGTTATAAAATTAGGAATATATTATACTCAAAAGAAAGAGAACAAGAATACAAACTCAAATATATTTTAAAAAAATAGCAAGTATTTTATTCTAGAACTCAAGAATCAGAGAAGTTTTTCTTCTTCCCAAATAACTTTCGTCAATAATGCGAACTATAGAGAGGGAGAAAAGATGAGAGAGAGCTCCCCTCGTTACGGAGGCGTGTGGGACGTTCTCCGGTGGAGCGGCTTAGTTGCCAGTGTCGTCGGAGGTTGATCCACAGCGTAGTAGGTAGGAATTTGTTGGAACACTTAGAGAGAGAGAGAGAGAGGAGGGATGAGAGAGAAAGGGGATCGAGGAACAGGGGTGTTGGCCCTGAGGGTCACGCGTGGCGGCACGTGTCGCTATTTCCAGTGAAGGGCTTGCGTCTCTGGCTTCGCCGGAGGGCGTACTTCAGGGTCATAGCATGTCTTTGTCGAGTGGAGGCCTAAGTATATTGGAATAGGGGTCCGAAAAGAGTAGGGCGAGTCCTCGACGGGACTACTGTCAAATCAAAGCTTTAGGGTCTTGCATGGTGGCTTCAGTGGCCTCTCTCTGCGATTAGGAGGGAAGTGTGTCTTTTCCAGTCCCTGTTGAGGTTTTCCCGGGGTGATTTCGGTGGTATGAAGCTTCCCAAGATTCCGGAGGAAGAAAATGCTGTTGCATGTTCAATCTATGGCTGCTAGGTATGTCTTCCTGCTCTTTTTCTACCTTTTGTTTTTGGAGCGAACTTCAGGCTTTTGGCCACCCTTAGGGTGTGGGTTGATAGCTCAGAGCTATCGGTGGTTCTAGATGTGCGAATGGTGTTTTCTTTGTTTTAGGTTTTATGAAAATCCTGTGTTGGAATATCAGAGGAGTTGCCCATAGGGCTGCTGAACAAGAATTGGAAGGTTTGACTAAAAAGTTTAGGCTTGATATGTTGGTTGTTCTGTAACCCCTTGCCAAAGTGCAGGTGATTGAAAAATGTTTCCCATGATTAGATATGGGCAAGAGCCATTATGTTCCCCCTATTAACCATGTTGGAGGAATATGGTTACTATGGAATTCGGCTCAATGCCACATAGACATCAGTTATATTGATTATAGAATTGCGCACACCGTAGTGGTGGATTGCAGGAGCAATAAAAAGGGGGTGATCTCCTTCATTAAAGAAAATGAAAAAGACCCATTCTGGAATGAGCTTCCAGGACTAGGACACCTTAACTGTAACCCCTGGTGTCTTATAGGTGATTTTAATGAGTTAAGGATCCCAGCTGACAAACAAGGGGGCTCTTTGGCTAACGCCAGGAGGTTTACTTGGTTAAATGGGCTCTGCTCCCAGTTTGGACTTAATGATATCCCATGGACGGGGCAAAAGTATACTTGGGCTAGGACCATTAAGGGAGTCTACGTGCAGGAAAAGCTGGATTGGGCCTTGGTAAACCAAGCATGGTCCCATCTTTTTCCCAAGTCGTTTGTCTACAACGGATTCGGCCCGGTTTCGGACCACTCCCCTTTATTTCTATGTATAGAGGAGGATGCCCTATCCAAAGTAACCCCCTTCCGCTTTTAGGCGGGATGGGCAAAGTATAAGACTACTGCGAATATCATTCGCCAAACTTGGGCAACCAGGGTGAGGGGGTCGAGGATGGTCGAAGTTACCCAGATGCTTAAGCGCATAAAAAAGGATCTTAAAGAAAATAAAGAAATAGTGGTTGGAAGGTTGAAAATAAATGTGGAGAAAAATGAATGAAAGGTCTGTGAGACTCAGGAAAAGCTAGAGGCTGACCCAGGCAATCCACAACTTAACCTGAAGCTCAAACGGCTTATTATGCAACGTGAAAAGCTGCTCTTTTTTAATCATAAGTATTGGGCTAAGTACTAGCGTAAGGAATGGCTCACTAAAGGCGATCGGAACTCTAGCTTCTTCCACGTGTCGGTACAAGCAAAAAGAAAAAGACGATGTATTTTGGAAATTAAAAATGACCTAGGTTTAACTCCCACATCAAAAAGTGCTATTGGAGACACTTTTATCCAGGAGTTTAAATCCAGATTTAGAACTAGCAGCACAAGGAACCGATTTCCGTCCCTTGTTATTTTGAGTTGGAGGGTTTCGGATGCGGATAACATAGATCTCATCGCAGAGGTAAGTGATGATGAGATTAGGCCTGCGGTCTTTGATATGAACCCTCATAAAGCTCCGAGGCCTGATGGCTTCTCAGCTTTCTTCTTCCAGACTTATTGGGGTGTGGTAGGGAAGGACATTTGCTATGCGATTAGGGCCACACTTAGGGGTGGCTCCCTCTTGCGAGAGATAAACCACATGTTCATCACTCTAATCCCAAAGGTAGAGTGCCCCCAGACGGCTAATCATTTTTGCCCTATCAGCTTGTGCAATGTATTGTATGAGATCATGGCTAAGATACTTGCCAACAGACTAAAGCCTTTGTTGAATAAGATTGTTTCCAAGTGGCAAGCAGCCTTTGTTCTAGGTAGAAGCATCCAGGACAACACCCTGGTCGCACATGAGATCATGGCATCCTTCAAGAAAAAAAGGAAAAATCGGGATGGATTGCAGCGAAGCTGGATATGGAAAAAGGTGTATGATAGGGTGGAGCGGCCCTTCTTGAGATGGGTCCTACAGCAGCTTTGATTCCATGAAAAATGGATTGGATGGGTAATGGAATGTGTTTCCTCGACCTCCTTTTCTATCCTCATTGTTGATAAACCGATGGGGTGGTTCACCCCGTCCAGAGGCCCCCATCAAGGAGACCCCTTGTCTCCTTTCCTGTTCATTCTCTGTCTAGAGGTTTTAGCTTCTAGCCTGCATGTGCTGAGTGAGGAGAAAAATTCGGGGATCGGAATCAAAATTGGAAGAGGTGCAACAGCGATTCCTAGCCTCTTCTTTGCAGATGACTGCCTCCTCTTTTGTGAAGCAAAGGTGGAAGCGGCCTAGAGACTTCACAAAACTTTAAATCAGTTTTGTGAGGACGCTGGGTTGCTCGTGAACAAGGCCAAATCTTCGACCATTTTTTTGGCTAATATGGAACGGCATCAAAGACAGCGTATCTGTGACATTCTGGGAATCCCAGGTAACGCTGTCCTGGGAGGATACCTGGGGTTCAATTTTGGGACGGATAGATTCCTGTCCCAGGTAGCAGGTGAGCTAGTCAATAAGATGGAAACCAAAGTTGCTCGATGGAAGCCAGGCAAGCTCTCAAAGGCAGGCAGAGCTACACTAATTTAGTCCTCGATCAAGTCTTTGCCTAGTCATATAATGCAATGTTTTATGCTTCCTAAGACAGTCTGCAAGCAGGGGAATAGACTTAGTAGACAATTTTTCTGAAACAAGGATGGAAATCATGGCCTTAACATGGCCGCCTAGGGAAAGATCTATAGACCTAGGGGAGCAGGAGGGCTGGGGGTGCGAAAAATGAAAGCTATAAATCAGGCCTTCCTATGCAAGCTCGGCTGGAGAATCATGAGGAGCGAAGATAATCTCTAGGTAAAGGTCATTTAGGAGAGGTATCTGAAGAAAGATAATCTGTTTGAGTATAAAGGAAAGGGGACTGATTTGCCTGCTTGGAAGGGCATTTTGGCAATTAGACCACTTCTAAAGAAAGGCCTTAAATGGAGATTCGGTAATGGGGTTAGGATTAATTCTTGGAAGGACTAGTGGGTCTCCAATGGCCACTTTTAGGGGAGTTAAGGGAGGATCAGGTGGAGGTGGACCTGACTCTCACAGTGGCGGATTTCATATCTAACGGGGAATGGGACCGGGAGAAGTTAGAGAGGATGGTGACCCCTGAGTGTCTTAATAACATATTGGGAGTAACGATTCCAAGAAGCATAATGGAGGATCAGCCGTGCTGGGGTTATACCAGCACAGGGGAATTTAGTGTGAAATCTGCCACCTGGATGAGGCACAATCTTGATTGGAAAGATAGGAATGGATGGGAATTTAGGTGGATTTGGAATCTGAATATTCAATCAAAGATCAAAGTGTTCTTGTGGCAAACCTTGAGCGACTGTTTGGCTACAGGGGACCAAATGAAGACATGTATCCCAGTATGGAACAGCCAATGCATCTAGTGTGGAGAAAGCATGGAGAATGTATCTCATATGCTGCTCAGATGTCCGCGCGCCAAGGAAGTATGGAGAGTTGCGACCATGTCAAATTGGATCTTGACGCCTCCAACAAGAAGGACTCTTGATGAGGAGAGATGCGAGTAAGGAAAGGCAAAGAACAATATGGAGAAGTTTGTTGCGATTTGTTGGCACAATTGGAAGGACAGGAATTCAGCAATCCTTAGAGAGGAAAAGCCCACTCCTGTTCAAGTCATGAGCCGATGGGAGTGCAAGACTCTTTTGGACGATGATGGTACAGCCAATGAGGGCAAGACCAAAAGTGAAAAAGACTGAATAGATGGGTGACTTGGTCCCCCCTTGATCCAGGATGGGTAAAAGTCAACTTCGACGGGTCTAGATGTGCCTTACAAGCTACATCTGGATTCATCATACGAAACTCCAATGGCGACATCATTGTTAGCGGAGCTAGAAGACTAGATAACACCCCAATCATAGTAGCAGAAGCTCTAACAGCCTATGATGGCCTTTCTCTGGCTATATCTAAAGGAGCGACCCAGGTTGTACTGAAAGGGGACAATGAAGTGGTTATCAGATCCTTGTAAGGAAATTATATGTGTCCAAGCGACATTGGAGTTATTATGGAAGAGAACAAGATGCTTTGCAGCAAGATTAGTCAAATCAGATTTTCACATGTATTTAGATAAGCTAATAAATCAGCAGATTGCTTGGCCAGCGAAGGGTATGAGAGGGCGGGGTTCCAAGTTGATGTTTTGGAGCCCTCGAGCACCCACCTCCTTATTTCTAGAGCCGAGGCTTCAGGTCGTCCCTCGCTTAGGAAGGGAACCTGAAGTCAGTTTCTTTGTCTTTACTATTGTAAAATAAATAAATAAATAAATAATTTGTAAAGTTTATGGGGCTATTTTTTAAAATTGAAAATGAAGGGGATATATTGTGATTAATTGTAAAGTTCAAGTAGTCTTACTATATTTTGCCCTATTTATTATAAGTTAATTTCTTTTATTACTTATATTCAATAAATAAATTAGTGAAGTGATTCTAATTTTTATTTATTTATATTATTATTGTCAAGTTCCTACTTTTCTAATTGCCTTCCTACCCTTAATCCGAGAAATCTAAGGGACCACCCTTTTTCAATTACCAAATCCCAAAAAAGTAAAGGAAAAATTATAAAAAACACATATCTAAATAGTAACAAGTAAATTATGAAAACAACTATTAAGGAACAATTGTACATGAGTAAGAAAATAACGAATAACGTATATTTACAAAGGAGTAAATTATATAAGGAACACATATCTAAAATAGTACCAATTAAATTAAGAAAACGACTATTAAAGAACAACTATACATGAGTTTGAAAACAATGAATAGCGTATATTTACAAAAAAAGTAAATTGTAAAAACTAATATAAATATATAAGGAACAACAATTAAAAAAATGCCACTAATTCAAATATAAATATTAATTTTAGTCTTTCTACACGTTTTAAAATGTACACGATGCCTGTACATCCTGTATATCGTACGGAAAAAGACTTGTAGTCAATAATTGGCTAGAAAAATAAAATTTCCAGCCGGCTCCAATACAAGATCTTCTAGCTGTGAGGATTACTTCAAAAGATCCAAGGGCTGATCTGGACATTCTAATATTAATAATTGTTAATCCAAAAATCACAATCTCTAAAATCCGGGACTACTAAAATTTCAACGCCTAAGACAATTGCTTGGTTTCTTTGGGATTATGTCCGGCCTAAATGACCCTACACTCTGCATTCGAACTCACTGTGTCCAAAAATCATACATACTTACAACTCTATTTTTATATTAAACTCGAGGGATTGGAAAAGTGTTGTTTTGGTTTAATGAAGCACATGTCTATCACATCAAAAGGCCATTAGGGTACCCAATAAATTTAAGGACTTGGAAAAATTTTGATTAATAAAGTTCATAAACTAATCTCTAGAAAATAGCTATGCGAAATGGTTACTAAAATGCGAAGCTCGAGCTTGAAGTTGTTACCGAGAGCATTGCGAAAATGGTAATCTTTCACTCAAGGAACTTATATCAGAAGTTCAAAATAAAGTGAAACGTGGGCCTTATGGACAACTATGGAGAATTAACTGAATGGGGGAAGAAGTTTTTTGACCTCAAACACGTGTTTGAAATGCTAAATTTCAGCCCTAGAACATGGGTGGAGTTCGCGCCATAAAGAAGCAGCGGTTGATATTTTAGGCTATACATAAAAGACATCTGGGGCTTAGCAAATGGTTGCAAACAACTCTTCAATTTTTTGACGACACACTTTTGCTTTTAGTTTTTCCCTTTTTCTAAAGGTAGACATAATTGTAGCTTCATTTGTATCAAGCAAATACAACGGGTTTGTAGCAAGAGTGCACGAGAAGGTAATCCTTGCCATAGTTTCTGGCCCATTGGCTAATTAAGTTAGTTAGTGCTATTAATCTAAGACTTTGATGGCTGAACCTCGAGCTTGATAGAGTTGATCTTAGGTTGGTGACACAGCTTGGTGAGGTAGGTGAATTTAGGTTTAAATTATTGTGTTAGGACTTCTATGAAAAGCCTCGAGCTTGAAAACATTAGTCATAATTCAATGAACCAAAAGTGGTTCAATCCATCCAAATCATTTTAGGTTTAATCTTGACTGAGTTCGCCCGTTGTCTGACATGAGTTTTCATGCTTAAAATTATTTGTTGGTATATGTCCCGTAGTCTTACTCTAGCTCTCCTACAACAGTTCTCATTACTTAATTCATTGGAAGAACTTGGGTGAGAGGCGCTATGGAAATGTTCCCATTAGAAATTGGTACGGCGATAGAAAGGCTCACTGGCTTTGAACAACTTGCCCAAGGAAGTTTGGAATCTCTTAAAAGGAAAACCGAACAAAACCTACCCCAAATTGAACTTTCGAATGCTGAAAAAATGATACAAGCTAATATATTTTGACTAATATGGAACAACCTCTGTCCCACATGGAGAAAAAGACTGAAGGTTGATCCACTTTAAATACAGTTACGCTATTCAACTCCTTGAATTAAGTTAGGGGTAAAAGAATGGTGGAGAATACACGAACGCGTGTGCATTGCCCACCTAGTAAAGGGAGGAAAATAAAGAAGAACAGAGAGAAAGGAAAGGGGCAACTCTGTACGCTAAATATGAAAATTAAGAAAGTGCATTACTTCGACTAAAGATAAGGAAAGAGCTCCTCCAAAAAAAAAAAAAAAGGCATCGGGATTCTTTCACAGTCAGGGGAATTAGGCAATGTGTTTGATCGGTCTCATATTTGACTTGGATTAATTCTTTTTTAAAAGGCGGGAAATTTAAATAATGTACAATCATTATCTTGCCAATTCCATGAAACATAATTAATCAATGAGAACAATGAGTTCAGAAAACATACTATAACTTATTACATACCTCACATGTGACGACAACAACTACAACAACCTAACGGTGTCTCAAAGAGGCTCCCAACAAGGCAGGATTTGAAAAGAATAAGATATATACAAACTTACCCATATAGGGTGCTATCTTATAGAAAGGCTGCATCTATAATACAAAATAATAAACGAGAGAAGTCTACCAATAAATATTATAGCTTATTACTTATATAGGTGTCTAGGCTTTTTGGGGATATGTTGTTGTAATTCAGAAGTTGGTGTGGTGGTCTGTGTTTATGTGTTTTGGGGCTTGTTGCTACATTTCTTTTCCCTGCTCTTGGAAGCTTCCTTGAGCGCCACTTCTAAGTGCATCAGTTTTGTAATAAGTATTATCTCCACAGTAATGGTGGCCAACGGACTGGGTCGGCCCGAAACCCGACTAGGCCTGGGTCTTGTGGCATTGGGCATTTTTTAGTGCCCGTTTGCACATTATATATTATTTTGTGGTTGTATTTTCTATTTATATTATTATAATTATATTTTATAATAAACTATAATATATTTAATTTTATAAAATATATCTGTAATTTTATAATGCACTATTATAATTATATTGTATGTTATATTACATATATATATCTTTACAAAAAAAACTGCCCAGGCTTGATCCGATCTGGGCGGGACTGGAACCCGGCCCAACTCGGCCCGTGGCCACCTCTACTCGACAGGATCCGAAAAATTCCTTAAAGTTTTGTCTTAGTCTCCCTCCTACCAAACTATACCACAATAAGTAGTTAAAATAAGTAAAAAAATGTAGTTGTATGCATAAAAATCTTCTTGGTGACCAAGTATCAATCAACAAATTAAAGCAGATGAATTTGACCGGAAGCTTCCATTTTGCCTTGAAATTCCATGCTAATATTTCAACACTCTTTATTTTTAATTCAACATCTCCCTTTGATTTTGTACTTCTTCAACATAGCAAAGCCTCTGTTCTTCTAAAACACAACTCTATCTTTACAGATCTCGTAAAAATATTTTCTTACGAAGCTTTGTTATATGATTTGTATTAGCTCATCGATGTATCTCCCATCCTCATCTCCCTTCCTTGTCACGCTCATCCTTTTTGTACTGTCAATACTTCAACAAACGGTTTTCAGTGCTGATGACTCTCCGTACAAGACATGCATCCAACAGTTCAATTGTGGAACCATCCCCAACGTGACCTACCCCTTTTACACGGAAGAGCGCCTGAACTATTGTGGCCACCCCGGGTTCAAACTCGACTGCTCAGACAACACGAACCCCAAGATCACAATGGGATCGACCCAGTATGATGTTCTAAGCATCGACCCACAATCTGCGACCCTTACGGTAAAGCTGTCCTATTTGAATGGGCACTGCCCGCAAAGCTTCAACAATCTTACCCTTGATTACTCCAACTTCAGCTATTCCCCTACAACGGTGAATATAAGTTTCTTTTATAGATGTTCAAACACACCGAGCTCGATCATGGCGCCAATTTGTCAAAATAATGATCTTACAGGCTATTATCTTACAAATACTATGATGGCAAGCCCGCTATATTGGATAAGTACATGTCAAGTCATCCTCCTGCCCGTTTCACAATCCGCATCTGAGAGGATTGCTAGGGAACATAGCCTGGATAGTTTGACAGATGCGTTTGATGAAGGGTTCGGGTTGAACTGGGAAGCGGAAAATGACTTGTGTCGTGATTGTTCTAGTTCAGGTGGCGAGTGCGGGTATGACCCGGGAATGAATAAGTTCGCTTGTTATTGCCAAGGTGGGACTTTTGATCATCAGTGCCATGGTATGATCTTTCTTCGTTTTGTTCTGTTTAGAACTTTTGGTCCTCGTTTTGGTCAGCCTTCTACTTTAAGTGTTCTGAATATTTTTTATTGTTCACTTTTAGACCTCACCTTATATTATTGTGCTTTCTTAGACTCGTATTCAAATTATTGGAAAAGGGTGTGAAGAAAATGAGGGTTTGATGAACTATAGGGAAATTACATGTCCCACGCGTGTAGAATTTATGTCGTATTATTTTTTCTTTATAGTTTTTAGTAATTTAGAAATTAAAGGCTATAATTTAAAAATAATTTTTTTTTGATAAAGTTTTTAGTTTCTTGTTTTTCAGTTTTTTCTAAATTAACTAAAAATTGAGAATAAAAATCAAAAATAAGAGAAAAAAAAAGTTCTATAACTTGACTTTTCGTTTCTCAAACAACCAACTTGTAACAAAATTGCATTAATTGCTGAAGTATATCTTGTCTTATAATAACTAATTAAAGCTTGTCATGTGTACTTGGTATATTGATTGGTATAAAAGGATAAAAATATTTTTTTATAAATTGTTATAGTATAGTAGTTAGACTATCCATTTGAGACATAAGGTGTTGGGCTCAAAGCTCGTATCCTCTGTTGCTTGCTGTTGATAATAACTATCTCATTTAGGAGTGGGTACATGCATGTTGTATTGATCAACTTTTTTATTTTTTCGATAATCAGAGACAAAAGTTATGATATAAAAATAGACATATCAGTAAAAGTGATACCTAAAAACGAAGTTTAATATTAATATTTTTTTGGTTATCATCTTGTATAAAACTGTAATATGATAATTCCCAGAAAGCTAATATTTCTGAATTTTGTTATTATTGCAGCAGGAAAATCCTCCAAGACCAAAGGTTTGACTATAGGTAATGCTCCCACTTTTTGATTTTTTTTTTTCCCCACTGAGAGTTGTCAAGTCAATGTCGGCTTTAATTTATTTGAATTTTCATAAATATAAAAATATGGATTAAATATATTATTCTTTTCTGGCTGAAATTATAAATATACTGAATATTATCCAAAAACAACAACAAAAGACCCAGTGTCTTAAGGGCTTCCATATAAGCGGGGTCTAGGGGGATGGATATACGCAGCCTTACCCCTTTAAGGTGTAACCTTGCTGAAAGGTTTTTTCCGGGGACCCCCAACTTTATAGGGTTGACAATAAGAAGACTTTCTAGGAGGTTACCCGTCTTGTAATTACTCTAGCCTAAACACGCTTAACTTCGAAATTCTAATAGGATCCGATGCCTTTGTACTTGAATATTGTCCAAAATGCTCTTGCAAAACGTTTGTAAATAAGTTCATAAATATTGATTATTTAAGTTAGGATTTTTTTTTATAATTATGGATGATTATTTATGTGAAATAGTTTATAATATTTCAGACATTCTTTAATTCTTGCTAGAATGTGAAAATGATTTCTGAATTCAAGAAAATTCAAAATTACATCAAGAAATTAAATTATTATTAAAGGTCAAACTGTTAGATTAAGGTTTTAGAATAATTTTATAATTTAACATACGTGATTCAACATTATTTAAGATTTTTTAAGCTAGACTTAGGACCATCTTAACTCGAATATGCTCCAGCTTAGCTTATTTATGAGTTGATGTGGTTCAACTGCGTATTGATGATTTAGCTTGTGCTCGCTAGATTTAGGGGTTGATTAGGCTCATGAATTGCCTAGCCTTTTGGATTCTTTAATGAGCTGCTACAATATGTCTCAATTCATTTACATCTTACCAATATGTTAATAGTTTTACGTTCAACGATTTGAGGATCTAATATTCGGTAATTGATCTCTAGGTGTATCAGGAGCCGGTGCTGGCCTAGTTGCATCCTTAGTCATATGCTTTCTCTTCATTATGCGTCGTAGAAGCCGAAAGATCACTTCTATGGCACAAAGCAAAAACGATAGTAGTCTAGCGATTTTAAACAACGGCCGCCCTCCAGGCGACGGTTTCCAATCGAGTGGAACCACCACAACAAGCGAATCGACGAATCAGTCACAACAAAGTGTGCCATCATATCCATCCTCGAAAGCCGAGCTCGAACAAGGGAGTTGCTACTTTGGGGTCAAAGTTTTCAGCTACGGTGAGTTGGAAGAGGCCACAAACAATTTTGATGAAGCAAGACAATTGGGTGATGGTGGGTTTGGTGCCGTTTATTATGGTACGACTATTGCTCTCGTAATTTTCTTTTGTAAAAGGTTAAAAGCTCCATTTATGAGTCAGACTTGAATCTCATATTGGAGTTGACGTGAAGAAAATATCAACATATGAGTCTATTGGGTATCCCACATAATACCAATTAATTTTATAATACCACCCACTCGGATTTGTATGTGGACCTTATGTGTGTTAACACCGTGGGCCGAGCCTTTAATTTAACATAAAATTTGGTTGAGCAATTTAAGTGGAATTAGTATGTGAGATTCATGTATAAGAAAAAAAAAAAGTGCTTAAAATTTGAAAAGAAACGCCATTTGAGTTTTAGTATTATATTCAGTAAGTACCCGAGGTTATGTGAAATCACTTGTTTAGTCCACCGACTTTATGTTTAGTTATTTTAAATACCATGCCTAATGCCAAGGGCAGATCTCAATAGTTTTAGGGTCCAAAATTTGAGGTATGTTATACTTATTAAAATTTTCTTTAACAGTATAAAATATCAATTCAATAAATTAATGTTAATTGAGTAACTTATGATTAGGGGCCTCTAATATTTGGCGGCCTCAAAGCATCCACTTACATTGTTTAGAATTTTGACTTGTCTTGTACTCACCAATTGCAGGCCAACTTCGAGATGGTCAACTTGTAGCGGTGAAACGCTTATACGAAAACAGCTTTAGACATATGGGACAGTTCATGAACGAGATCGAGATCTTGGCTCGATTGAAGCACAAAAACCTCGTCGCCCTCTATGGGTGCACCTCAAGGAACAATAGGGAACTCCTCCTAGTCTATGAGTTCATCTCTAATGGAACTGTGGCTGATCACCTCCATGGCAAACGTGCACCCTCTAACCACCTTACTTGGCCCATCCGTCTAAGAATCGCTGTTGAAATAGCCGATGCCTTGGCCTTCTTGCATTTGTCCGATGTTATACACCGCGATGTGAAGACCACAAACATCCTTCTTGACGATGAGTTTCATGTCAAAGTGGCTGATTTCGGGCTCTCTAGGCCATTCCCTAACGGTCACACTCATGTGTCAACTGCACCCCAAGGGACACCAGGTGATGTATATCAAAATATTCTACTTCTCAATTCTACTTTTTTGCGCGAGTTCATACCAACAACTATAAATACGAAAAACGTTTTTCTTTGTTAAGGGGAAATTGACTTCCACTTAATAAAAGAGGAAGACGTTTTCATTCATGGAGGGGAAATGTTCTGCATAGTAATCTCGCTTTATATTCTTCACTTTAGTTTTAACTTGGTCAAGCGTAAGCCTCATATACATGCATAATGAAATTACTTTCTTTAACTAGAAGGACACGATTTTTTTAAGAAAAAATTCTAATTGAAATATTTTGCCAAGAAAAAAATTTACGTGTGGAAAATATTTTCTCTTGAACCAAACGGAGCCTAACTCTGAAGCCAAAATAGATGTAAGACGTTTAATTTCAGTATGCTTTGGGCGTTACTTGAGTTAGCTTGCAAGGTCCACAAACAAGCCTATACGAGTGAGGTTTCATCACGGAACCAATTGTTGTAGAGTATCTCAATACATTTATAGGTACACCTATTAATATCTTGGCTCCAACATAAACTTTTCTTGCAAAACTAACATGTGTAGTCATCCACGTAAACTCAAAAGAATTCTGAAAGATGACTAAAATCCTAAGATTATGTACTTACAAAAATTTTAAAAATCCAATTAATTAGAATATTCTACTCATCTATGTCATTATTATCCTGTACCACATCACCAGGATATGTTGATCCAGAGTACTTTCAATGCTACCGTCTTTCTGAGAAGAGTGATGTCTACAGCTTCGGTGTAGTACTGATTGAGCTAATATCATCCAAACCTGCTATGGATGCCTCTAGGGATAGGAATGAAGTTATCTTAGCAAACATGGCAGTTGATAGGATTCAAAACCGCACTTTGCATGTTCTAGTTGATCCGACACTAAGGTTTGAAAAGGACAGTGTTGCTGCAAAGACAATCAATTTAGTAGCAGAGTTGGCTTTTCAATGCCTACAACAAGATCGAGAGATGAGGCCTTCGATGAGAGAAGTAACAGAGGAGCTAAAGGCGATATGGAAGGAGGTACAGAGCGCCGAGATTCAAGTGGCGGTGGACATTCCCAATGAGAAAGATCACGTAGGACTCTTGAACAAGATCTCACAAGGGATTAAGTAAGGGCCAATATGAAATAGTTATTGTATACATAGGCAATAGGAGTGTGTACATAAAATATAGGTGAGTTTCTTTGTTTTTTTATGAAATGTAATAGATGATACTAATTTGTGCATAGGGTTGGAGTGTTTTTGTGTTTACCCTTTCATTAACTCATTTACTACAGTCTAGATTATCAGCAAAAATATTTCTTTTCTCTTCCAACTAGCTCTATTGTGGACCATGTTCGAAGCTGAGCGCTTCATTTGCCTAACTTTAATCGTATTGTGCAATTATACTATGGGATGGGATACTTGTATCTTTATTTTTTTTGCCTTTTGGTGTACATTTTTGGAAACTCTTTGTACTTGAGGATTTCACTTGTTCTTAACTATTAAAAAAAAAAAAAAAGAAGTATTTACCTTTTGTGTGATAGTTTTGATCCCTTTTTCATATTATATACATGCATATTATATGCTTTTTTTTTTCCCTGGGCGTGTAAACAAATTGAGTTATATATAAAATTGTGAAATTGAAAGTCATCGCTTGGCTCCAAGAATTAGTCAGCTGCTTTGGTATTTCTATTCACCATTGCATAGAAAATCCTCGTAGATAGTCACCATTACAACTCCTAGGTCTAGATCCAGAGTGTCCTCTATGCATATTCCTTAGTTCCCCCCTAGGTGCATAGCGTCTATGGTTGTGGACTATGGTCAAAGCTGGATGACTTACCTTGCCTTTGTCCATGATGAGCAGGTTGCTTAGGGGTAGATGTTATCATTTTCTATTTTTATTTCTGTTTGGCTCTTGTATGTTGTGGAGGACTATCCTTTGTATATTTCAAAGGATCTTTCCAGTTAATTATCAAAAAACAGAGTTATATGTTAGCAAATATGAGCAAAATGGATAAAAGAAGTTGTTTATCCACCCGATTAGGATCGACAACCTGAATAGAACAAGTTCTTTGGTCAATGTCCGGATTGGACTAGTTGCTGTAAGGTTTGACCTTCAATTCTGGATTTGGTGCTTTATCAATTAATGGCTACTCCAAAACAAAAGTTGGTTAAGAATAATAAAAACTTCCAGTGTTAAAGTAGCATATTTTTTTGATAATTAATAAGGATAAACTCTCTATACAAAAGGTGGTATCACATATAAGAGACCGAAAAACACACACAAAGTGTGAAAAAGTAAAACTAACAAGAACACCTACAAAAATAATGTGTTAAAGTAGCATTTTGTACCAAAATTGATGTCTGAACGCATAATGCGGTTGCAATTGGACCAACCGGTATTGTCTAGCCTAGTTTTTAGTCTAGCACTCAAAGTTAATCAATTGTGGCCCTGTCAGATCCAACCTTGGACCAAAAAGCTATGTTCAGACTAAGTATTGTGCTCCAAATCGATAATAAGAGCCTTTTTTTGTTTCAGTCCAAGTTTCATTGAGACTGATATTTTAGAAGTAATATATATTTCTTACTTCAATCCTCGATTGAAGCAAATTGAAGATGAAGAAAGTCCCATGTGAAGGACAGATATGGAATGCATATACTATTAGATATTATACTATTTTGTTTGAGAATTTTTAATATTAGGATAAAAAATTCGTAATATCAGGTTAGTTTGTAAAGTAGTACCTAATTTAAAAATATTAAATTATTCTAATATCAGTATTTTTGTCATCATAATATACTTTTTTTTTAAAAATTGGTATCTCTCAATAAAAAGTGTGAATGCGACTGGCGTTCAAGTCAACGAACAACTGTATGCATAAAATATGAAGTATAGTTTGTCTTCTAGAAATTAAAAGTCAAATTTTTTGAGTAGTTGAGTTGATTCATTTGTTGGCTTATGAAATTATCTTTTAATGCAGAATATATAACATTCATCTAAGTATACAGTATATTAAAAGATTAAAATAAATAATTATTTTAATAATATTTGATAGGATAAATATTTAAGTTTGTTTTAATAAAATAAAAAAAAGTGTCATGAACAATCATAAGAGAAGACCGACCTATGAATTTATAAGCTAGCATCTCCTAATACAAATACGAAGGACACATACAAAGTGTGGAAAAGGAAAACACCTATAGGAACAAGACTGAGTATGACATCGAAGAAGTCATACCTAGCATCTAGAATCACGTGCCCTTCCGTTAAAATAATTACAACATGAAACTGGAACAAAACACTCTGCAAAGCGGAATTGCAGCTTCACAGTTGCCTAAAGCAGCCAAAAAAAAGCAACAACGTTGTACAGAAGCAAATACGGAAGGACATTATGAATAGCCCAACACCTGATCTAGTAACAAACCAATGCAAATTGCTAGCTAATGATGATAGAGAGCTTGCACTTTTTACCTTTGAGAACATAACCAGCTTTATATGACTGCGAGTCTGAGTCATCGGGTCCAACCTTTTCACCGGGATTTGAACCGTTGACTGATCATAGTCATGTCGAGGACATGGACCTAGGTGTTAATTTGGCTCAAGATATCGCGGAAACCTCAAAGGCAGGGGGAAGGAGAAGAAGAGAGAGACAGGGACGCCGGGAACCTATTGATGGTGCCACTAAAAGGGATCACAAGACTCTCAAGCATTGGAAAAAAGATCAAGAGAAACGGAACCTTCAAGTATTCTTCAAAGATATGTCTCCTGGTAGCAGCGGGAAGAGGAGGCCTAAGAAAGTGACCAAGGCTAAAGGGAAGAAAAAGACTTGAAACAAGAACAAGAAGTGCTTAACAGATGAGCAACTGCGCAAGGGGAAATGCGCTTGAGAAACCAAGAAGTTGCTTGGGTTGGGATTTCATGGGGATGAATTTATTATGATTGAGCGCTTTGCTTTAATGCACTAAGGTTTGGTTTCGTTGTGCTGTTCTCCCCCTGATCTTTTTGGATTTGGTCTCTTCTTCCTTCTCTTTCTAGTCCGTTTCTTGCCTTGTCCTGTTCTTGCCCTATCCTGTTGCGCCTTGTTTTCCAGTTTTTTGGTTTGTTTCTTGTCCGTGTTTTTCCTTGTTGCTCTTCGATCTCCTTTTTCGTGTTGTGTTGTTTGTAGGTTCGTTTCCTGTTTTGTTGTTTTTTGCCCTGTTTTCTGTTGCTCCTCCCCCGCTATTTTTTCTTTGTTTTATTTGCCTATTCCATCTCCGTTTTTCAGAGTTGTCGGGGTTCGTTTTGTCTAAGCCCCTGTGCTGTTCTTCGGCTTTGCCGATATTTATCGGAAAAAAAAAATGCAAACAATGATCCTAGCGACCACGACTCACATTCCGGAAGCCCATTCCAAAGGTATCACAGCTGCTACCTAGACTCGAAGTAAGCACCAACAGGCGAAAGACAAAACTAACCACAGGACCCTTATTTCTAAACCATGAATTTTGACAACTTTTAAAGCGTTGAATATCCTGACAACCTTAAATGACCACCAGAAAAAATATGACCTTGCGTTTGAGACTATCATGACATGTAGACCTTCTTCTTCTTCTTCTTCTTCTTCTTAATGCGTCCACCAGTTGCCTTATCTTCAATTGAGCAAAAAATCTTGATAATCTCTTCTTTAGGGCCATCAAACAAGAGGCCTAACCTTTTACCACTTTTCCAAGTTTGTGTTACACAGAGAGCCACATTAGGCAAGTGAATTGGAGAAGCTAGGCATGAAGGGGCAAAACCAGGGATCGACGAGGGTGGAGGGGACGGAGTCTAGGGAGAAGGGAAAAGGGGAGACAGAGAAGAATTATCACTCAGCCTTTCATGGCTCCTAATTGTGTCACTAGTCTCAACAATCAACTCCATGAAACAGTGGATTTCCACTAAGAGCAAGCATTTCTTCATTCACTCCATTCTCATTTTGTAGTTAGATGCAAATACCAGTATTAATGCTAACCTCGGTATCATCCCTCAAGGCACACTTGGGTTCCATATCAGCATTCCATGAAGCACAAAGTAAAGGCTACTCATTAATACTAGAGTCCACGCGAATAATTATTTTAGAAATCTTCTCCATACCGGAGGCCACAGCTTCACACCTTGGGTCAACCATGGGTTCCAAAGGACCAATTTATGGCTCATGAAGAGGAGGCAAATCAAGCCCACCACTAGGTGAATCCTGAGCATCAACCAAATCAGACCTACCAAAAACCTGTCTCGTAGCATTCCAATCAGCAGACTCCCTCCACTTAATTTTGGGCATCCAACCTACCATTATCGATTTCCATAGAATTGCACAAGAAAGATGATTGGATAGTGTCCAAATGCACTAATTTGTCATGTGGATACCATTTCAGTAAATTTTTTTTTTCTAAACCTAGTTTTATACATTTAATTTTGGTATTATTTTTCGGAACCACACTCAATATTTTTTTGGACTCTAATACCACACGTAAGAATTTCAAGGATCTAACTATTAGGGTTAGATTGCATACATACCACTCTCAGAAGCCATTATTATATTCAATTGTATTGGGATATTATTATTTCTCTCAAAATTATATTATTAAGATTTGTACTAGATTTAATTGTTTTTCGATTTGTCAAGGTTGAGGTAGTTTTAGTCACCTAGTCTGATTAAGATTTGGTTTAGAGCTTGATTGTGATTAGTATTATGTAACTGAATTATAAAAGGGACTTTTGAGTTGATGGTTTAGTAAAACAAAAACAAAGGAAAGACGTTAGGTTTATGGGATTAGGAACCCGGGTAGGGGGAGAGAGTGAGTTTTAGTTGCGAGTTATTTGATTGAGAGTTGTAAGAAAGATTGTATTGCTCTATCTAAAGTTGCATTAAGGAGGATTGGTGGCTTGCCGTGCAATAGCTACATTGAGGAAGACTAATGGCTCATCATGCAGTAACTAGATTGAGGGTTGGTGGCTTACCGAGCATTAACTACATTAAGGAGGATTGGTGGCTTTCGATGCATTAATTACATTAAGGAAGGTTGGCAATTTATTGTGTAATGACCACGTTTGGATGATGATTGTGAGTTGGGGTTTGAGATATTTCCAATTGGAAATTATAATGCTAAACTCACAGGGAAATGGAAGTTTAAGAGAGAACGAGGTAAAGTAATAGCCCAAAAATTATAAATGAGAAAGTTAAAAACTTTTAAAATAGAGAACTTCTAATTGATATATAGTATACCTCGTAGAAAACTTTCTTATTAAGATATAACTTGTACATTGCTTATTCAACCTCCTGCAACGTAATATATAACTAGTTTTCTTTTTTCCCTTCTATAAAAAATGCAACTGGCGAATCCTTCTATGAACATCTTATCTTTTTTTATTTTTTTATTTTAATGAACTTTGACATTATAAATTTTGCATATATACATCATAATTTGCACGAAATTCATCCCTCCCTTACCCTACCTTTTCCCTCTCTAATCTCCCATATAAATCAACCTCTAATCTCTCTTAAAAATAAAAATTTCGAAACTCTATATTTTCGAAAGATTGGCTCGCTCAGCACCATTTGATTGTTGTATCTGGCTCGACTTCAACAATTTCATGGTTGAGAAGACCATGGAAGTGTAATTTCTTGTGTAACAAAATCCAGACTCTAGTTAATTGTTTCAATAGTGTAACGTTTTCATTCCCCTTCGGAAACTAACTACGCTGCAGATTATTTTGCGGAACAGGGTGTTTCGAGATCTAAGTAATCTAACTTTGATTATGGTGTATAATTAACCTATTTGGTTAATCTAACTTGATCTCGTGCATATTCTCTTAGTGTAGCATCCTTAATTTACTATCGTTTAAGTATAAAAAAAAAATATGTCAGCAACTTGCATTAAAGTCACAGCAGCATTCTTGATCATAGGCTTCATCCTAGTAGGTCTACCCATCCTAATCTACCACCTAGCGGTCCGGCCAAAACACCCCACCTTCTCCGTTGTGTCCGCCACCGCAAAGGCCTTCAACCTCACCACCGATGCCCACCTCACCGCCATCTTCGCCCTCGCAATCCAGGCCAACAACCCGAACCACAGGCTCAAGCTCCGTTACAAAAAGGTCCGGGTGGCAGTGTTCAAGAACAAGCAGAGCCTGGCGGGGGACGCGGTCGAGTCGTTCTCCCAGCGGCAGCGGACCCAGGCGGTACTCACGGCGGACCCGGTGGCGGCTCACGTGGGGTTGAAGAAAGGGGTGGCGGGAGAGTTGAGCAGGGAGAAGGATTTAATCGGGGCCGTTGATGTGGATGTGTTTTTGACGGCTATGATGAACGGGAAAAATTTAGAGGTGAATTGCAAGAATGTGATTATGAATGTTACTCAGAATTCTGTGCAGAAGTTTGAGAGAAGGTACTGTAGTGTAAAAATTTACACGAATCATTAGGGATGATAATGAATCAGGTAAAACCCGTCATCTTCAAGTATCCGCATTGTTTATGCGGATATGGATAGGCGAATATCAGTCACAAATACGAAGGAGGAACCTCATACTTGCTCGCCCAATCATGAAGGATAGACTGGTTCAAATGTTCCTATTTTAGAACACGTGGTGAATCAAATTGTAATTGGTGATTGTAATAGGTGTTCAGAAATTATTACGTGAGGTCGGGTCATCACGTTATATGTGTCACGTGGTTATCCTAGCTAAAAACTAATTGACATGTGGGGTGGCCAAAAATTAAGGGAAATTATGCTTAACATGGGAGTTTTCATTAATTTTAGTATCATTTAAAAAAAAAATAGTTCATTAACTTCCCTTAATTTTTGGCCCCTCCACATGTCAGTTAGTTATTGGTTGGGGGTCACCACTTGGCATATATAACATGGTGACCCGCCTTACATAATAATTTCTGGTGTTTTATTAGTATTGTTAAGTCTATAAACTGTTAAATATCACACATGGAAATATCTTAGGGGATTTATTACTTAATATTTGCATATTTATTATTTAAGTAGCATCTATTTTAATATATATAATAAAATATTTTAAAATTTGAAAAATATTTTACCGTTAATAATATAATTTGTTTGTTTGGATTGAAGGGGCAAGGAAAGATTTAACGACCTTCCTTGTATTCAATTTATTAAAGTTTAGAAGAATAACAGATAAACTCAACTTAAAACTCAAAGGGAGATAAAAGAAGAAATAAATACTAATCAATTGATTCACAAAATAAAAATTGTCAATATTTGCTATTTGCAGGCCTATTTGTAAAGCTAATCGCATTCTGTACAAAACCCCAAGCAAAATAAAAACTAGTGAGATCTATATGAACTTTTTGAAGGAAAAACTCTCGTTGCTTAACATTTCTAGATTTGCCAAATCTCCCTATTCACCCAATCGCCTACTCTCCAAGTCACTGGGCGAGTAGCTCGCAAAACCTGTACTTCGTTTTGCATCATCCTCCCCAATCTAAAAAGAATTTTGTCTCAAATTCCCCACTAATTCATCCTCCTCGTTCTCACCATAGTAAGAAACAAGGTGTTTAATATTAAGAACATCAGAAGTTCGCGCACCATTGGGCAATTCTTAATGTTAAAAGTTGTTTACCTACCCGATTTGATCTTTGTTATTTGGTCAATGTGTGGATTGGACTAGTTTTTGCAAGCCTTAGCCTTCAATTCTTGATTTGAATCTTTTACAGTCATTACTCCAAAATAGAGTTGGTTTAGAATAATTAAAATTTAGAGTGTTAAGTAGAATTTTGTACCAAAATTGACGTCAGAACGCATAACGTGGTTGTAATTAGACCATCAAGTATTATCTAGCCTAGTCCTTAGTCTAGCATTCAAAGTTAATGAACTACGCTCCTGTCAGATGCAACCTTGGACCAATAAGCATTGCTAACCATAATGTGTGCAACCGGGTTCAAATGAAGTACTGTGCTTTTTCTCCCCGCTTCGGTCTACGTTTCATCCAGATTGATGTTTTATAAGTAATATGTATTTCTTACTTCAGCCCTAGGCTAAAGCAAATCGAAGATGAACAATGGCCCGGATGAAGAACCGATGATCAAGTAAAACAATAGTTGGTCATGTTGACCTAATTTTAAGTTTTTTGATTTGTTCAAATATAGACTAGATCATATTAAAAACGATAAAAGGTCCAAAATGTGAACCAAGGATATGACCAAATAGTAATAGGCCCATAAGGTGATCTAACATCTATGTATTAGCACTATTATGAACCCGAACTTGAACAGACCCAAAAGATGTTGAAGGTCTAGATGGAGACCCTAGGTGCAAAACCAACAACAACCGATGATTCGATCTGCTTTTTCAGTCTTCTTTTTAGAACTTGGCTTTCCTTTCTGTCTCTCTCGTTCGTCTAAGTTTTTGTATGATAACCACCAATGGTGTTAGTTATATCCCCTAACTACCTTTTATAGTTAGGGTTCTAGAAGCAGAGAAGTGAATAAATCGAAGATCGGGATAATATATGTGCTCCTTATTGAATTACGTCTTTAATTAGACCGACATCTTAAATAATACATTGTTAATCATGTAACAGTACGAGACGAACCTAGGTCAATATTTTAAGTACAACTTCATTAAACTGGAAATTATATCAACTCAATTCAACCTGTTTTACAAACAATAATACAAGCTGGCCATTTCATGTTGGTTCATGAGGGTGTTTTTTAAGGTTCATTTATCAGGCACTGGTACACTAGATCCCATTAAAACTTCAAAATTTAGCATGCTTAAGCAAAAGTAGTACTAGGATGGGTGACTTTCTAGGAAGTTCTTGTGTTTCCAACCCATAAGATTAGGGGTCCTTGGAAATAACCTCTTGGCAGAGTTATACCCTGAAGGGGTACTACAAAAAAAGTTGTTAAATATGGTGCAAAAACGCGCCGCAATAGGTAAGCTAAGCACATCAATTCCTATTGCGGTGGCAAAAATTTGCGCCGCAAATTTTCTGTATTAGATGTGCCATATTAGCTAAATGCGGCGGGATTTGTCTCGCCGCAACAGATGGGAATAAAACGGCCCAAAACGCGCCGTATTTGTCTTCCGGGATAGCTGAGGAAATGGTTTGCATGTAAGCTTAATATGGCAGGTTTGAGCGCCGCATTAGTTAAACATAATACGGTGCCTATGAGCGCCGCATTATTTCATTTAATACGGCAATTTTTGTCGCCGCATTAGGTTCAATCAATATGGTGTATTTAAGCATCGCTAATACGGCACCTGGAAGCGCTGCATTATTTCATCTAATACGCTGGATTTAATCACCGCATTAGGTTCACCATATCACGGACAACATTGCCCCTCTCTTTAAATAAAATATATATTTTTTTATTTTGGTGCAATGTGACCTATTACGGCAGGTTTTCTCACCATATTAGGTTATAGCAGACAACACTAATTCTCTCTGTATAAATAAAATAATTTTTTTTATTTTGGTGCAAGGAGACCTAATACGGCGGGTTTAATTGCTGCATTAGGTTATCATGGACAACAATGGTCCTCTCTCTTTAAATAAAATTATTTTTTTTATTTTGGTGCAAGGAGACCTAATATGGCGGGTTTCCTCGCCGTATTAGGTTATCATGGACAACATGGCTCCTCTCTCTATAAATAAAATAAATTTTTTTTTTTATTTTGGTGCAAGGAGACCTAATACGGCAGGTTTCCTCGCCGCATTAGGCTATTATGGACAACATGACTCCTTTCTCTATAAATAAAATATTTTTTTTTATTTTAGTGCAAGGAGACCTACTACGGCGGGTTTTCTCGCTGTATTAGTTGATTTACTAATACCGCAATATTAATCGCTGCAATAGGGTAATGTAATACAACGCTAAAACTCACCATATTAGTTGCTCTAATACAGCGCTTTTCTCATGCCATATTTGAGCTTGCCGCAACGTTTCAATTTTCTTGTAGTGTAAAGCTGCATACATCTCACACCCTGTTTAGGTGGGAGCTCTTGAGGCACTGGGTCTATTACTATCATGTGGGTGTTTTTGTTATTTTTCTTTTTTCATATTTTATGTGTGTCCTTTAAATTTCCTTTAAAAGATGTCGGCTGTTATTTTATGAGCGTTTTTGGACGCTAATTATCAAAAAAAAATGTAATACCTTGGTGAAAAGTGTATAGGAATGGATTGATGAGAATTAGCAAACTTATCTGTCCTTGTCAGAGGAAGTCCGCCTCTGTAAAACAAGAGAAATTTATTCTTTTTACTCAACTATACAAGTAAATATCTAGAGTTTGTCGGTTGGAGGTATGGTATGTACAATTAAAATTTAAATAATTATATATTATAATTTATAATTATAGTATTACTATAAGAGTTGACCTCTATATGACTTATGTACATTTAAATTAAGATAAAATAATTAATCTTATTACAAATTAAACCACTTATATAGATATAGATGAGGGATGAAGATTAGTAAGATGTTGGTCCCCTTCTAAGTCACTACTTAGGAAAAGGAAACTTGGATTAGCTGCTATGGTGTTCCTTCAAGCGCTTGATCCATTTCAAATTTTCAAAAAATAGCTGAGCTTAAAGTCGATGCAAGTTCCTTGTTGACAACCTTTCTTGGTAGAGCAAATGTTTTAACGGAAACAGAAACACCTTTCCCTATTCAAGAGATTATTTCTACGGCGGTCAATGGTATTAATCACTTTATATTAGTCAAGAAAGAAGTTACAGACGAGCTTACCTTGCAACTTATTCTTAACGACATGGTGGATTTAGTGAGCCATAATTTTAGGATTTTTGTGGATGGGGTGATTAGACATCTTGCGATGGCTAGTGTTGAGCAAGGGGGCTGAACTTTGGAGGAATGACCACTGGATAATGTTGTTCAGGGTTCTCCCCCCCCCCCCCCCCCCCCCCCCCCCCCCCCCTCTCTCTCGAGGCGCATTTCTAAGGGTGAAAAGTGTAACGTTGATATCTTGGGGGACAGTTGGCAGCTCATTCTCTTCCTATTGATCAGGTCATGGAAGGACAAACTTCGAGCCAGCATCAATCCTCCCCTCCTATAGGCATGGACCATTGCGGTCATCTTAATGATAGTGTAGATTCTAGACCCCTTTTCCCCCTTAGTTTTGGTCTGGATGCAACTTTTGCTGGCCCTGACAACGATGACTCCTCTTGCCAACTAAGTAATAATGACATGGCCGAGAAAATTAAGATTGGTAGGAGTTCTAAATGTGGAAAGAAAAAACAAGAATCAAGAGTTTTTTTGGACAATTTAAATTTGTTAACCTGCAATTAAGTTCCATGAAGAATTGAAGAACTAGGAAAAAAATGTAACAAGAAGACCAAATGCTTGCCTCCAGAGTTCTTTAGTGACTTGATTCCTGAGGAGGATATGTAGTTTGTGTCCAAATTGCCTGTTGTTGCTCGATTTTAGCTGCTTCGTTGGTCCCTTGTTCGGGTATTTTCCTTTCTGGCTTTGTTGCAATCTTTTTGAGCTTGGTTGTTTTCCGCTTCTGGGCATTCGTCTTGGGTTTCTTCATTGGTAAGGCGCTCCCTGTGTGTTTCGAGGTGCTTGTGAGTGATTGTCTGTTGGGGGTTGGAGGTTGTTTTTTCTTTTGTTTTGGTGTGTTTTTCTTTTGGCTGTTCTGGGTGTGGCTCTAGGGTTAGGCTTGTCGTTTTTGTTTTGTAGGTTTCCTTGTTATTTTTTCCTTTTCTCACACTCTTTGTGTGCTCTTCGGACCTCTTGTTTGAGATGTCGGCTTTTGTTTGTGAGCTTATTCTCTCTAATTATCGGATAAAAAAGAGAGGAATGTGAAGTAATAGCCTAAAAATTTATAAACGAGGGAGTGAAAAGTTTTAAGATAAAAAACTTTGAATTAATATATAGTATACATATCGAAATCAACCAAAGAAAACTTTCATATTAAGATATAACTTGTACATTGCTCATTCAACCCCCATACAACGTATTATATCACTAGTTTTGTTTCCTTTTTTTTTTTCCCCCTTCTTTAAAAATTTCAAGTGGCGAATCCTTCTATGAATTTCATTCCCATCTTTATTTTTTAATGAACTTTGACATTAATCTTGCATATATACATTCATAATTCCACGAAATTCATCCCCCCTTTACCCTCCCTTTTTCCTCTCTAATATCCCACATAAATCAACCTCTAAACGCTCGTGAACAAAAAAAAAATTAATCTAAACTTCGTATTTTCAAAAGATTGGCTCCTCCAGCAGCGATTGATCGTCGAGTCTAACTCAACTTCAGCAATTTCATAGTTGAGAAGGCTGTAAAGTGGAATTTCTTGATTAACAAAATTCAAACTCATGCTAATCGGTTCAATAGTGTTCAACTTTTTCATTCCCCCAGAGAAACTAATTATGTTACAGATTATTTTACAAAATAGGATGTTTCGAGATCTGATGCTCTCATAGTCTGGTTTTGATTATGCTGTACAGTTAACCTGTTTGGTTACTCAAACACGCCCCCTCTTTCCTTTTCCTCCGTTTTGGTGTATAATCTCTTGGTCTAGCATTCTTAGCCGACCAATGGCAGTAAGTTGCATTAAATTCACAGCGCATGCTTGATCACAGGCTTCATGCTAGTAGGCCTACCCATCCTAATCTACCACCTGGTGGTCCGACCCAAAGACCCCACCTTCTCAGTTGAGTCCGCCACCGTGAACACCTTCAACCTCACCACCGACGCCCACCTCACCGCCATCTTCGCCCTCGCGATCCGGGCTAACAACCCGAACCACAAGCTCAAGCTCCAGTACCGTAGGGTCCGGGTGGCGGTGTTCAAGAACAAGCAGAGCCTAGCGGAGGATGTGGTGGAGTCGTTCTCACAAAGGCGCCAGACCCAGGTGATGCTCACGGCGGAGCCGGTGGGGGTTAACGTAGGGTTGAAGAAGGGGGTGGCATGGGACTTGAGCAGTGAGAGAGGAGCAATTGGGGCCGTTGATGTGGATGTGTTTTTGACGGCTACGATTAATTGGGATAATTTAGAGGTGAATTGTAAGAATGTGATTATGAATGTTACTGAGAATTCTGTGAAGAAATTTGAGAGGAGGAACTGTAGTGTTAAAATTTACTCCAACGAGTAGGGGTGTCAATGGATCGGGTAAACTTCATTACCTATGAGCATTCATCCCGTTTATGGAGGATGCAAGCACTAGTAATGATGTTATCGGGTACGGATATGCTCACCCATTGCAATTCCTTCCTACAAATGATGGAGGATATATCGGTTCAAGTATCCCAAGCTTTGCTCATTATTAATCGAAAAAAAAAGATCGCTTCAAATTGTTTCATTTTTTTTTTTTAATTTTTTTTTTGGGGAGGATGGGGTGAATCAAATTGTAATTATTGATTGCAGTGGGTAGTTTAGTCATGTTGTTGAGTCCATAAGTTGTTTTTAAATATCATACATGTAAATATCTTAGGGAATTTAGTTTGTCACTTAATATTTGAATTTTTATTGTTTAAGTAAAATATATTTTAATATATACAATAAAATATTTTAAAATTTGAAAAAGTGTTACTGCCTTACACCTATTACTAATGTAATTTGTCTGTTTGGATTGAAAGGGAAATGAAAAATTCGACCTCCTTCCTTGTATTCAACTTGTTAAAGCTGAAAAGAATAAAGAAAACCTTAACTTTAAACACAAGGAAAAACAAATATTGAATAATTTAAATAAAAAAAAAACCATGAATATTATAAACTTTTTAGATATTTAAAATATTTACACGTGCTTTTTTTTTTTAGGTAAAACATCCTTAAATCTTTTAAAAAAACCACCCCCCCCCCCCCCCCCCAACTTTAAACGAGGGGTTTTTATTTTGTTAAAGCTAACCTAAACTTTATGTGCTCTTTCAAAAATCACCTGGATTTTTTAATTTTTTAATATCATACCTAACTTTGTAAAATATTTCAATATAACTCCTTAATGTGACATTATTAATATATGTTGGTTTTTGCTGACGTAACATTTTTTTAAAAAGAGAATATTTGAATTATTTAAAAAATATTTTAAATATCAAAAAAGTTTGTAAATATCTAGAAAATTAATTTATATATGTAAATGAATAAGTTTTTAAAAAATTTCCATGTTTGCAAAAAAGAACAGATGATAATAACATCACATTAAGGTATGATAGCGAAATATTTTAGAAAGTATATGTGTGACAATGAACAATTAGACTATGTAAATTATTTTTTAAAAATAAAAATAAAATTTAGTTGACTTTTGTAAAAAAAACTCATGCAACAGCTTATGCTAAAAAAAAGTTCGGCCAAACTGACCCTAAAAAGCCAACAATCAAGGCAAAATTCTACGTTTGACCTTAGCAATAATATGTGGAACATTTTATACACCGAGATATTATACTATTTTCCTTTTGTTTCTAAGGTTGGGGGCTCGTGGACACAACCTTTCTTTATGTTACACCCTGAAGGGAGGTAAGGTTTCGTATATCTCATCCCTCCAAAGGCGGAAGCTTTTAAGGTACTGAGTTTGTTGTTGGTGGTGGTGATGGAAATTATACTATATAATTTTTTTAATTGGCTTCTCTCAATAAAAATTGTCCCAACTTGATGCATAAATAATACTGAAGAATAGTATTTATGGCAGAGGCAAGTAAGGGAATAGAGTATTGCTTTAGGCCAAAAACGACAGGAGTTCAATTTTCCCCCTGAATCTCTACCTAAGGAGTCCTTGACTTAACTGGCTTCTATGGTATATGGGTTCGCCTCATAGGCTGAGGTTTACCGGATAACAGAATTTCTTGTTCGCAAAAATAATGAAGAATAGTTCCTTTCCAAGAAAGTAAAAGTCAAACGTATTATTTGTCAAACTTTTTGTATATTTGAGTAGTTGAGTTAATATTTAATAGTTGATTAAAAAAAAAGAGTTAATATTTAATAAAATAAATATTTTAAGTTCGTTTAATAAAATAAAAAAAAAGCATCATGAGCCATTCATAACAAAATATCAGCCTAATACATTGAAAATAAGCATGACATGGCAACATTCCCAGTGTCTCAAGGGCTCCTGCCTAAGCAGGGTTTGGGAGGTGGATGTATGTAGCTTTCCCCCTTCAAGGTGCTACCCTGAAGAGAGGCTGTTTCTGAGAATCCTCAGCCTGAGGGGTGCAACATGAGAACTTTTCAGGAGGTCGCTCATCTGGGTACTACTCCTACCCAAGCACGCTTAACTTTAGAGTTCTAATAGGATCCAGTACTTGTGTGTTGGTACCCTCTTAGGTTGAAATGACATGCAACACATTGCTTTCGTTTTTGGCTATGCTTGTTTTTGTCTATCCAATCAGCAGCTGCATTGCTTTCGTTATGAAAGCCTTGTTATCTTTATAGAGTCACAAATAATAAAAAAATATGCCTTCATAAATGCTAAAATGTTAGTATCTTCTGTGACAGATTTGATTCTCCTTTTAAAGATATAAAAAAGATAATACAATCACCAATAAAGTAGACTACGGAGCAATAAGCCTCAAAGATTTACGATTCTCATCACAACATCCCTCTAAAACAGTAGGAAATTTCTTTTATCAAATTTAGAATATAACACCACCAATTATCTTGGAAAATTTAGCCAATGTTGCACTATCATCTATATTCTTGTTCTGATTAATATTAGGGTTAAAACTATATTTCTAGTTCGGAAACTACAAATCTGTCATGATTGTAACATGGTACATAGGTATACAACTCATTAGTATTAGTTAAGATGGTTGGAATGCATTAGATTGTATTAGTCCATAATTGTACCAGATTGTGTGAGGTAGCCCAAGTACTTGTTAGTTGTAATTAGGCATATGTTATAATTCTTTAGTATGGTTGTTATAGTTAGTTAGGAGATTCTTGTATTAGTTAGTATATTAGATTGATAGCTCCCTAGGCTTTAGCTGGTATAAGTAGTAGATCCTACACATGTAATCCTCATTCAAATGATAAGACAAACTCTACTTTTCTCCCTTAATCCTCTCTACTTCTCCCTCTATTCTCTCTAATTCTTCCTCACCCCAAACTCTAATTCTTTCTAATTCTCTAAGTCATAACCCAAGATCCACAACGGGTCATGACAAAATCTTTCTGGTTGTTTCATTTAAATTTCTTCCTTAATGTAAAAATTTAAGAACCTAGTTTTGATATTCATTATGAATAAATAGAAAGCCAACCAAAGCTTTAATAGTGCCAATCTTAGGGTCTATTTGAAATTATTGTGAAAAAATTACTTCTTTCATAAGTATTTCTTGTAAAAGCACTTTTGTAAAAAATTATGTTTCAAATAAGCAGTTTGTATTTGGCCAACCAGTAAAGAAGCACTTATGATTGTATTATAAGTGTTTGGCTAATGTTAAAAAAAAATATTTTTTCTATAAAATTACTAGAAAGAACATTAACGGAAGTCTTTTATAGTTGAAAAAAATCACCCATGAACCATTCTAAATGTTTAATATATTTTTTATATATTAAAAAAATTTTCATTATTTAAAATATTTTCTAAATATATAAATATTTCTTAAATATTTAACACAATATTTAATATTTATAAAATATTTTCTCAATATTTTTTAAATATTTAATTTTTTAAAAAATTATAATATTTTCAAATATTTAAAATATTTTCTAAATATCATAAATATATCATTAATTATTAAAATAATTATTTATATTTAATATATATTTTAAAATATATTAACAAATTTTAAGGTACCTAAAATAAACTCTCAATTATTTAATTTTTGCTTTTCCTTCTACTTTTAATAAAAAAATGCTTTTTCACAGTTGCCAAACACCCCCAAATCTCAAAAGTGCTTTTTCTAAAAAAAAAAAATTTTTTTTTTTTCTGAAATAATCAATCCGAAACAGGTCCTTAGTCACGAGTTCACAGGTGTCAAAAAATCAATACAACAATTCTGGGATAGACTTTGAATTTTTTAGCTAATTACATTTTTTTTAAAAAAAATTTAGAAATTTGGCATAATTTTAAAAATATTTAGCGAATTGTCACGTTTCAATGTAGCAAAGTGGGTGCACGATGTACGGAACGTCATGTCTCTTCATTTAAATGTATCCCTCATTTATATATTCCTTATTAATAGTTCAAATAATAATATACATATGCCAATACTAGATTGAATACTCAACTCGATACTCAATTAAATACTCGACTTGATACTCGATTAAATACTCGATTTGATACTCGATTAAATACTTGACTCGATACTCGAATTGGTACTCGACTCGTTGAAATAGTTCTTGTGTATTATTTTCTTTTGAAATGGATTACTTATAGTAGAATGAAAGAAGGAAGGTCGAATTCCTTGGTAAATATGACATGTTATATTTGTGATAGAGTAAAAGAACTTTTATTTGGTTTGCTTGTATTTTTTAAAACTTAGCTTTTGATGCATAGTTGATTTTTTTTTTGAACACTAGTTGATATTAATATATTGGTGATTTATGGTTGTATATGTTAAAACATAGAGTGGGCAATAATTGAGTATTCAAATTAAGTATAACTAATGTTCTAGTGTATGGAATAATATTACAATGGGACTAACTTGTTGAACGTTCATATGCACAATAAACGAGTATTCGAGTCGAGTCGAGTACTCGAATAGTTAATCAAGTTCGATTTCGAGCAAAATTTACTACTCGAATCGAGGACCCGAGTAGTTAATCGAGTTCGAGTCGAATACTGAGATATTCGGCTCGATTCGACTCGGTTACACCCCTAGCAAATGTATGAGAAACCATCAGCGAGTAACAAGGTGTATTTGGTGAAGAAGCTCTTCAATCTAAAAATGGCAGAAGGTACTTCGGTTACTCAACGCTTGAATGATTTTAATACCATTATTAATTAATTAACTTCGATGGAGATTGATTTTGATGATGAGATTCAAGCATTGATATTGTTAGCTTTAAATATATTTTTTCTTATTGTGAGGGAAAATAATATAATGTAATAACAATTTGGCTACCGATTTTGGGATGATCAAGATCGAAAGATAATCATAAGTAGAAATGTGATCTTCAATGAGAAAATCATGTACAAGGATAGACCAAGCGCTGTAGAAAATGCAAGCGCAGTTTTACATAAACCCGAGGTTGTTGAATTGGATGTTTTCGTGAAAATAATGTACAAAATATAGAACCTTGTGATACGGGAAGTGATGAATAAGACTAGTCAAATGCACTCATTCTCATAGTGCCAAAAGAAGATGTAGAACCCGTTACTCCTCCAAAAGGTCTTCCAGGTCTATCAAACCTCTAGATCGTTATTCACCATAGGTAATGGAAAGAGTACGACTTGGTATGTGCACACCATAGGTGGTACAACTATGTCCTGGCGTTCGAATTTGCATAAAGTGGTAGCTCTATCCACCATTGAATCTGAGTATATTGCCGTGTCAGAAAGGAAATGGTTTGGCTGCAGAGGTTCTTGGAGGAACTAGGAAAGAAAGGGGAGAAGGGTGTTCTCATTAGTGACAGTTAGAGTACATTTTTCCTTGCCAGAATTCCAAAATTTCACACTAGAACTAAGCATGTCAAGAGACAATATCACTAATTTGTGACTTTCTTGAAGAAGGGGGTTTCAAGCTTATGAAGATATGTGAAAACAAGAGCTCGGCAGACATGTTAATGAAAGTGGTGACACTTGAAATCTAGAGGTGTGTGTAGCTTCAATGGGTCTTCGAGCTTGAAGACAATTACTTGAGTTGCAGGGATGAAGAGGATTGATTATGTTTGGGAGGCGTGAGGTTTTGGTTGCAAGATAAACCAGTCTCCAAGTGGGAGATTTGTTGGGCTTTTAGTGTGGAGCCTGATTTTATACTGTTATGAACCAACTCCAATGGAGTGAAGGATCAGGCTCCAACCTAGTTTTTGGGGCCTCGATTTGGGCCAAGCTCAAGATCCTAACCCGTTTTGGTCATCTCAGCTTGACACATTAGGGTTTCATGAGTGTGCTTATTTAACCCGGTTCCAGGGTTTGAGAGAATAGAGTAAATTAAAAAAAAAACCTCTCTATAACAATTTTAAAGCAATAAAATTATCCTTGCAACTCTGTGGACATTGGCAATTTTAGCCTAACCACGTAAATTTGTATGTTTGATTTTTCTTTCTCATTGAATTTTCTATTGTTTAGTTATTGCATTTCCTAACACGCGCGCACATACACACGCACGTATACGCCCATACACACACATACACCCGCAAGCACACGGACGCAAGCATGCACGCACTAAAAAATCTTAATGTTTAAGAACTTTTATTTATTACCTTGGGGTTATAAATTTTGACATTTATCAATAAAACGTTACAAATTTTGATACGGAGCATAATTATAGGTATGCTCTATTGAAAACTCTTTTTTTTTATTTTTTTTGGTCAAAAAATATTGATATGACATGTGATTTACGAAGTATATATGCATCTGTAATTAAAATTTGATGAATGTTATTGTAATCCATCGAATTTCGCTAAAAGAACACTATGACTCATATTATTATATTCATTTATCATAACAGCTTTTTCTCAAAATTTATTAAATTCAACGTAATAAAATTTCCAAATCATGGTACAGCTTATTAAAATTAGAATAATCCCTTAAGAAAAGTGAAACCTCGAATATTCACTAAGTTCCCAAGAATATTTGCAATTGTAATGATTAAAATAATTAATGGATGCAACCACAATAATAAAATATCAACAGAAAACAAAGTCAATTACTACAAAAATGTAAAAGAAAAAGAATAACATCGAAAAAAATAAATACAAAATTGCGTTTTAAAAACAGGATGTACGTCACGGAAAATCCCGAATAAACCGCGTTTTGAAAAACTCCAAAAGTAAAACCACGTTTTGAGAACGAGATTTATATCAAAAAAATCCCAATAGTAAACCGCTAAAAGGTACTTGAAAACTATGAATGGAAGATCAACCTTGCAATCACTTTTATTTTGAATGATCAAAAATAAAGGAGATACAACCAATTTATACAAGAAAAATATCCTAACCTATCATACGCTACAAGGAGAATCAAGGCAATAAAATCATTCCCTAAATGTCACCAATAGGAACGGCAAGAATGGAGAGAAAAGAGGAAAGTATTGACCTAGGGCACTAATTGCCATAAATACAGATTGCCTACCTTAAGTGCTAAAATACATAAATACATGTATATACCAAAACACAAATAAAAGGTATTAGACTAGATATTTTAACATTCCCTCTCAAGTTGGAGCATGAAGGTTTATCATGCCCAACTTGCCAAGAAGGGTCAAATAACTAGCACTCGCTAAAGCTTTTGTAAACACATCAGCAACTTGATTCGCAAAACAAACAAAGGACGTAGCAATCTCATTACTTATCAGCTTCTCTCGAACGAAATGACAGTCAATCTCGATATGCTTCGTTCTCTCATGAAAAACCAGATTGGACTCTATATGAAGTGCTGCTTGGTTATCACAAAACAACGTGCTAGGATCATTAGTAGAAACTAATAAATCGGATAATAAACGTCTTAACCAAACAATCTCACTAGTAGTAGTTGCCATAGACCAACATTCTGCTTCAGCTGAAGAACGTGAGACTACAGCTTGTTTCTTGGAACACCACGATATCGGTGCCTGCCCTAAGAACACAACATAACCTATAGTAGATCATCTGGTAGTGGAATACCCGGCCCAGTCAGCATCACAGAAACCCCAAAGTTTTAAGTCACTATTAGAAGGCAAGAATATGCCTTGTCCCGGAGACCCCTTTAAATATCGTAAAACCCTTACAACAGCCTCAAAATGCGGTATGCGAGAATCATGCATGAACTGACTTAGAATACCAACGGCATAACAAATATCGGGTCGTGTGATGGTGAGATATAATAATCTACCCACTAGCCTCCTATACTGCCCTGGGTCGTTATAAACATCACCTACGCCATCTGCTAGGCCATGATTTTGCACAATGGGTGTAGACACATGTTTGGAAGCTAGCATCCCTACCTCACTAAGGACATCTAAAACGTATTTTTGTTGATTCAAAACAAGCCCTTTAGAACAACGAGCCACCTCGATACCCATAAAATATTTTACGGCCCCTAAATCTTTAATTCCAAAAGCGGTATCGAAACTTCCTTTAACTGTGGAAATGTGCTCTTTGTTATTGCCAGTGACTATAACGTCATCCACATAAATCAGAATTGCGGTAAAAACCTCGCCACGAAAATAAGTAAAAAGTGAATAGTTCATCTTGGACTGAGAAAAACCAATGCCTACCAACGTAGAGGTGAACTTTTGATTCCAATTACGAGAGGCCAGTTTCAAACCATAGAGTGATTTACAAAGACGACAAACCTTCCCTTCATTTGTGTGTTCGAAACCTAAGGGAAGTTTCATATAAACTTCTTCATCAAGGTCTCCATGTAAAAATGCATTATTAACATCTAGTTGGTGAATAATCCAATTTCTAGCTACAGCAACAGCTAGCACACAACGGACGGTAACTAAGTTAGCCACAGGAGCAAAAGTGTCATGATAATCTATACCTTCCACTTGTGTATACCCCTTCGCCACCAACCGGGCTTTATATCGCTCTATCGTCCCGTCAGATTTGTATTTCACCTTGTACACCCACTTCGAGTCAATAGCTCGCTTCCCTTCTGGTAACACTTCCAGTGTCCAAGTTTTGTTTTGTTCTAAGGCTTGACTCTCCTTTTCCATGGCATCCCTCCAATGCTTATACCTAATTGCCTGTTGAAATTTTTGGGCTCATCACAAGATGTGATGGCATTTAAAACTGTCACATGAGCGTTAGATACAAAATGAGAGATGGGATAGAGGATACCCGAGTTAGCTGAAGGATCGGAGGTAAGGGGATGGGCTATCGAAGATGGTAGATCACAAACATAGTCTTGATATCTAACTGGCACAGACCGTATACGATCACTTCTTCTTGTCACAATTTCTAAACCTGTCTCAGGACTCGGCTGACTCGAACTCGGGCTGAGCACGTAGTCCGATTCACTGGCGGGTTCCACTGCAGAACCGAATTGTTGGTGCTGCAGTGGACCGGCCGGTTCACCACCCTGTGACCAGGCCGGTTCTGAGACAACCGGAACTGGTTCGACACGAACCGGTTTTGTATTACAAAAAAAAATCTGTCGGAATTTCTTGAATTGATTCATTAAATTGATTTTTTTGATTTTCTGTAGTCAAGGAGGGAAAAATTTTCGCATAGAAACGCAAGTCTCTAGAGACAATAATTTTCCCATCTTGGAGACTAAAAATCTTGTATCCCTTTTGACCATAAGGATAGCCTACAAAAATTCCGGGAGAAGCATGACTTTCAAATTTATCACTAGTCTTTGTATAAAAATAACACTGACATCCAAAGACTCGTAAATGATCATATAAAGGCATTTTGTGCATAAGGATCTCATAAGGGGTTTTATTTTTCAAGGAAACCGACGGGGTGATATTAATCAAGTAAGCAGCCGTAAGAACACACTCACCCCAAAACTTCTTTGGTAGGCTTGAAAACGAAGGGCCCGTGCTACCTCGAGTAAATGTTTATGCTTGGGCTCGACAACTCCATTTTGTTGCGGCGTTCCTGTCAAAGATGTTTGAGCCTGGATTCCATGTTGAGCATAAAAGTCTAACAACACTTGAATTCTAGCCCGTTGTCACTCCTGATTTGTTTAACCTGTAAATCATACTGAGTTTTTACCATGCGACAAAAATCCATAAGAATTTTGTGAGCTTGAGAGTTCTCTCTCATAAGAAAAACCCATGTACATCGACTAAAATCATCAACGATTGTGAGAAAATAACGTGCACCCGTCAAAGACTCAATACGATACGAACCCCAAATGTTGCAATGTATGATTTCAAAACAAGCACGAGTGCTGGAAACTGACAAAGGGAACCGTAATCATGCCTGCTTGGCACGATGACAAGTATCACAAACATAATCTGTTTTCTCAACATTCAAACAAGGAAAAACATGTAATCTAGAAAACGGAATGTGGCCTAAACGATTGTGCCACAACATTGTCTTTGTGTTCCCAACTGTAAGAGCGGCGGTGGCTTCTGGCTGCATCTTTAAGATGTATAGCCCATCCCTTTCCCTACCCGCTCCAATCAGCCTCCTCGAGTGTGGGTCATGTATATAACACAAAGCAGGATGAAAAGTTAACGAACAATTTTCGTTTTTGGTTAACTTGCTCACAAAAAATAAATTGAAATGAAAACCAGGCACATATAAGACATTGTTTAGGACGAGATCTTTAGTGACTCGTACTTTACCCACATGGGTAACTGGTAACCTTGATTTGTTAGGTAACCTTACAGGACTGAATTATTTTTCAAAACATCGAACATCATACTCAACGATGAGGCCATATGATCGGTAGCTCCCGTATCAATTATCCAATCGAGCGAACAACAATTAGCCTCACCTGTGAGATTTATACAAGGAGACCCTATATTAGGACCGAGTAACGCTATGAGTTGCTGGTACTGACTAGTGCTGAGACCTGTAACTAGACTATCGGCTACAAGACCTTCGGTGGAGGGACCGGCAGCCACGGCTGCTACGGCCGTACCCTTCCCTCCATTGGTGTTCTTCACTCTCCATCCGGGAGGATAACCTATCAGCTCAAAACAACGTTCTTCGGTGTGCCCCTGTTTCTTACAGTGTGCACACGTAGAAAGATTAGTGCGACGAGGAGTTGTGCCAGAATTAGGCTAAGCATTTCCAGCCGACACCAAGGCCTGCTGCCTTGCTACGAGGGCTGCGGATTCCGGGATCATATTGGTCCCGACCGCGACCGATTGTTGTTTCTCCTCTTGACATAAAACTGAATACGCATTTGCAACAAGAGGTAAAGGCGTGGTATTCATTAATTGTGACCTAACCGTAGAGAATGAGACATCTAAGCCCCTGAGAAAATCAAGCAAACGCTCCATGTCACGTATGGCCGAAAAAGCATGACCCGATCCACAAGTGCATGGAGGAATCGCAACTAAAGTATATAGTTCATCCCATAAAGCTCTCAATTTGGTAAAATAATCGAAAATTGTCATATTGGCTTGAGTTAATTGTGAAATCTCTCGTTTAATCTCATAAACGCGGGGAATGTTGCCTTGAGAAAATCGATCGTTCAAGTCCAACCAAAGGTCTCAGGAAGTTTCAAAATATGCAATACTTGCATTAATCTCCTTAGAAACGGAGTTTGTAAGCCAAGACGAGACCATAGAATCACAAGCGCTCCAATTTTCGTAATCCGAAGAATTTTCATCCGGTTTAACTATGGCTCCATCCAAAAACCCGACTTTATGTTTAGCCTTAAAAACCCGAAAATGGCACGTTTCCATGCCGGAAAATTAGGCCTGGTTAAAACGTCTTTTACAAACACAAGCCCCGGATGATACGAGGGGTGCAAATAGTAAGGGGAACTAGGATCTAGTGCTCCCCCTGAATTAATAATCGGTGCATTAGAGACCGGTGCCTCATTTTGGATAGAGTTAGACCCCGACATCATGAAATTAAACGAACACAAATTAAAACAAACAAATATGGGGAAAAACTCACAAAGCAACCGTGTGGTTCACAGTTGTAGCACTACTGCGGAGAGGAAGATGAGGACCGGATCAAGCCCGTTCTGATCCCATGTAGAAAAAGGTACTTGAAAACTATGAATGGAAGATCAACCTTGCAATCTCTTTTGTTTTGGATGATCAAAAATAAAGAAGATACAACCAATTTATACAAGAAAAATATCCTAACCCATCGTACCCTACAAGGAGAATCAAGGCAATAAAATCATTCCCTAAATGTCACCAATAGGAACGGCAAGAATGGAGAGAAAAGAGGAAAGTATTGACTTAGGGCACTAATTGCCATAAATACAGATTGTCTACCTTAAATGCTAAAATACATAAATACATGTATATACCATAACAAAAATACAAAGTAATAGACTAGATATTTTAACAGCTTTGTGCAAAACAACAATTTAAATGCCGTTTGATTCGTTACTCCATCCATCATTGTTTTGGGATTTAACAAGTGAGTTCTTTTAAGGAGGGGCGAACTCAAACTCTTAATGAGAAAGGAAATGAGACCAAGCTTGATGTAACTAGTAAAAAAATTATTGGCACCTTAGGTCATATTTTTTTTCCTCAACAGTTAGGTCATTTACTAGACACTAATGCGCCGGATCACATTAGTACTCCGAAGTGAAGCGTTCTTGGGCAAGAGTAGTACCAGGATTGGTGATCTCCTGAGAAGTTCTCGTGTTGCTAACCCTATAAGGTTGGAAGTCCTCGGAAACAGCCTTTCGGCTGAGTTACACCCTGAAGAGGTAAGGCGACGTACATCCACCCCCAGACCCCGCTTAGGCGGGAGCCCTTGAAGCATTGAGTCTATTGTTATTGTAATTAGTGACGACTATTTTTATACCGAACAATCATTATCATCATAATTATACATCATCATCATCATTAGTGTAAATGGTTACACTACAAAACCTCCTCTAAAATTTATGAACAGAATTCTCAGTAACATTTATAATCACATTCTTACAATTCACCTCCAAATTATTCCCACCCATCGTAGCCGTTAAAAACACATCCACATCAACGGCCCCGGTTGATTCCCTCTCACTGCTCAACTCCCCCGCCAACCCCTCCTTCAACCTCACGTCAACAGCCACCGGCTCCGGCATCAGCATTACCTGTTGCAGGAGAAATAAATCAATCACATGTAAGTCAATGCGACTAATAGAATTTTTAATAGTTAGTTTATTTTAGTCATAAATTTACGTATTAGTTTATTTTAGTCGTAAATTTTCCATTTATTAATTTAAAAGACACGTAAATTTGTCAATTTTTGTTCAATTTAATTTGGTTATTAAGTACAAAAAGATATGAGTACCTTGTTTAACTATTAGTGCGCAAAAATGGCTTGTAATTCAGCCTAGCTCATCCTCAATTATACTTTTGGATTCGCCACTGGCCATGCTCGGCTGAGACGGGCTGGGTACTGGCGGATAACAGATTTTACCCGTCACTGTTACATCCCCAGTGCTAAATGATATTGAAATTCTATTCTCGGTATTCTTTTGATTTTTTCTCTCTTCCGATCTCTTTTCTATTTCCTCCCTCCCCCTATTATCAACTTTGTTTAGCTTTAAAGAAAATAATCTAGTCACTTTTCCTATTTTTAACTGCATCATTACCTAGGTCTTCGGCCGCCGTGAGAATGACTTCACAGCATCCTCCGCCAGGCTCTGCTTGTTCTTGAACACCGACACCCGGACCTTTTTGTAACGGAGCTTGAGCTTGTGGTTTGGGTTGTTGGCCCGGATCGCGACACCAAAGATGGCTGTGAGGTGGGCATCTGCGGTGAGATTGAAGGCCTTCGCGGTTGCTGACTCGACAGAGAAGTCGGGGTACTTGGGGCGGACCACCAGGTAGTAGATTAAGATGGGTAGGCCTGTCAGGATGAAGGCAGTGATCAAGAATACTGCGGCACATTTAATGCAACTTCCGCACGACATTCTTCGGTTTTTGAAGATAATAATTAAGTTTGAATGTTGTATGAGAGTGTAGAGGTTGATTTATATGGAGATGTTATGGAGGAAAAAAGGAGGCTAAGGAGATCAAATTTCGTTGGAATTATAACGCGTATATATATATATATATATATATATATATATATATATATATATATATATATATATATATATATATAAAAGAAATGACTCTTATGAGATGGTAAAAGATTAGAGGTGAATTATGAGTCAAATATTTGGTCAAAGTGGAGGAAATGGGTGACGTTGGTGGAATATGATGTCAGCAGCTAAATGAATGGTTCAAAATTTACTCTCACCCTTTTACTTGAGTCATATATATATATATATAATGGGCCACATTGGTTAAAGTGAGGAAAGAGAATGATGTCAAGTGAAAGAAAGATGATATCAATAGCTAAATAAGTAATTCATAATGTTCCCTCCCATAAGAGTCATGTATGTATATGGCCTTGACTCACATAAGAGGCCGGTGAGAGGTGGAAAGAGAAAATATTAACCCTTATATTTTTCTAAATCGAGGAAATCTGTGTCATCGACTTGAATAAGAGGGGGAAAAACAATTTTGAAATATGAGTTGCTCATTAAATGAAAGTGTTTTGGTTTCTTGGACACATAGGACATCGGGGTTTGTTGTCTAGTTTGAGGAGAGAGGATTCCATCTCACCCGAAATGAGCCCGTCAATATTCCAAGTTCGGTTCTTCATAAAACTCTAAAAGCTGGGTAAAGAAAAGGTTTCTAAAAATCTCTAAAGACACCATCTTCTTCACGCTCCACGCCCTTATTTATCTTAATAATCACTTTAACTTCTTCATTATCTTACTGCCTAATCTTTCACAAATATCCCAAGCTAAAAAATTTAATGTGTAAAATTATCATTTTATATTGAAACCGAAATCGGCGAATATTGTTCGACCAAGTCCGCCGTCTAATATTCTAAGGTAATGGTGTTTTCTCCGGCCAGATCCAACATTCGACCGATGAACATTGCTAGCTATGGTGTGTGAAACTAGGTTCCAATGAAGTATCTTGGTCCAAATCTGATAATAAGAGTTTTTTAGTTAAGCTCAAGTTTCATCCCGACGAATAAGTAATATATATTTTCTTACTTTAAGGCTCCGTTTGTTTCAACGGAATTACTTTTCACACGGAAAACATTTTCCTTGGGAAAAGGTTTTCCATGAAAAATGCAATTCTCCTTTAAGTTTTCCGTTGTTTGTTTCAACGGAAAATATAGTCTTATCTTACAATATTTATTGTTTGTTTTAAAGAAAAATATCTTTTATTAATCGTCCTTTACCTAGTCATAGGACAACTTAAGTAGCGATATAATATATTTAAAATTCTATGGGCTACTTGTGCTTGTGAAAAAGTTATCTTTTAATAAAGAAATAGGGAAATCATTACTAAGGTACCTGAGGTTTGACCATTTGTCACATATCCTGATACTTTAATATATACAATGAGATACTTTAAAATTGAATATTTTATTATCCAGGTATGAATAGTTTTTTGTTGCTTAGTTTGATGTAAACGTTATTTCTTAATTATAGTATTCATCATAGTGTTAATAGATAAAGATTTTTAAAATATAGAAGAATATCATTCAGGATTGAAAATCAAATTGAACCACATAATCCACTCAAGGATTTGAAGCTGACTAATCATTCTTCTTAGAATTCTTGTCTGACATTATTACCTCTAGAATCTAAGATCTCGTCTAGTTTATTTTGGTCTGATTTATATTCGAATTAACATATACCTTTGAAATTTTTTTTGTTGATTGGAATAATGACTTCCCTTCTTTCAAAAGGAATGTCATTTTCCCCCATTTGAGGGAAAAGTTTTTTCCTTGGAAAACCTTTTTCGTCACAAAATTTACGCCAAACAATAGAATAGGAGAAAACCAATTCCGGGAATGTGTTTTTCCTTCGAAACAAACGGAGCCTAAAACTAGACTAAGAGCAAACTGAAGATCAACAATGATGCAGATTAATCGAGGAGCGAATGATTGGATTAAAAAAAAAAGACATGGTCATGTTGATCCAATTTTAACAAGTTGAAGATCGGTAAATGTCTAAATTATGAAGATCGGTAAGATCGGTAAATGTCTAGATTGATCTCAATTCCAATTTTTCACTACAATCGTGCCCAGTCTGGTGTAACATTTTAAATATAAGCACTACAAACCCAAACTATAAAAAATTTGAAGGTCCGATTGAACGATCAAGGTGTAGATCGAACAACAACCATCAATTTGATCCGTGTTTTTGATGTAGACCAGTAGGTTAAATACTCTTAAGTCTAAATTCACAGTCTTTCTACCTTCCTCTTTTATACCTCTCGTTCTCTTACCATACTATATATTAATTAGAACTACTTTTCAAATGTCTCTACTATTTTTGAATTTTTAAACTATTACTTGACCTCTCGCTCTCTTAAACCTAGACTCTTCCCTATATATCTAAATTTATATAAGAGATTTAATTTATAATAAAATCAACACTCTTCTCTTAATTTAAATCAGCATAAATGATTATATCAACAAAATCTATTTTTTATTTATATTATTAATATAATTTATCAACTACAACTCACATATATAATTATTTCAAAATTTAATTAGAACGTGCAATCGCATGGGGGTATAGAGGATAGTTTATCTTCCAAGAAACAGAAAGTAAAACCCACTTTTTGTCATCGTTTTTATATTATTTCAGTGGTTGAGTTAATGATTATTAATTGGCTTATTAAAGCATCTGTTAGGGTTTTAGATCGTGAAAATAGTTCTTAAAAGATCGCTAGCCTAAGGTCGATATGAGATTACAACCAACGATAGAAGAATAGATCAACCGATAAAAGCAAGAACACGAGATTTACGTGATTCAGCCCTAAACGGCCTACATCAACGATCCCCCTGTCAATAAAGAGGCCTACTTATATCATTGAAGCTTCTAGGAATGAAACCTAAAGAGAAAGGTCAGAAAGTTATGCCGAACTCCTGCTAAGAACCGCCATTGGAGATCATCCAAGGAGGGCTTGGATCCATCACCTTTGGTTCACGCCACTACGGAGGTCAAGGATAAGGAAGAGGCACACCAGAAAACCCTAGGGAAAAACCCTAGAAAATCTCAGAACGAATTTTAGAGAGAAAATGACAAATCGTGTACAGTACCCCAGCCATTTGCCCCTATTTATAGACGAAGGGGGATCCGTGTGCAACCAAATGTGAGAAGATCTCAGCCCTCCCTTTCATGTAGATCAACGGCTTACATTAGCCCAAGCAAACACAAATCAGGCTCACAAGGTGCGAACTCGTGGCAGCGTCATGTCCGTTTATTAAAAAAAGGAGGAGCGTCCTTCAGTGGCTTCCTTGAGAAGCTTCGGTCAGCAGAGGGAGCATGATAGTGGGAAACTTGGAACGGGCAGGCAGCAGGCAAGGGTAAAACAAATACTCTAGGTTAAGACAGTGAAACCCATTTTTTACTACACTTTGACCCCAAAGTTCATGTTAATTACTATAATGCTATTGTTTTGGATTGGGCCTTAGACGCTGCGTTTTTGGTTCAATATTAGCTTAAGTTTGACATTTTGGTCTATAATTGTACATAGTTAGTAAATATGGGAACCATACGTACGTTAACAACATCCTTAATTCAAGTGATAAAAAAAAAATCCTCAATGCAAAATGGAGGACATTCATTTTTTTTTTTAACTGAAAAAAAAATCATGTAGTTTAATGAATAGATGATGTCAAGGAACCAACTTTCCGAAAAGTTTAAGCTGATGGGCGAAGATCCATGAATAGTTTTATAATCTAACATACCATCTTGCGCATATGACCATTGGGCTTGAAACGTGGATATTGTATAGATCCATCTCATACCTTTGTACTTAAATTATGATAATATTTAAAGTGAGGGCTGTTGAGATTCGAACTCGTGACGTCTTACTCAACAAGGCCCTGATACCATCACAAAACCATCTGTCCAAAAAGTTTAAAATGATAGTGAAAGGTGAAAATACCCAAGATCTGGATTTGATTTAAATACTAGATGAAATCTAAAAAACAAATATAAAGGTAAAGGAGAAAGCGCAACAATATTTACATGGAAAATCATCAAAGAGGGAAAACCACGAGCAGAGATAGAAAACTTTTATTAGATCGAAATTGGAGTACTACAAGAGAAATTTCTTCACTTTCACTTTCTCTGTCTCTCACTGTGTTTCTCTCACTCTCAAAAAATGGCTAAAAGAATAGTTCTTGAAAGATCGCTAGCCTAAGGTCGATATGAGATTACAACCAACGATAGAAGAATAGATCAAACGATAAAAGCAAGAACACGAGATTTACGTGGTTCAGCCCTAAACGGCCTACATCCACGATCCCACTGTCAATAAAGAGGCCTACTTATATCATTACAGAAAAATTGCTTGCAAATTACAAATTATAGACCATTTCACAACATAAACTACGAATACAATTACGTTCCATCTTAAAGCTTCTAGGAATGAAACCTAAAGAGAAAGGTCATAAAGCTATGCGGAACTCCTGCTAAGAACCGCCATTGGAGATCATCCAAGGAGGGCTTGGATCCATCACCTTTGGTTCACGCCACTACGAAGGTCGGGGACAAGGAAGAGGCACACCAGAAAACCCTAGGGAAAACCCCTAGAAAATCTCAGAACGAATTTTAGAGAGAAAATGACAAATCGTGTACAGTACCCCAGCCATTTGCCCCTATTTATAGATGAAGGGGAATCCGTGTGCAACCAAATGTGAGAAGATCTCAGCCCTCCCTTTCATGCAGATCAATGGCTTGCATTAGCCCAAGCAAACACAAATCAGGCTCACAAGGTGTGAACACGTGGCAGCGTCATATGTCCATTTATTCAAAAATGGAGGAGCGTCCTTCAGTAGCTTCCTTGAGAAGCTTCGGTTGGCAGAGGGAGCATGATAGTGGGAAACTTGGAACGGGCAGGCAGCAAGCGGGGGTAAAACGAGTATTCTAGGTTAAGGCAGTGAAACCCATTTTTTACTACACTGGCCCCAAAGTTCATGTTAACTACTATAATGCTATTGTTTTGGACTGGGACTTAGATGCTGCGTTTTTGGTTCAATATTAGCTTAGGTTTGACATTTTGGTCCATAATTGTCCATAGTTAGTATATATGGGAACCATATGTTAACAACATCCTTAATACAAGTGATAAAAAAAAAAAAAAAAAAATCTTTAATGTAGAATAGAGGACATTCATTTTTTTTTTAACTAAAAAAAAAAAAATTCATATAGTTTAATGAATAGATGATGTCAAGGAACTAACTTTTCCAAAGGTTTAAGCTGACGGGTAAAGATTCATAAATAGTTTTATAATCTAACATACCCTCTTGCGCATATGACCATTGGGCTTGAAATGTGGATATTGTACAGATCCATCTCATACCTTTGTACTTAAATTATGATAATATTTAAAGTAAGGGCTATTGAGATTCGAACTCGTGACGTCTTACTCAACAAGACCCTGATACCATCACAAAACCATCTGTCCAAAAAGCTTAAAATGATAATGAAAGATGAAAATACCCAAGATCTAGATTTGATTTAATTACTAGATGAAATCTAAAAAACAAATATAAAGGAAAAGGAGAAAGCGCAACGAAAACAGCAATATTTATATGGAAAATCCTCAAAGAGAGGGAAAAACCACAAGCGGAGATAGAGAACTTTTATTAGATCGAAATTGGAGTACTACAAGAGAAATTTCTTCACTTTCACTTTCTCTGTCTATCACTGTGTTTCTCTCACTCTCAAAAAATGGCTAAATGAAAACACTAAGAGGAGGGATTTTATAGTGCCCCCTCAAATACAAGAGAAACCCAAAAGAGCAAGTGGGTACACTAACCCGACCTGATACGAAAGGTTCGCACCATGGGGGGCTTCACCCCCATTGTAGGTCAATGTTGGGCTACGATTCTGAGCCCGGTCCCTCCGCTCCACCATAGACCTCTGTTCGAAATCTAGACAAAATATTTGAGATACAACCCAATATATGGATGAAGGTTCAGGAATAGTTTTATACGCTAATGGAGGATATTCATTTAACTATATAGTATATTAAAATATTAACACAAAATTGATATAAATAAAAAATAGAATCTAGGCTCTAGTACAATCTAACATAGGAATGTATGGGGGATTAGATATGCACCGAGTGTGGCGAGGTTAGAACGTCGACTATGGCAGATTGTTCGGTTGCTGATTTTGGTGTGGTTAAAAACTCAACTACAGCGAACCCTAACCAGCGTACCCACTGCAATAGACAGATTCACCTAGGTCGAGCTGGCATTGTGGGATGAGTATATTGACAGGCCAGGTAACGGGTTTACCCAACCATTTTTCATATTTTTGATGAAGGTAAACAGGTTAAGCTGGTTCCAGGGAGAATACCAAATTTTGGCACATTTATATTTCATTGACTTTATGTGTTATCTCTCCAAAAAGAACCATATGGTGGCTAAATTGGGTATTTGGGATGGGATCTTGTGGAAATGGACCTTTAATTGGAGGCGTAACTTCCTACCGAGAGAGTTGGAGCAAGTAATAGAATTTTATAATCTCCTCTGCTCGGTGCAACCACAACTTGCAGTGATGGACAAGCACCTTTGGTCCCTTAAGAAAAGTGGGTCATTCACTATTAAATTGCTCATGGACAAGGTTGGGTCCAAGCGTATGCATCTTTCGATAGTCAATATGGTCTGTGGTGGTTGGAAAGGTCTTGCACCCCCAAAAGTTGAGCTTCTAGTTTGGCTTGCACTATTGGGAAGATTGAGTACAAAAGACTGGTGTTTAAAATAGGGGTTATTCAGGACCAAGATTTAAACTGCTCTTTTTTTTTTTTTTTTTTTTTTTTGGCTTACCCTGAGGACCTCAACCACCTATACGTTAATTGTTCCCGAGTTTGGAAAGTCTAGTGTAGGTTATTGAATTGATGGGGCTTGCAACTTATACTACCTGGATCGCTAAGACAATTATTTGACCAATGGACTTCCATGCAGGTATGTGGTAAGTTTCAAAAGAAGAATTTCACTTTTCTTTATAACACTGTGGGTGTTGTGTAACAAAAGAAATAAGATAATCTTCGATAATGACAAGTGGAATGAGAAGGAATTGTTTTGGGGTATTTCAATGCGAATTGGATATTGAGATTCAACTTGGTGCCACGACCTTCCTTATAAACGGGATGAAGTGGCTAAGGACATTGAGTCTATCTTTAGGTGGTCAAACTGATTTATTTTCTTTTGTCATTTTAGATTGGTATGTTGGTGGTCATTGTGATGTTAACTTCTTATTTTGTTGTATTTTGACCCTTGTGCTTGGCACCAATCTTTGGACTTGTACTCAATTATCAAATATATATATATATATATATATATATATATATATATATTTGCCACCTGTTGCGGGGATTTTTGCAATGAGAATGTCCTAGACCCACCTATACTAGTGTAAAAATTAACATCGATTCCATGAGAGGTAGAGCCGATTCTTTAAAGCACTCACAAAATCAAAGTGGTGCACAAGTTCGTAGTATGCATACTTTAAGAATTGATGTACGCTTTAACTTGTCTTGTGTGATATGCATTGAACATGCTCTTAAGCGCAAAAGTCACAAAACTAATTTTATTTTAACTCTAGTATGAGAATAGTTGAAACATTAAAAAAAAGGTTTCAATGCAGAGCTACTTCGATAATGCTGAGAATTGTTAGAATTTTTTAACAAAATTAAAAAATATATATTATTTTCTTTTAAATTAAAAAATACTATAAAATAAGACTAGAAAAAGGAAGATTTATCGCCAAGAATTTTATGAGAAGGACGGAAGCCTTAATATTTGTTATTTAAAAACAGTAAGGAAGCCGCATGAAATGTAAAAAGGGGCAGTTTTTAATAAATTTTCTAATGACTTTCCCTTTATTGAATGTAAAATTCGATCTTAAATCTCAAGTATCAGTTCTTGAGACTTTATCAACTGAGGTAGATGGCGCCTTCCATTCAGAAGCCTAAATGGCCAATTGTGTTAGGAGAAAAATATTGCATACAATTCAATGCAATTGTCTTTTCAAATTCAACCATGCATTATGTAGGCTAAATATTTGGGTCAGTGGTGTTTGAGGAGTATAGTTTTGGCCTCTTAATTCACTACAGTCTACGAGTGACAGCTATTAGTAAGTGTTTATCCTGGGGACGACACCTTGTATACCTATTGTCCCGAGTTTATCCATAGGTGTATGGAAAGCATTTTTAAGATAGCATGATCTGCACCTTGCTCAACGATACTTCACCAATAATATCCACGCCATTGAAGTAATATTTTTTTGGACTTATTTTTCGACAAATTATTTTGAGTTTAAATATTGTACCATATATTATCTATAGGTAATTCCTTACAATCGATGTTAGTTTATTAGTGTTTATAACATTTATTTTGGTACCTATTATATTTGCAAAACAATGAAAGAACTATTTACTGCAAACACATTTTTATTTTCCTAACAATATAATATTCGCACAAGGCACCACGACACACCTAAAAGATAGTTAAATTACGAGATGTCACAACAAAATAGGAAATACTACTTTCACAATTGTTGTTAAGAGGATTGCTTGAACACTGTAATTAATCATTTCTGTATTACAATAATAATACAATTCAAGACAGTAACAACGTCATAGCAATGCCAACTAAATTTGGGGATGAATTAGTTGGGCTTTGAGATCTTTTCTCCACAATGATGCTCTTACTGTCAAGAATGCCTTCATCAGGATTCGAACGGTATGCCCAAAGAGGGGAATCACCATCAACCCAATACTTACATATATTAATGTCAATATAGTTGCATCAGTTGCATCATTGGTCGTGTCTGCTGGTGTTAAAAAATCAATTGAGATGACATATGTCCATGCAGTTAACGAGATGGCAATGCATATAGCAACCATCAATGTTGCAACAAACAATTTCTAGCAAGGTGGTCCACTCGCAAGTAGAAGTATGATGCTGAGAGACAAGATCAAGCACACTGTATTTCTAATCAAGTAGAATTTGAATTCCTTTGGAAATTTTTCAGCCATTATGGCAGCGCCGGCGATAATACTTTTCTTGCCAAAGGTCATATCCTCGCCCCAAGTTCCTCCAGCCGGGGAGAGCCCCACTTGGAAAGCCATGATTGCAATTAGTGAAGCAACAACCATTAGTGCGCCTCGCTTTCTATCCACCCATTGCTTTCTAACATAGTGTGGGATATGTTTTGCACTTTGTGCACTTGCATATTTGAAGGACTTGATCATTGACTTGGCTTCTACTTGGGTTTGTGTGTCCAGAAGGTCTAGTGGCGTCAATCCGTTTGCATTGACTACATTTAGATCAACTTTTTGGTTTTCTCATCAAGAGGTCCATAATCTGTCGAATTTGTCAACAGATTTTAGCACTAAATTCTTTAGATATGACGAAATCTTAAAAAAAATAAAAATTAACTTTATGCAATAAGTAAAATACTAAATTTATATCATCTGAGCGTCAAGTGCATATATGCATGTAGAGTCGGTACATTCTTTTTAATATAATGTATATTGATTTGATTGATTTTTCTTTTGACTTCTTTATATACTTTAGAAATTGTACCAAATGGCACAAGTTAAGATACATTTACTATATCTAATTTATTTGTTTTTTTATTGTTTTTCCAATCAATTGGTATCGAAAATTGAACTCATAATTAATATACTGCATTTTAATTGTAAGACATTACATATAATTTATAAAATTTTGATAGTGATTTTGATATTAACTAAAAAGAATACTATCGTAATGCAATTAATGTGTTATTAACATGTGCCCTTTGGACGCAAGTTAGAGAAACTCTTATTTATTTATCAGGGCATATTTTCATTTATATTCATTTTGCATATTTAGTTCATTTATTTAAAATAAGCGACAAAAATAAATTTGTGTCTAATTAAATTTTTTCATAAAAAATATTTTCCACCCAAAATTAATTTCTAAGTATATTTATTTTCGTTCGTTATTCTTGTTAAGTTTATCGATTTTGTTGAAATTTCTTTTCTAAAATAATTTTCTTTTTACATTCTTATTTTATTTTATTTCTGAAAATTATTTCCTTTTATAATTTTTCAAAAGATGATTTTCCTTCTTTTTGAGTCTTTATGGTGTAATACCCATATTTTTTTCTATATCCCCTATTTAAAAGGCAAAAGATTTAAGAGCTGATTTACCGCAACTTGTTTCTCAGCCACAACTGAGTGCATGATCGTGTTACCTGCTCCATCTTCTGAATTCAAAAAACTGCTATCAACCTCACCCAAGAATTCTACTATCATTTGAAGAGCTTCCAATTGGCCATACTTCACACAGGAGTGCAACACCGTCTCATTGGTGCCTTCCACTTTGTCCTCCACCGCAAGCGGCCTCGCTCACATTAGCTCCTTTAACACACCTACCTTCCCTTTAATAGCGGCGACATGTACCGGATTCCTTCCCTCTTGATCGCATGCGTGGCACGTGTAGGGGACCACGGCTAGGAAAACCTTCACCACTTCCACATGACCTGTAGATAAGTATTTTCATATGAGTATAGTCAGAATTGAGCCTAGATGTTTGTCGCAAAAAGTAAGTTCAACATATATATATGGAAACACCCTTTAAACTTATATGTACATCTCACACATAAAAGAACAATAAAATTAAAAATGACCTCTTGACGACGCAACATGAAGCGGGGTTTGTTTTAGAGCGTCAACATCCTCGGCGAGCTCAGGGCTAATGCGGAGGAGCTTGTGAACGAAGTTGACGTGGCCGAGCTGGGCGGCTACGTGAAGTAGCGACCTGTTGATGTGGCCGACCGCGTTGTATCGGTGGAGGAGAAGAGGATCTTGGTTTAGGAGGTGGTGTAGGGACTCTTTGTTGCCCTCCACAGCGGCATTGTATAGCCTTCTTTCCATCTCTCTCTATTCACAATAGGGATTTGTCATTTCTTTTTTAATTGGTTGGCATATTTATACGCAACACTAACATTGGATAGAGTGGGTCGTTTATATTTGGGAAATCGTACGGATTGGACCCCCCAGCCCCCCCTTAATGTTTTTTAGACCCCTTTAACCATAAATAGACTCTTTTGGACAAAAATGCCCTCCCACCTCACCCCCACCCCGATCCGTCCCCTCTCTCTCTCTCTCTTTCTCTCTCCTCATTTAATGCAAGGCAGGCAAAAGTACACTCTTTTGACCTTTCACTCTCCTTTTCTTCATTTTTTTTTCCTTTTGAATTTTTTTTTGTCAAAAAAAAATATAATTTCCAAATTTGCCCTTTCTTCTTCTTCCCTCCCAGAACTTGTTTAGGCGTGCTTGAAGTAATTAATAAAATCATACACTGGGTATGATTCCTTTTAATGGTGTAAAATGAGCTTATTCAGGTATATCACAAGAAATTAGTGGTAAAAGACTTATCATACACAATGTATGATAGGTTATAATGGCATAAAATCAACTTTTGCTTTTTGTTTCAAGTAATTAGACGTACAGTTGGATGAAATCGAATCATACACTGGGTATGATGCGTTTTAATAGTGTAAAATGAACTTATTCAGGTGTATTCCAAGCAATCAGTGGTAAATGACTTGTCATACACAATATATGATAGGTTATAATGGCATAAAATCAACTTTTGCTATTTTTTTCAAGTAATTACTGTTACAGTGGGCTGAAATCTAATCATACAATGGGTATGATACTCTGAAATGGTCTAAAATGAACCTTTTCAGGTTTTATTAAAACAATTAGTGGTAAATGACTTATCATACACAATGTATGATAAGTTATAATCGCATGAAATCAACTTTTGCTGTTTTTTTTCAAGTAATTAGACGTACAGTGGGATGAAATCGAATCATACACTGGGTATGATGCGTTTTAATGGTGTAAAATGAACTTATTCAGGTGTATTACAAGAAATTAGTGGTAAATGACTTGTCATACACAATGTATGATAGGTTATAATGGCATAAAATCAACTTTTGCTGTTTTTTTCAACTAATTACTGTTACAGTGGGATGAAATCGAATCATACAATGGGTATGATACATTTTAATGGTGTAAAATGAACTTATTCAGGTTCTTTTCAAGCAATTAGTTGTAAATGGCTTATCATAAACAATGTATGATAGGTTATAATGTCAAAAAATTAACTTTTACTGGTTTTTACTTCTAATTACTGTTACAGAGGGCTGAATCGAATCATACAATGGGTATGATGTGTTTTAATGGTGTAAAATGAACTTATTCAGGTTTATTTCAAGCAATTAGTTGTAAATCACTTATCATACACAATGTATGATACGTTATAATGGCATAAAATTAACTTTTGCTGTTTTTTCAAGTAATTAGGGGTAAGTGGTCTGAAATCGAATCATACACTGGGTATGATTCATTTTAATGGTTTAAAATGAGCTTATTCAGGTGTATTACAAGAAATTAGTGGTAAATGACTTGTAATACACAACGTATGATAGGTTTAATGGCATAAAATCAACTTTTACTGGTTTTTTCAACTAATTACTATTACAGTGGGATGAAATCGAATCATGCACTGGGTATGATGCGTTTTAATGGTGTAAAATGAACTTATTCAGGTTTATTTCAAGGAATTAGTTGTAAATGACTTCTCATACACAATGTATGATACGTTATAATGGCAAAAAATCAACTTTTGCTGTTTTTTCAAGTAATTAGGGGTAAGTGGTCTGAAATTGAATCATACACTGGGTATGATTCGTTTTAATGGTTTGAAATGAGCTTATTCAGGTTTAGTTCTAAACAATTAGTGGTAAATGACGTATCATACCCAATGTATGATAGGTTGTAATGGCATAAAATCAACTTTTGCTGTTTTTTTTCAAGTAATTAGAAGTACAGTGGTCTGAAATCGAATCATAAACTGGGTATGATGCTTTATAGTGGTGTAAAGTGACCTTATTCAGATATATTAGAAGTAATTAGCGGTAAAGAGCTTGTCATACACAATGTATGATAGGTTTTATTAGCATAAAATCAACTTTTGCTGTTTTTTTTCAAGTTATTAGGGGTACAGTGGTCTGAAATCGAATCTATATACGTGTAGTTCAAGTTTTATTGGTGTATGATGCACTTCATACACGGTATATGATGGGTTATATTTGTGTAAAATCAACGTGTATTTGTGTATTTTAGTAATGTGTATTTAGAAAAAAAATATACATTTTGAGTATAGTAATCCGTACGATTTCCCTTCAAAAAGGCCCTCCCATTCACCCCCCCCCCCCCCAACCCGTGCCCTTTCTCTCTCCTCATTTAATACGCAGCCGATTACTGTACTTTAGCCTCTCTCCACTCCATTTTCTCTCTCTTCATTTAATGCAAAAGTACATATTTTTACTTTATGTCATGTAACTTGCTTCTCACTCTATTCCTCCCTTCTTCTCATTTCCCGCCCATTTACTCACCTCTTATTCATGGTATTTGTTACTTTTCTCTTAATCTGAATTCCCCAAGTCCATTTTTCTCTCAATCTGCTACATTGGGCCCTCGGAAGAAGAAGAAGAAGAAGCCATTTTAAGATCGTGTTTGAAGCTTCGTGACATTGCTGTAGGTTCAACGTTGAGTCCTTACACACATTTCACGGTTTTCAGATCAGATACTGAAGGTAACATGACCATTTGCTGACATTGTCGTTAACGTATCCTTGTCCTATGAGGTTGGTGTGTTACAAGCCGCCCATTTACTAAACAAGTTGATTTCACACTATTAAAACCTATCATACATGATGTATGACTAATCATACACCACTAATGAGTTCAAACACACCAAAAGAAAGTTATAATACATCATTTAAACCAATCATAAACCATAAACGACTTGTAACACACCAACCTCATAGACAAGGATACGTTAACGACAATGTCAGCAAATGGTCATATTCCCTTCAGTATCTGATCTGAAAACCGTGAAATGTGTGTAAGGACTCAACGTTGAACCTACAGCAATGCCACGAAGCTTCAAACACGATCTTAAAATGGCTTCTTCTTCTTCTTCTTCCGAGGGCCCAATGTAGCAGATTGAGAGAAAAATGAGAGAAAAATGGACTTGGGGAATTCAGATTAAGAGAAAAGTAACAAATAACATGAATAAGAGGTGAGTAAATGGGCGGGAAATGAGAAGAAGGGAGGAATAGAGTGAGAAGCAAGTTACATGACATAAAGTAAAAATATGTACTTTTGCATTAAATAAAGAGAGAGAAAATGGAGTGGAGAGAGGCTAAAGTACAGTAATCGGCTGCGCATTAAATGAGGAGAGAGAAAGGGAACGGGTTGGGGGGGGGGTGAATGGGAGGGCCTTTTTGAAGGAAAATCGTACGGATTACTATACTCAAAATGTATATTTGTTTTCTAAATACACATTACTAAAATACACAAATACACGTTGATTTTACACAAATATAACCCATCATATACCGTGTATGAAGTGCATCATACACCAATAAAACTTGAACTACACGTATATAGATTCGATTTCAGACCACTATACCCATAATAACTTGAAAAAAAACAGCAAAAGTTGATTTTATGCCAATAAAACCTATCATGCACCGTGTATGACAAGCTCTTTACCGCTAATTACTTCTAATATACCTGAATAAGGTCACTTTACACTACTATAAAGCATCATACCCAGTTTATGATTCGATTTCAGACCATTGTACCCCTAATTACTTGAAAAAAAACAGCAAAAGTTGATTTTATGCCATTACAACCTATCATACATTGGGTATGATACGTCATTTACCACTAATTGTTTAGAACTAAACCTGAATAAGCTCATTTCAAACCATTAAAACGAATCATACCCAGTGTATGACTCAATTTCAGACCACTTACCCCTAATTACTTGAAAAAACAGCAAAAGTTAATTTTTTGCCATTATAACGTATCATACATTGTGTATGAGAAGTCATTTACAACTAATTCCTTGAAATAAACCTGAATAAGTTCATTTTACACCATTAAAACGCATCATACCCAGTGCATGATTCGATTTCATCCCACTGTAACAGTAATTAGTTGAAAAAACCAGTAAAAGTTGATTTTATGCCATTAAACCTATCATACGTTGTGTATTACAAGTCATTTACCACTAATTTCTTGTAATACACCTGAATAAGCTCATTTTAAACCATTAAAACGAATCATACCCAGTGTATGATTCGATTTCAGACCACTTACCCCTAATTACTTGAAAAAAACAGCAAAAGTTAATTTTATGCCATTATAACGTATCATACATTGTGTATGATAAGTGATTTACAACTAATTGCTTGAAATAAACCTGAATAAGTTCATTTTACACCATTAAAACACATCATACCCATTGTATGATTCGATTCAGCCCTCTGTAACAGTAATTAGAAGTAAAAACCAGTAAAAGTTAATTTTTTGACATTATAACCTATCATACATTGTGTATGATAAGCCATTTACAACTAATTGCTTGAAAAGAACCTGAATAAGTTCATTTTACACCATTAAAATGTATCATACCCATTGTATGATTCGATTTCATCCCACTGTAACAGTAATTAGTTGAAAAAAACAGCAAAAGTTGATTTTATGCCATTATAACCTATCATACATTGTGTATGACAAGTCATTTACCACTAATTTCTTTTAATACACCTGAATAAGTTCATTTTACACCATTAAAACGCATCATACCCAGTGTATGATTCGATTTCATCCCACTGTACGTCTAATTACTTGAAAAAAAACAGCAAAAGTTGATTTCATGCGATTATAACCTATCATACATTGTGTATGATAAGTCATTTACCACTAATTGTTTTAATAAAACCTGAAAAGGTTCATTTTAGACCATTTCAGAGTATCATACCCATTGTATGATTAGATTTCAGCCCACTGTAACAGTAATTACTTGAAAAAAACAGCAAAAGTTAATTTTTTGCCATTATAACCTATCATACATTGTGTATGACAAGGCATTTACCACTAATTGCTTGAACTACACCTGAATAAGTTCATTTTACACCATTTTAACTCATCATACCCATTGTATGATTCGATTTCAGACCACTATACCCCTAATTACTTGAAAAAAAAGCAAAAGTTGATTTTATGCCATTATAACCTATCATACATTGTGTATGACAAGTCATTTACCACTGATTGCTTGGAATACACCTGAATAAGTTCATTTTACACCATTAAAACGCATCATACCCAGTGTATGATTCGATTTCATCCAACTGTACGTCTAATTACATGAAACAAAAAGCAAAAGTTGATTTTATGCCATTATAACCTATCATACATTGTGTATGATAAGTCTTTTACCACTAATTTCTTGTGATACACCTGAATAAGCTCATTTTACACTATTAAAAGGAATCATACCCAGTGTATGATTTTATTAATTACTTCAAGCACGCCTAAACAAGGTCTGGGAGGGAAGAAGAAGAAAGGGCAAATTTGGAAATTATATATTTTTTTTTGACAAAAAAAAATTCAAAAGGAAAAAAAAAATGAAGAAAAGGAGAGTGAAAGATCAAAAGAGTGTACTTTTGCCTGCCTTGCATTAAATGAGGAGAGAGAGAGAGAGAGAGAGAGAGGGGACGGATGGGGGGGGGGGGGGGTGAGGTGGGAGTGCATTTTTGTGTAAAAGAGTCTATTTATGGTTAAAGGGGTCTAAAAAACATTAAGGGGGGGCTGGGGGGTCCAATCCGTACGATTTCCCTTATCTTTATCTTTATCTTAAAGAGAAGTTATCCATCCCCAAAACTCTCCATTCCCTCATCATTGCAATTCTAGGGGGTTTGGTATTTTAAATTTTAAAAAAAAGATAAAATAAATTTATTTATATAAAAAGGATATAATATAATATATACATATGATTTTCCACAAATTATCAAAAAAAAAAAGAGTATTTTCACACACTTGACTTTTGTTATGACAGTAAGATTTAGGGTTTTTATATCAAAGAAAGATTCAACATAATAACATAAGGTTATATAGATTCTACATGTTTGTTTGCGTGTTTTGATATTATTTCAGTTATAATATGATAACCCTAATTTTAAATTATAATATGAATATGTAATAATTTATAAGGAATGAATAGTTTGGGTACCTTAACGTTTAATTATTTACTATTATTATGTTATAATATATAAAATGAGGTACCATGAGGATTAGGTAATAAATGGGTCTCCTCTAATAGAAATAGACAAATATTCAGTTGAAATAAATATAAGAAATTTTACTTTCTGACATTTTTTCTTAAATCATAGGAATAATATATTTGTTTCATTTAATTTACATAATAAAATTAATTTCTAATCTTTTAATTTAACTAATGTTAATAATCAGATGAGAAATAAAGCAGTTGCAAAATTAAAATAAATGATTACTTTGAAAAAAAAAAAAAAAAAAGGTGAGGACCAATGAAATAAATAAGTCAAGAAAATATAATTAAATTTTTTATTTTTACTTGGATAATGAATTTTATCATTTTTAAAAATTACTTTAGTCAACAAAATGAGTTTTTATTTGTAGTTGGGTAAAAATTTGGTAAACACTTAAGCGATCCTCTATTAGAAAAATTCGCGTAAACATTTTGAACACGCATATGTACTTTCATGTTTAAAAAGGGCATATATGTGGCATTGCCAATAATGCGGTAAAATACCCGTTTTCTTGATGCTATACATATAATACATGTATTATAACACATATTCGTATTCTTTGCATTTAAGGAAGAAGTGATAATTGAAATAATAAAAAGCTAAAGCTAAATTAAATATTCTTATTCTATATTTTGCTAATTTTATCACTTTAACTATCAAATTTTTGATCTTACCATATCATTCACAAGGTGTCATGTTTCTGTTACTATTATTGTGGCTAACATTATTCTTTATTTTTATAACTTATCAAACTTTTGACCACACTTTCGCATATATAGCTAACTAACACAATTATGTATTAGATCATGTTTAATTTCTGGACCGTATAATGCTAATAGATGGGTGATCAGCTTTTGTTAGGAGTTAGCAACCAAATATTCCATAATCTGACTTATATGATCAAGTTGTTCATTTTTTATCACTGCAAAAAGGGGACTTAACCTATATGTTTTCAATCCCGAATTTCTTACCCATGGCTCGAATATTGTAGTGATTATTCCTACAATAGTTATCAGAGTTATAATTATTTTATACAATTATTAAAAATCTACAATAATTTTGAATTTTACTGGATTATTATAGTTTGAATATGTAATAAATAGAACTTAACATATTAAAATTGTGAATATTTGATTTATATTGAACTCAAATTGAGACATGAATACAGAATCTAAACAATTTACATGTATTATTGCTTTACACTTCACGTTTTATTTTTTTTTCCTTTCCTTAGATAATTGAGAATTTATTATAATGGATAAAACTTAGTATAATAACATCCATACGATCGACTTGGACTAAACTAGCAAAAAATATCTAGCCCAACTGCTCACACCAAAACACTCCTATGATGCCATTTTATAGCCAATTAATAAGAGGACAAGGCCGATTCACAGCACTTTTTATAAGAGAATCATCGGTATGATTTTACTTCCCTTTTACCATGCACAATTGACACTTATGAGAACAGTCGCCTTAGGCTTGAGAACTTACTAAACACCAAATTCATACTCCAAAGCCCACAGTCTCCATTACACCATCTTACCGCATTTAGGGAATCAGATTCTACAATCAGCTTCGACTCCTTCACCGAGCAAGAAGAGGCCGACAACTTGAAAACAAATAAGATAGCTTCCACTTGAGCATGGTTTGAATCTACAAGCCCCTTAGTTACTGAGAACACAAAGCAAATTATTCATTGATGATCCCACAATACTCCACCCACCCGTACCTACCCCTGCTTCCCCGATGATGACCCATTGAAGTTCCATTTTAGTGAATTCCTATCCAAAGGCTGCCCCATGATCACCTGTCTTCGAATTACCCCATTATTCAAATTCCAGAAACTGTCGATATTTGAAATCACTTGCTCCAAAAAAGTATGGAAAACCCTCGTTACCCCCCTTTATCCAAAACGCTAGCCTAGTCGTGATAATCAGAATCAGTTCCTTTATAGCCGTCCTCTTCCCATTAAACAATACATCATTGCGGGCTAGCCAAATACACTATAAAACTGCAAAATATCATATACCATACCTTAACCTGGAAGCCACTTCACAAGTCTTTTCAAACTTTGAATTGGGCTGCATGACCCATAAATAAAATAAGTAAAAATGGGTCATGTATGTTCTTCGGCCCACTTGAATAAGGATTTATGTAAGTGGGTCATGCCCATTTGTTTTCAAAGGGTTACTCCAAATTAATGTCATGTAAGCTTGTTCAAATATAATGATTAGTGTAGCTTTTATTTAATTTTATTTTTGTTTTAAGTTTATTCTACAATCAGATTTCCGGACTGGTCCAATTCCCTGTCAGTAAAAATATGGAACGAGAATTAGATTAGAGGTGTTTATGGTTCGGTTAACTGTACAGAAAAGTATTCGGTTCGCTTAACCATAACTAAAATACTCAAAAATCTCTAACCATTATCGTAACCGAAAAGACCGGTTAACTGACTTTCTGTAAAACGGTAATTCGGTTCGGTTATGTCGGTTAACCGATAACCAAAAAATAATACAGCATCGCTTTCATTTTATATGATCCATCTCCTTAATAGTTTCTAAATGTTCAAAAAATACTTTAAGTGTGAGAATACTGAACAAATTATGAGTCTATAATCTAATTCTAAAAAATTAAAATCTATAATCCAATTCTAAACAATTAAACATTAATATATCATTTTAACCAACATGCGTGCAAATTAATAATACTAGATTGTCGCAAAGTGGTGCTTAGTTAGTATTTGAGATATACCAATAAGGCGCAATAACTCTATGATAGGAGATTAATTGGGGGGAAAAACATAAAGTTGATCATATATTATATAGTAGTCACTTATATGGTACAAAAGCATACTTAATGAATAATATAATATTACAAACAGGTAAAAACATATATATGATATATATTATTCGGTAATTTAGCTAACCGAAATAGTCAAAATCACTAACTGTTATCGTCCCGAAATACCACAAATTTATTCGATTCGGTTAATTGAACCGGAAATTTGGTACGTTAACCGTATTTTCGGGTCGGCATTTCGGAATTTCGGTTTAGTATTTCAATTACAGATTTTTTTGAACACCCCTAAGTTAGATAGGAGTTTTACATATAGGTGTATTATTTGGCTTTGTACATAAATTTTCAGTTAAAAATTCGTTGACTCATAAAAGTAGAGGATAATGTCAGTGAAAATAATGATAGTAGAAGCATAATAGACAAATAATAAGGTACAATTAATAATTTGGTAGCTAAATTGACAAATTTAACAAAATATAGAATACTGAGATTTAATTTAACTGCAGGCATTAATTATTTCCAATTTATCATTTATTTTCTAAATCAGAAAATATGGATACATAATATGCATATTGTATGGATAACATAAGAAAAATACTTATCTTACCTTTTTAAATAGGAAAGTACATATACGTGTCCATAGTATGTACTATACGTAAACTTTACTAACAAAGATAAAAAAAAGGGTTTCTTTTTACATAAAACCACACTGAAAAGTTTTTATTTTTCCACATAATTACCATAATTTTTCAATTTTTGCAAATGTTTAATTTTTTTTAATTAACCATCTAGATTACCATTATTAATTGCATTTGGGTAATGAACAAACCACATATTGATTTTACATCAGTTGGTAAACATTATGATGTTAAGGTCACCGTATTCGTATATTAAAACCTGCCTAGACAAGCATATAATGGGATTCATATATGTACAAGAGTTTATTATTTTATCAAGTGAGCTCATATCAACTTATACATTTCTTAACTCACTTTTTGTATAAGAAATTATAAAATCAAAAGTATAGCTCAACAGAAAACTAATAGAGTTGATACAAGTGATTGATTTAAAAAATATCAAACTTTTGAAGGTAATTTAAAAAATATCAAACTTTTGAAGGTAATTTAAAAAATATCAAACTTTTGAAGGTAGTTTTCTAAAATTTTGAAAATTATAATACCTAAGTGAATAATAATAATTTGTAGAAGTAATTTTATGAAAACCCCCCCCCCCCCCCCCCCCCCCCCCCCCCCCCCCCCCCCCCCCCCCCCAAAAAAAAGGGGTTATTTAAGCTAAAAGTCTATATACTTTACTTTTTATATTAATTTAGTCTATATACTTTTAACTATATCAATTTAGTCCCTATATTATTTATATCATATCAATTTGATTCTTATAATAAAATTCATGTTAATTTGTTGGTGAAATATTTAATAGTTTAGCTATAGATTAGGGTAAATTGTGTCAATTGATGGGTTTTAAGTGGATTATTTACGTTTAATATAATAATACCATTAAAAATTGTATCACTAATTCAACTTAATTTTGATAATTATACTAAATTGAACACAGTATAACTAATAAGAAAACTAAATTAATATAATTAAAAAAATATAAGAACTAAATTAATGTAATAAATATAATATATAGGCCTTTAATGCAAATAGAATTCATTATTTGGGGATCAGATTTGGGTCAAGTAGCCTAGTTAAGTACGAGCCCAATTTAGAAAACTTTATAACAAGCTCAATTGTAGAGACTTTCAAGCTTATTCAACTCGTTTACAACTGAATTGGCCCATTTTTCATGTTTTATAAAAAATTGATTCAGAAGTATCCACAAAACAGCTCAACTCGCTTATAACCCTATTAACCACAAGCCTGGCTCTAGAGCCCGAACCCAAGAGCCGCAAACCCTATTCCCCAAACTTGAAAACGATCCAACTCACAAAAACCCCAACTCAACTCCACTCGACTCGTTTACCGCCCTCCTGACCACAAGTCCGGCTCTAGAGAGCGAACCCAAGGGGCGCAAGCCCAATTTGAAACAACCTGACAACCCCAACAACAGAGCCCCCCAGTTCGTGTCTCCTTCGTCGTTCTTCCTCTTCGTTAGAAGATTTGCTTCGTAATGGGGGGTGTCCTGCGAAACACCAGATGCTATGGAAGATTCCTGAGAGAGAATCTCAACAGGAAGCTCAAATCAAGTTCAGTTCTAAGTACCTCCTTCTCCACTTCCTCTGAATCCGCTCCCAAAATCCCCCACTCCTCCAAGAAAGTAACCATCTTTCTTTCTTTCTTCTCATATTTGTTTCTGATGTTTTCTGTTGTTGAAGTATAAAACTATTCTTAGACTTTTGGCCATTCGCTTAAGTTGTGGGTTAGTTCATTTTTTAACGTGGTATTAGAGCCTTGTTGACCAAGAGGTCATAGGTTCGAATCCCAGCGGTCTCCATTAATATTAACATAACTTAAGCACTAAATATGTGGTGAGCTTGTGTAAGTCCACGCTTCAAGGTTTATGGGTAAGTGCGTGATGGACATGTTAAAGTATAAAACCATTCATTGGCCTTACTTTATCAGCTTAAGCTTTTGGGTCGGTTAGTTTCTTGACACCTCTTTGTGTATATATGGATTTGACTGCTTTTGGAAGTACTCGATAGGGCTGACAAATGAGTTGTATTCGTGTTCGCGTTCGTGTTCATGTTATGCGAATCAACCTGAACCCGACCTGTTTATTGAATTGGTTAGAAACTCAACCGTTACCTTAACCAAATTATCAAAGGGATACTTGCAGGTTACCTATTTAATTATATAGGTGACTTTTTTTTTTTATTAAATACTAGTTTGTTAACTTATAAATATGTTAAAAATGTCACAGTTGATATTAGTAATAAATACTTAATATGTTTGTAATTGTTAAAATAAACAGTCAAATTAGCATTGCTAAATGTAGTTTAAAGTACCTTATGTGAGATAAGCTACCAAAAAAAAAACACCCACACACACACACGCGCGCCCATCCACCTACGCAGCCACGCATACACCCCCCACCCACCCACCCACACCACACACACAAAAAACTATACAAAATGGGTTGACTAACCCAAACCTCAATTCAACTCAATTACTTAAGGAGGTTAAACGAGTCAACCCAAATTCAACCTGGCTTCTAAACCTTGACCTGAACCTACTATCTTTGTGTCATGTCAGAGTTTGCCAGTCCTGATACTCGATGAGGTAGCATGATTGTTCATTGGTAATGGCTTGTTTGATTCTTTCTGAGATTGCTCAATGGTTCTCAACTTAAGTTTGATTCTTAATTTCTTTTTGTCTGGTAAACTGGATACGTAGTCAGCTTGTGATGTGGTACGCATTGTTGCAGTGTGCTCCAGATAGGATATTTGTTAAGTTGTAAAGGTTTTGTTTGATTACAACGTTCCATTTTTGGTGTTTAGTATACTAGATACATAGCTATTGTTTATGTACAGACAATCTAAATTTGGGTGGTGTTATTGCCAGTCAAAAATATTGTCCCTAGAGCAGTAACATGACTTATAAGGTAAATAATAGCCATAAATTTACATAAAGTTGCTCTAGAATTAACATTTCTGCCATGGGAATAACATTACCTTGAATTTATATTTTGCAGTTCTATTGTTTTGGGTGGGCGAGGGGATTTGCATTTCTCATTCTCTGTGCATTGTTGGCTGTTGGTGACATGTTGTATACTGCTAATGCTAAATACACCGAACTGTAGGGGAGATTATTGACTGGAGCAACAATAGGCTTGATCATTGCTGGAGGGGCTTATGTTAGCACAGCGGATGAAGCAACTTTCTGGTATTTGATTGTAATTCGTTGGATGATTTTTCCTTTCATTAGCTGATTCTGAATATTTCATTTCATGAAGCGATTCTTCCCGTTATAAGTGACACTTTTGTTACTTCCTTGTCATCTACATGTTCTTTTGACGATCAAATGCTTTCATTTCATTGGCATTCATTGTAATGCACGTCTCCTGTCCATCTGAACTGTACTAATATATTTCCTTGCAACTCCAAAACTATATTTAATTTTGTTCATCCTTAAACTGTCATGCTTAGACTATGCAAGCTTCAAAAATTTTCTATATCTAAGAGGTTAATAGCAGATGCGGAGATTTGGATGCTACGCATGCTAAGAAACCAACTATTGGAAAAGCTCATAAAAGGCTCATAGCTGGTTTATATTTTATCATGGCCCCTAGCACGAATGTCTGTTAGGCTTGAAGCATGGACAATGTATAGGCTCACCTCATGCTAGCTTGATTATATTAATATTAGAAATGAGAGCTATTGGGATTTGAACTCAAGACCTCATGTCCAAAGAAGCTTTAATACTATGTATAGAAACTAATTATCCCTAAAGCTTAATCTATGCGCTAATTGCTTAGAATTTATACTCTAACAATGTATAGCAAAAATTTTATAATAGAAAGAGGTGATGAGATTGTTATCCACCAAACTAATGTTGCTATGTTGAAGACGCCAAATTGAGTTGGGTCCGGTTTCTTGCTTGAATGATACCACTTCTCCAAAAAGGAAGTATTATGGGATTACTATTATACTGGCTTTATTGCGTGGTATGGAGTATTAGGCGGTCAGATGACACGTGTAAAATATGAAGGTAGTAAAAATGTCAAGGCCCATGGTGGATGTGTGGCTGCACAAGAGATGCCGTTTGAAATGAAGTCATCTGGAAGAAACTAATATGTTATACTCTTCCCAAGTGGATGGCTACGGAAAACAAATACCACCTAGTGCATGTAGTGAAGATTTCAATCAGTAGTGGATATATGCAATAAAAATGGGCAGGGTTGGCCAAAGAGAAGTTTTGAGGGAACATTGAGAAATAGACTGTTTATTTGGAACTCATGGCAATAGACGTTACTTTAATAGATAGAATGGAAATATAGGAACCATTTAGGTGAAACTTATATAAGGCGAAGCACTTTCTTTGTGTAGTTAGAGGCCCTTGGGCTAAGTTTCGACTATGCACTATTGCTATGTAGAAAAACTGCCATAGTTGATTTTCCCTGAAATATGTGACCTACACCAGGAATATAACAGGCCTTAGCTCCGTATCTTTGTAATTTGTTGTAAAAAAGCAGCTCGCTCTTTTCCCTATGATTAGTGGAAGGAAGAGATATTAAAACATATGTGATCATGAATGCTTTCTAAGAGACACCAAATTTTTTATATGTTTTTCTGGCTTGCGATCTGCCTTCATCTAAAGCTTTTCTGACTTACATATTATCTGTAGATGGAGAATTTTGTGTACTTCTACAACTTGTCAAATTGGCTCCATTATACAAGTCGTCCTCATTGTCCTTGTTGTCTGACCATTTCTTATAAATGCCACCGGAGTCACTAACTTTATGTGCTGCTTCATATGTTCCATGGATTTTGGTAGTTCCTTGGTGCACCACATTTTGCTTTTTTGCTGACTCAACCATAGTATCTCTTCATCTGAATTAATTTGCTCCAAAAATGCTCAGCAGTACCTTAACTATCTTTTAATGTTTTTGACAGAATCCTTTACTGCAATCAAAATCACCAGTCTTATCTTTATTTTCTCATCATAGTTCTTTTTCGATTAGAGCAACACAACATCAAAACACCCCACCTTTTCTTCCATCACTTCCATCTTTTCTGTTTCTTTGTTACTTTCACTTCCACCTCTCTCTCGCTTTCTCTCAAGTATCATGGCCATGGCTGTGATTGTCATTTGAGAGAATGCACCTCTATATTATTTGCCTGGATCAAAATATTTGCATTTGAAATCTCTACTTGATTTGCTTTGTGCAACTAGAGCTGTGATTGGACTTGTTATTTGTAATAGTGAAATGTGTAGAATCTACTTTCTTCAACTAAATGGAATGTTGCCCGTAGGGCTGTAAATAAGGCTGGCTGATCCCTAACTTGTTAAGCTTGATGCCCGGCTTACTAATACTTTGCAGAGCTTGGGCTTAACTCAAAGCTCGCTAGCTTAGGAGACTTTGAGCTACAACTTGGCTTCGTTTTTACGAGCTTGATCTTGGCTTAGATTGGTTGAGCTTCAACCCGGCCTAGCAAGCTCTGAGCTAATTGTTCCTTGTTTAGGCTAATTTAAGCACGATCTGAGCTAGTTTGTGCTTGATTAGGTTTGATCTGGGCCTATTTAGGATGAAACTTTGCTTGATTAGGCCCATTTATGCTCATAATTTGTATTGAGTTTCTTGTATTGAGGCTAATTTAGATTGGAGAGCCTCTTAGCTTGAGTTTTACCAGGCTCAGACTCAGCTTGTCCTGAGTTCAAAACTAGCTAGACCTTTTGGGTTTTATGACGTGCGAACTTGGCTGATTTATAGTTGGCAGCCCAAAACCGCTTGATATATTTGGCTTGGTATATGGTTACATTGAAATTTTGGGTACCATACTATGCCGGGTGAAACTTGCTCCAGGCTCGGAGTTTGGTGAATAAGTTGCTGTGACTAGTGGTGGTGGTAGTTACAAGCGTGGAATGTCCTCCAACTGTGATAAAAATTTGATGGCGATATACCATGCTAAAAGTGATCAATTTGTGATTTTGGCCCTTTGGTATTGCAGAGTGAGGTTTCAGCTTGATCTTCTCTGATCAAAGCAGGAGTTGCTACAGTTGTGTTTAGTGGCAAGCATGAAGCTACAGTTGCTTATGCGCTGTCTGCAGTTTCCACGATTAGCAATGGCTCTGATATAGGGGCAGTATGCTAGAATGGCAGCATAGATTGATCTGAATTGGTCAAGCAGAGCTCCTCCTTGTTGGAGAGGGAAGTCTAAGTAGATTTATCCAGATTGACTGAGCTAGGTTGCATTTGAAACTTATACAATGTCAGCATGATAGTGCAGCAGGAAATGATGTGACTGCAACTTAACTGCTGCATTTAGGGCTGTGGTGCTCATTGGTACTGCTACTTTGCTAGATGGGGGACGATGAAGTTGTATCCAACTTTTACCGGCTGTTTAAGATGCATATATAATTCCATACTAGAGCCCTGTGGAATAGAAGGGATAACCACATTTCACTGTGAAATAAGAAGACGTGGAAGGAAACCCCATTATTTCATGCCCAACGAAGCTTGTCCCTGGTAGATGAAATCCTAAAGTAAAAGGAAAATTCCACATGAACTTCAAAATGACAAACTCATGTTTGTTTCCCTTGATTATTGACTAAATTTGTATGATCTTGACTTTGTATCCTTATCAGTTCTTTATGCATCACTGTTATAGCTACTGGTTAAGATTACAGGCCTTACTGTGATATAGTTGCATCAACCTGGTGGAATCAAGTATGAAATGATTGTGAGCTAAAATATGTATCTTAAGAGTTAATGAATCTAGCTTGTCATGGTTTCCCCCCTCATTTTTTTACAGTTTATAGAACCAAGAATGCTCAAACTTTTGTGGATACTAATCTTGTATTTCTTTTGCCTATGACAATGGACGTGTAATACATGGTTTTTGGTGCAGTGGTTGGATGTTCTCAGCTACCAAACTTGTAAATCCATTCTTTGCCCTCTTGGATCCAGAGGTTGCTCATAGACTAGGTGTGTCAGCAGCAGCGCGTGGGTGGGTTCCTAGAGAGAAGAGGCCCGATCCATCATTATTAGGATTGGAAGTATGGGGAAGGAAGTTCTCCAATCCAATTGGACTGGCTGCTGGATTCGATAAAAATGCAGAAGCTGTTGAAGGTTTACTTGGATTGGGTTTTGGCTTTGTAGAAGTTGGCTCTGTTACCCCTGTGCCACAAGAGGGTAATCCAAAGCCTCGCATCTTTAGATTGCGGAAGGAAGGGTAAGAATGTATGTTAATATCTTTTCATCCTACATTTTTTGAAGCTTACTATAATCAATAACTTTTAGTTAATTTTTCTTGTTTATTGAAGTTTGTGATAGCCTAAAAAACTCAGCCTTGATATGTAAACCCTTACTGCTTGACCCCTCATTTGGCGAGCTTATTTTATGTGAACAGTGCAATCATCAATCGTTGCGGCTTTAATAGTGAAGGTATAGTTGCTGTTGCAAAAAGGCTAGGTGCACAACATGGAAAGCGGAAGTTGGATGAGACTTCAAGCACTTCATCACACTCAAGTGATGAGGTTAAGCCTGGAGGAAAAGCTGGCCCAGGAATTCTTGGTGTCAATCTTGGAAAGAATAAGACCAGTGAAGATGCTGCTGGAGATTATGTGCAAGGAGTGCATACACTATCCCAATATGCAGATTACTTGGTATTTATTTTTTTTTCCTCTCATGAGAAATCTTTCTACTTTCCTAGCACTTTAACTGACATGGCCAGAGGAGTTCTGTTTCAGTTCTTGTTTCTCCCCTTTTCAATTTTGGAGCGTCTTCTTGTTACTTTAGTTTCCCAATTTTGTTGATTGGAAGACCTATTAAATTTTCTTTTAGTATCATCTGCCTGATTGAAGAAGGGTTTTCATCATAATCTTTGTAGATAAATGACCACAAAATGCATTGTGAACTTAGAGACTGAATGAGGGATGTTAAGTATGATGATGGTCTCACTCAAGTCACTCCGAGCAGATGGGTTTGAAGGACTTCTATGTGGGTTGTAATGAACTCACTTGATGTTTAATACCAACATTAGTATGCTCTATTTGTTGGGCTTCGTCACCTCGTTGTTTGGTGCTTGCCCCATTTCAGTCTCTGCTTCCTCTTTCAATTTTTGTTTCTCATTTTCAGTCTATCTCAGGATTGTTTCCATTATTCAACTTATTGTGGATTGTTTTGTTCCCAACTCCAACGTTCCTATTGGTTTTGCAGTTTCCATTTTCTTCAGGAATATTATCAAAAATTAGGAAAACACGTTCAAAACGTTTTAGTTCTCAATAATGGAAAATGTTACTGGACAGTAGTAATGGTCATGGGGGTTGGTAGGAGGGATGGTGGAGGTCGTGGTGGACAGTGGGAGTGGTAGTATGGGTAATGAGGGGGATATTGGTGAATGCTAGGAGGGTTGGTAGGGGGTGGTGGTGGTGGGGTGGTCATGGCGAAAGGGATGCACAGTTTTTGGGGGTGCTGGGAGTGGCAGTGCTCAATGGTGATGGGGTAGCATGAGGGTGGTGATGGGCGGTAGGAGTGGCCATGGTGGAATTTAATACGGAAACTGTGAATTGTAGGTTTTAGATACAAAGTGAAAATGTGAAAATGAGGGAAACTAATTTTGTAATTGCTAACAGAAAAGCTGAAGAAATTGAAAACCAGTTTTCTAAGTGAAAAACTGAAAAATCACGTATTTTGAACATGCACTGGAAATTTTCTGAGTTAACACGAGTTTTTTGCAAATGATCATCTCCGTAGCTCTGTATTCTCATTCTTCGTTCATTGGTTTTGGATGCTTGACTTCTTGCTCGTCTGATGCTCTGTCGCCCTTATGCTCTTCTGGGCGTATCCTTGTATTGCCTGCATAATTTTTCATTGATGTTTATGTATATTTGCTCCTCGGAAACAGCCTCTCTTCCGCTCGGAAGGGGTAAGGCTGCATACATCCACCCTCCCCAAACCCTGCTTCTACGGGAGCCTATGAGGCACTGGCATTGTTGTTGTTGTTGTTGTTTATGTATATTTGCTCACTCACTAAATTTTATAAGGATAGAAAATCCAACCGATGATTGGACGAGGAAAGGACCTTTGACATTAATTGGTTGCTGAATGCCCCCTTCTTTGGTTGGCCACAATGCTATTGTGTTTCAGGTCATTAATGTTTCATCACCAAATACACCTGGGCTACGTCAGCTTCAAGGAAGAAAACAGCTGAAAGATCTTGTGAAGAAGGTTGATGATCTAGTATTGAGCTTGTTTTTCGCTTTGACTCCTCTCTGGCTGCTGTTGCATTATTTTGACTAGAGTTATTGCTGTCATTTTTGAAAATTTCAAGGTGCAAGCTGCTCGGGATGAAATGCAATGGGGGGAAGAGGGCCCGCCTCCGTTGCTTGTGAAAATTGCGCCTGACTTGTCAAAACAAGATCTTGAAGATATTGCAGCGGTATTGATATGTTTATACATTATTCCACTTCCGTAGTTAAAAAAAAGGAAAGGAACATACCCAATGCCTCAAGGGCTCCCGCCTACGCAGGGTCTGGGGGGGCGGATGTACGCAGCCTTCCCCCTTCAGGACGTTAACCTGAAGAGAGGCTGTTTCCCAGTGCCTCCAGCCTGAGGGTGAGGACTTCCCAGGAGGTCACCCATCATGGTACTACTCTCGCCCAAGCACGTTTAACTTCGGAGTTCTAATGGGATCCGGTGACGGCATGTTGATGCCCTCTTTGGTCTCAAGTGCCCCCAACTTTCGCAGTTACTGATATATATTCTTCTCATGTTCCCCCTGTCTGGTTTCTGTGCTCCAGGTTGCTCTTGCACTTCACGTAGACGGACTGGTACAACTCTTCTTATCCTGAATTCCCATTAATTATCTTCTCTCTTTCAATTATTGATTGGCTCAACTTTTTCTTCGTAACCTAACTGCCTGGATTCTAGTTTAAATGCCTGTAGTCTTGATGGGTGTTGGTTGTTTTCCTTGGTTTATTATCACTGCTCAAGATGTGACATTTCAAAGCGAACCATGTGCTATATATCCATTGGCGCCAGTAGATTACTCCTCGAACGAAGTGCGTATTGGAGAATTTCATGTGGTAGGATCTAATATTTTGTGCATTACCACGTACTTCACAACGAGTAGACTGAAAATGTAAGAGTAAGCCTTATAGATATAGGATGCACTTGTCAACTGAAGTAGTTTAACTTCATAATATCTGGGTTTCTATGTGGAATTTTCTTGATATCTTTCCATAATGTCTATCAGATGCTCAGATGAGTTGGTTTCATTAATTTCTGGTGACTGCAATGTTTCCATATAGTTTTTAGTGTCTGATATTTTCCATAAACTGTCGTTGATGTTAGCTTATTCAACTGCTTGTGTAGATAATATCAAATACGACCATTTCAAGACCTGATCCTGTCAGCGGAAATCCTGTCTCACAGGAAGCTGGTGGATTAAGTGGGAAGCCTCTGTTTGATTTGTCAACCAGTGTCTTGAAGGATATGTATATCTTAACAAGGGTATGTTTACTATCTATGGCCTTTCTGGAGCCTACTTTACGTTACGAAGCTTTTTTATGTGAATACTGAGTCGTCTTCATTAAAAATCTGGAGCTGCTAAAGAGCCGAGGAAACCTGAGTGCTTGACCCGATGATAGGGATGCAAAGAGTTACCCTTACCATATGGCCATGCTTATTTGACTCAAGATAATCCAACTCAGAGGTTGAAAAGTAATTGGATGTGAGTGGATATAGTAGACATAAGGACATCTGATAAGGTGACGAAAATCGAATCAAACTACGGCTTGCATGTATAAGGGTCGAATTAGGGTTCAATGTGGGGATTTCAAATTGGGGTTTTCGAATTTGGGGAATTTCGAACTAGGGTTTCAGGTTAGGATCTTCAAATTAGGTTTTTTGAAAACTAGGGTTTTCGAAGTAAGGTTTCAGGTTAGGGCCTTCGAATTAGGGTTTTCAAAATCTAGATTTAGGGCTTTTCGAAATCTAGATTTAGGGTTTTTGAAATCTAGGGTTTTTGAAGTTGGGTTTGTTTGGGGTTAGGGTTTCAATCGATTAGGGTTCGATATGAGGCTAAAACTCAAATTGGTTGAGCGTTTTGGTTCGAATTAGGGTTTTTGGGTGACGTATGATATCAATTTGAGGATTGGGGGACAAATCGAAGGCAAATAGTGGTACTAGGGTTCGAATGGCAAGGTTTTGATTTTTAGGGTTTTTAAGCTATGTTCGAGCCGGTGTATGGATTTTGATTTGCGCGATGGGTGGTGTTTCGTGATTGGTAGTTGAGTAGCGGAGGTCTTGATGCCGGCAGTGGTTGGGTGGCAGAGAGGTGGTGTTCGCAGCAGCTAGGGCACTTTTTTTTTTTTTGGTGGCTAGGGTTTTCTTTGAGAAGGGCACTTTTAGTAAAAAATGGGGTAGGTATATCTACAACGTGGTAGTGGTAGGGGCAGGGAAAAGATACTACTCAGCGCTAGTATTGTGCACAAGCAGCAGCACTTGGGTGGCGGCTCTGCGGCGGGGTCTAGAACAAGAGCTCTGATACCAATTTGATGTAGCAAAACTTGTTACCAAAAATACAATTCAATTTCTATTCATCAAAACTTCCAAATAATAAATTACAAAGCTCTATTATATTTGATCAAAAAAAAAAAAAAAAGCTCTATTATAGAAAGCTAAACTCTAAAAGAATATTAGATAAGATAAATTCTAAATCTAATAGAAAACTATTAAGATAAATATAAAATAAATTAAGAAACTACTTCTCTAAATAAAAACAACAAATAAAGAACTTAAATATCCTATTGGCTAAAAAAATATATTCTAATCTAATCCTATTAATTAACTTATCCAAATCTAATAAAATATCAGATATTTTATAATCATTAATCCTCTTCATCCGTGCTACATCAGCAAGTCCATGCCTTTTGATATTATTGAGTTATGAAAGATTTAATCCTTGAGTTGAAAGCCTTTTTGTTCGGTGATCTCTCTTTCACGGTCGTGTTTTAGCTTTCATTGAGTTCCTTGCAGTGTCTGATTGCACGGTCAGTCAAGATACCTTGTCTTTGACCAAGGCTATTAATTTTCATCTCTGTTGATGCAAATGCTTGTAGACCTTATATCTGGAATTGTGATTTATGAAGTTGACAGAATGGGTGAGTTTGCTTAAATGAATGTACATTGTAGACTTGTGAAGCTTCTTTTTCTGTATATGTCATGCTTGTTATACCTAGGGTCAGTGTACACGAGCTGACCTCAAGCTTGTCAGGCTCAAAGCTTGGTTCCCAAATAACTGGCTCAGCTTGAAGCTCATCGAGTCTGAGACTTTGTGACATGCTCTCACAAGCTCAAACTTGGCTCGGCTTGATTGAGCTTGAATACGGCTTATTGGGGTTTTAGCTGGCTTGAATTGTTTAAACTCATGTAAGCTTGACCTAGGCTTGTTTAGGCATAATGCAGGCTCAAGAACGCTCATTGAAACTTGAACTGGACTCATTAAGGCATATTTAATGTCCATGAAATTTAGCATTGGATTGGCTTTAGGCTTTTTAGACTTACTTTCCCCCAACCACAACTTAACTAGATTTGGGCTTGATTCTCTATGCTAACCAAGCCAACTCAACTCATCTTGATCTCTGAACAGGCCGAGCATTTGAATCCAAATAACGAGACATCTTATAACCCCTGTTTATACTCATTTATTCCCCATGGATTTGCAATTATATTGTTTTTACATGCTCAAAACATTGTTTGACAGAATGATTTACTCTACAGGGAAAGATTCCTTTGATTGGCTGCGGTGGTATCAGCAGGTAATATCAAGTTCCTTGCTTCATTATCTTTATTGCCGTTACTAATGCCTAACGATGCTCTCTGCGAGCTGATTTAACTTTTTGCGTAATCTGCTTTCTGTACTGAAACCAGTGGCGAGGACGCATACAAAAAAATACGTGCTGGAGCTGCGCTTGTCCAAGTTTATACTGCATTTGCATACGGAGGACCGCCTCTTATTCCACAAATGAAGGTACTGTCATGACCACTCGAATCCCCTCTAACTTTTGAGGAAAAATTGCATGGGGGGCATGTGATCATTTGTGCATAGACAACGTAGAGAATAACAACTGGTTTGGCTATTTTAACACTTCTAAATATGCATTACTCAAATTATTGATCGTATTCTATGATAATTAACATTATTCGTTCATGTTTATAAGTCAATGAACTAGTGACCAAACTTTTGGTGTACGTATTAGATTTGGTTTGATTTCGTACATAGTTTACTAAGAGAATTCTATTTATTCTTCAGGCTGAACTGGCTGAATGCTTGGAAAGGGATGGTTTCAAGTCTATACATGAAGCAGTTGGTGCTGACTGCCGATAATTTCAAGTCTAATTGATTCTTTTTTCTTTTTCTTTTTATTCCGGTTGTTTTGGAGTCAATTTTTTCACAAAGGAGAATGTACGGTTGCGTACGTCTAACCCTACCGGACCCAATTGGGCGGGAGCTTTTTGTTTTATCTATGTCAAAATTTTCCCTTTTTTCGTTTGTTTTAGAAGCTACCTTTTCAAGAGGGTGAGGATATGGAATCAAATAAAAATTATTATGTAACATAATAACTGTTATGTAACTTTAACAACAGTTACGTAACGGATTTTGTAGTAGGTATTGTTTGTACTTGTAGGGACATGATAATTTCAGCACCTTAAACAGCAGTTCGATTTCATGAGTACTATTGCCTACATTTAGGGTGCATCTGGTTCAGCTTATTTCGGTTTAACTGTTTTAATAAGACCTGTTTATTTAAGATATATATCTTTTTATAGTAAAGTGCTTGGTTGTGCAGTACAGAAATATCTCTTTTGCATAATAAAATGTTTGATGGTATAGTGCAGAAGGAACTTTTTTGCATAATAAAGTGTTTGGATAGAACTTTAGAAAAAGAAACTTATCTATGATAATCGTAAAAATGATTTAATGATATAAATTAATTAATAACAGTAGGTAAGAAAGAATTTTGATAATAGTTGAGTAACCGTATTTATGCTAGTATAAAATTGAAATTCGAAACAATTTGGTACAAATACTTTTGGCCATTCACCTGATAGCTTAGGATTTTGTGATATGTCACAATAGTCTTGGTTACCAAAACGTTGTGAGTTTTTAATTTTAATACAGGGTGCAAAACCAGCATGCTAGTTATCCACAGTAAATAATGAACTTCACTTTTGTATAGCTTAATCAAGCGTGCAAAAACAATATATAATGCTTAGTTACAACTGTACAACAATCATACATATTCCCACTTTAATAAATACACTAGGACCTTATTCAATGTGAACGGAATGGAAGAACATGAAGATTGTCACAAAAGCTTCAAATGGAGCGACTGAAATTACTTCAGTAAGATATCAATGAACTATAATGAAGATACTAGATGTGTTGAACTTGAGCTTGACTTGGGCTGGTATAGCCTAAACCCAACTTTACGGGCTTTAAACCACATTTGGCTTATGTGGCTCATTTAGGCTTTATTTTGACTCATTTTGACTTGCAAGCTGTTAAGCATACGCTTTACAAAACTTGACCTAGTTGAAAGAACCATCTTAACTAGTCTCATGTTAACAATAACCGAGCCTTTTGCTTGATGATGCTTGTGGGCAGACTCGGCCTATTTGTACCTGTCGAACCCAGGCCAGGTTGTTGGCGTAGTTAAGCATTGTGACTACCTCAAAGCTCAATGTGAAAACTCATGAGAGCTTTTTAATCCCCTCATCCCTCCTGGAGTTTTGTAGTGGAGTGGAGCGGCAGAGCATAGTGGCATAAATGAGCCCAATGTTCATGATCTAGCTCATCATAAAGCTCGAAAGCCTTAGCTTGTTTCAAATTCGAGCTAAGTCGAGCTAGTTTATTTAGCTTATTGAGCAGAACGAGAACAAAGTGAAGCTTGAACTTGTAGGCGTGCAAGCGTAAAGGATGCTATCTAGATCCATTTTATAAGTCTAAATATGTCCAATTGAGCCAAGTTTGAGCTTTGATGAGTCGAGCTTGAGCCCAGACGTGCCTAGATCAAGCTTAAATGAGCATCAAAATAAGATAAGTTTAGTTTGGAACTCATCGAGCTGGTTTTAAGATCAAGCCTACGACAAGTCAAGCTCGAGCTGGTGGTTTCCAAGCTCAGAGAGTTTGAGCCATGCCCGAACTGAACTAATTATAGACGAATCGAGCCTTTAGCCTCACGAGCTGAGGCTTGCTGAGCTCATACACAGACCTACTGGAGCAAAGGGGTATAGACTACGCAACAGAGAAAAGCTAGACAAAATATAATGATATTTATTCTCTGAAGAAGAAATTGCAGAACACAATCAAATATTCAATAATCCAATACAAAACAGAAGTATTATTGATGTTTATTTCCCTAAACACAACCTAAATATGCAACTCCCAAATCTTATGCCCTTTGACTCTTACCCTATGTTTTCTATTTACTTTCTATCTTCCTTCCCTTTTGTTCACTTGACTAATAGAATCCAATGCAATCAATCACACGGAAGCAAAAACAAGACATAACAAACAACATTATCCTACATCTTAGTACTTGATCTTTAGGTACTTTTGAAGCTCGAATTCATCTCTCCTTATTAGATTTACTTTAAGCCCGTGTTTCATGTACATTGTTAAGGCCAGTTTAGGATGAACTGGGTGGTTTTGGACAACTTTTACGTGGTAGCGGTAGATGATAGACACAGCGACAAATTTCATTTGGTAGTAGGCAAAGTCCTTGCCTAGGCAGAGTCGAGGTCCACCGTTGAAAGCAGTGTACTTGTAGGCTGACTCACTCATGAACCGACCGTCTCTAAGCCATCTCTCTGGCTTGTATTCTCTGCAGTCTTTTCCCCAGATAGATTCCATTCTGCCCATCGCGTAGATGGCGTATATAACTTTGGTTCCTTTCTTTAGTACTGTGCCATCTGGAAAGACATCATCTTCAACCACCTGAATCTCAACATAGCATGTTAAATTTAGTGAGCTTTGCAGGTGGTTACTTAAGGAAAACTCCTTTTTTTTTTGTTTTTTTGTTACTGTGTAGGATCAATCCCCTACCCAAGGTTGGTCATGATACCAAGCAATTGGTGCTTGAGGGGCCTGCAAATTATAAGGTTTTTAATGTAGCCCAGACCTAAATTTTTATTTTATACATTATTTAACTAATATGAATATTGCTAAAGAAAATATCAGGGTTCTGTTTGAATATTCGCTTTGAGCCCTAAAACTCTCAATACTGGCCTTGCCTCTAACCCACCAGCTATAAACTTGACTGTATAGGGTTAAAAAAAAATGAAGCAACCATACTAAAATAAAGGATAAATACTATGAAAACTTGCCAAAATGATTGTTTGAATCAAATGTAAGTCTAGTAAGAAATTTCATATAATCTTTGGTTTCGTTTCATTCAACTATTATAAATAAATTGTTTGAAAGCAACTTTTGTTCCCTATGAAAGTGCAATACCCGACCTACTATGTCCAGTCCGTGACACTACGTATTCTGTGCTGTTGTGTTTAGAAAGATGGCATATTTTCCCGTTGCATAAACTCTTGAACTTTTTGGCTGTGGATTATGTTTCCCTCTTATTGGAAACATAATCCAATCGGTTGAAGTTGAAAAGTTATTTAAGGCCTCCAGCACCCATTTATGGCTCTGTTTTGGAAATTATAGTGGCGAAAAACGAGGATGACTTGGGGGCATTTATTGACCCCTTCTGTTCGTTTCATGCTCTAGTTATACCCTTGTTTGCATCTTTGAGGCACTGGGTTATTATTATTGTTGTTTATGCCCTTGTTTTGAGTTACAGTCTTGGGTGCCGAGTTTGCAAAAAAACGTGGGGCATCAAGGTTGTCATAGAACATTATAACGTGACTCGTTGTGTTACACAACATCGATTATTTCAGTTCTTGAGTTATACCACCAAAATCGTTGGTTCAAGGGAAGGAAAAAAAAAGGAGTTTGAGTTTGATAGCAAGCAACATTCTCAGTGCCCCAAGGGCTCCTCCTTAAGCAGGGTTTGGGGGTGGATGTACGTAGCCTTTCCCCTTTAGGATACTCTAAAGAGAAACTGTTTCCAAGAACCCTCAACTGGAGGGGTGCAATAGGAGGACTTCTCAGGTGATCACCCATCCTGGTATTACTCTCGCCCAAGCATGCTTAATTTCGTGGTTCTAATGAAATCCGGTATTTGGGCGTTGGTACCCTCCTAGGTGAGTTTGACAAATACCCAAAAATTAAAAACTATATTTTGCAAATTATTTTTTTGACATTTTAGCCTTTTACGTTCAACTTCTCCTACTTTAAGTGAAATTGAAATTGAAAACGAAAACTAAAGAAAACAAGGGGGAAAAAAAAAACTAACTTCAAAACTTGATTTTTATGTCTTAAAAACCAAAATTACAAACAGATAACAATACTAAACCAACCCAAAGTTTAAGAATTATATTACCTCCTTGTGATCAACTGGCACTGAAGGATACAACCTTAGAGCCTCAGAGATAGCGGCCTGTAAATACTCCATCTTCTTTATCTCCTCTGATCTAAACAACAAATCCCTTCTTTCCCCTTCATTCTCTCCCTTCCCTGCCTCATCCCTTTTGCTTATAACACTACAAATCTCACTCAAAATCTTATCTTCGACATCCGGGTGTCGGTCAAGCAACCAGAAGAACCAGCTTAGCGCCACCGACGACGTGTCTCGCCCTGCAAGAATGAAGTTAACACAAATATCTCTTAAGAACTTGTCAGAGAATGCCTTGCCCTTCTCATCTTTCATCCTCATAAACACAGTCAAAAGATCTGATCTTTCTTTCTCCTTGTTATGTTCTTCTTCTTGTAATGAAAGCTCTTTCTTTCTCGTTCTTATGACGACTTCTGCAAATTCATCCACACCCTTTATTGCTTCCTTCAGTTTTCTCTCAGTTCCCATGTTGAAGTACCTCATTGCTCTCCATATGCAGGTTGGCGTAATGAAGCGTAGGACCGTTGCTTCCGTTGCATCCTCAAAGGCGCGTGCAAATGGAACCTGTTGAAAATTTCACGTGTGAATATAGTTGAAGTTGTCATATATTAAAGTTACAAGAGAAAATAGATCAACATATAACCAGCGTACTACATATATGTCAATTTTATGGGTCAGGCATAACCTGTGGGAGTCCTGGACGAAGGCACCCAGGGTCGACGCCAAACGCGATCATACATATATTATCGAACGTGAGGCGCAAAAGAACATCTTGCAAGTCGATCGATGTAGATCGCATCACAGTATCCTCTAACACAGGCAACAGCCTCGAGTGCACAAGCTCGCGAAGCGACTCAGTAGTAAGCTGACGAAACCTAGCCGAATGAAACTCAATACTCGCCGTCTTCCTCTGACGCTGCCACGTGTCATCATCCGCATTAAAGATCCCATCCCCAAGTAAATCCCACATAGTACCTCTAAAATACCCTCCTTTAGGAAAGTTAACAAACTTAGACTTGAGCAAATGCTCTAAGTTCCTAGGATCAGCCGTTACCACACAGTTAAGGCTACTAAACCAAGGACCCTTAAACCAAAACGTGCCGTTTTGATCCCCAAGTATCCCAGAAATCCACTCATACAAGTCGTTTCTTACACCAACCACCAATGAAGGCAACATACCCAGAACCGGCCAAACAGGTAAACCTTGATACTTCTTCTGTCTAAGTGAACGTATGACAACAAACACCAGAACAGCAAGGAGGATCTCCATGAACTGGAGGTCGGGGACCGGGAACGGGATCCCGGGGGCCGGGGAGGATAGAGAAGAGGTGAAGTTAGAGAGCATGGTGAGCATGGAGTTGGGATGAATGTGAGAATGGTGTTGTTGCATAGTGTAGGGAAGATATGAAGGGTAAAGGGGGGAGGTCATGTGTAAAGTGTTATATGGGGAGGTGTTTTCTTGGCGTGCATGAGTTTGCTCAGTTGTTTTGATTTGGTGAGCTGAAATGTTCTGTGTATGCTGTTGGGGTGTAAATTTCTGAATGAGAGGTTGGTCTCTTACGACTTTCCTTATTCAAATTTAACAGTCATTTACGGCAAAGGTTTATGTAGTTTGTATATTATGTTAATTTAGTCTTTATATTTTAAATAATGTCAATTTAGTTCCTCTATAGTTTATATTGTGTCAATTTAATTATTTAGTCAAACTTAAGTTAAGGTATGAACATAAGTTTTACTGGTACAATCATGTTAAATGCAAGTAACCCACTATAAATCCACCCATTGGCTTTATTTAATCCAATTCGTGGCCAAATCATTAAAAGTTATAAAAAACTTAAATAAATTTTCCTATGAGGACTAAATTGATATAATTAGAAATACAAGAAACTTCAAACATAAATAACTCGAGATTCAATTATATGGTGACCTGTTTCAGTAATAAATAACTACTACTACTATAATATATATATATATATATATATATATATATATATATATAAATTCATACACGGTTAAACAATTGTTAGATTCGGTGTATTACTTTGGATACCCATCCACCAAGCAATGCAGTATGGGGTTTGAAGCTTACCTCTGGTTTTCTCCGGATGTTGATGGCCCTTATCGAGACCATGTTGTATCTCTTACCATCTTTTATATGTGTATACTCTTAAAAGTATTATAATGGGGTTGCATTGTTCAAGATAATCCTCGCTGCATTTGTGTTATTGGAGGTAACTTGTAATAGGACTAATCCAGGCACTGTGACTTCACCATAATGTCTTGAGGATTATGTTGGACTTTGTATACTTTACTTCTTGACTTGTCGAAAGGGTTCAGTTCTACGAATTGGTATAGTAGTAACTATCTTGTCTCAAATTGAAAGTTGTCCAAATTTGAAACTCTTTTCACGTTGTCTCCAATATAAATAGAGTGTTTCTTAAAAAGGATTCCTAGGCGTTCTCCTTGCCCGTAAAAAAAAATGAAAGGGCTTTATGTTGAGATTAATGCTACACAAGTTTAAAAAAAGTATCTGACTTGTGTATCCAATATTTATAAATAAAAAACTATAATCTTATAAAAAGTAAGTAATTCAGTATTGGTTTTTATAATCTCATTATTTTTTTTGACATATTGTTCAATTATATTGAATATCGTTAATGTTTTTCTTGGTGAGCTGACTAGAGTTAAACCGTTACAAATCGTGAAAAGTAAAAATGAATTAACAAGTGCTACCAGAGCACCAACAATTGGTATCAGAGCACATGGAGTAAGACCTCGTTGAGGAGCCGAACCATGTATACTGTGTTCTTCGTTTTTTTTTTTTTTTTTTTTTTTTTTTTTTTGGTTTAATTTCTACTTGATTTCGATTGTGGGTTTTCGTTACTTAGTGCTTGAATAAGATCTAGTTTTCGAGTTGAGTTCGAGTCGGATTTAGGGCCCGAATTCACAAGTGGTATCAGAGCACCAATAAATATCCAAATTTTATACATTTATCATTTCCCTCCTAATTGAGCAAGTAGCTCATAGCCTAGTGGTGTGGTTCCCGGTCGCCTATGTGAGAGCGCCGGGGTTCGAGTCCCCCACTAGAGCACCCCCCCTCCCCTGAATTTACCATGATTTAAAAAAAAAAAAAATCATTTCCCTCCTAATTATGCTCCTGTGTTGAAGGGGGACAAGTGGAAAGTTGGTTTCTTGATATGGTATCAGAGCCTTGCTGACCAAGAGGTCACAAATTCGAATCTCAGCAATCCCCACTTTCAATATTTAAAAACAATTTAAGCACAATGTATGAGGTAGGTTGTGTATTATCCACACTTTAAGCCCAATTAGCATTCGCGTGAGGAGACATGTTAGAGTATAAAACTATTCTTGAATTTTTACCCATTAGCTTAGGCTTTTGAAAAAGCTGATTTCTTGATATTAACATATGTAGACAAATCCTTAATATAATACATTATGATTGAAAAATAATTCATGTAATCTACAAAAGTGCAATAAAATATAAGAAAATTAACTTCATAACAATAAATAAAGGTGCAATTAATACATATGCACATGCGTCCTTTAATACATGATAAACAAACCCGATATTAAATTATAAGAAGCGTTAAATATATTATTTTTTAAGATAAGAATTATGTATTCATAGATTAAAAATATAAATAAACATACATTTGAGATGGGTTATGCTAGTTATGTCAAAGAAATAGAGTGTCAAAGTGCAAGTGTTATAAATGAAGAGTGGGTGAGACAGTTAACCTAAGTGCGTCTCACCCTATTCCACAGTCGCCATCCCTTTGGTGTGTTGTTTACATTACCAATAATATATATATATATATATATATAAGCTTTGATTTATTTCTTTATTTTATTTTTTGGAAATCTAACAGTATTTATTATTAATATTAATATTATTTAATAAAAAGGTGACCTAATTCCTTAATTTATACCCACTTGGCACACATGCAATGATCCCCGTTTGACCGCTGTCTATTTGCTTCATGTCCTCCCCAATTGGGTGAGCTGTTCGAGTTGGTATAATAATTAAGACTGTTGGGTTGTGTCTTAAATTTTTATTTAGATTTTGAGTAGAGGTTTGTGGTGGAGCGAAGGGACCATGCTCATCGGGTTATACCTAGTGAGCTGTACAGACCTTTTTTATTTGGGTCAAGTCGTACTCGGTTTCTCAGTTTTTAGGGTTTCCTTCTCTTGTACTATATATATTATGTTCTTCTCTTCTCTTAGGGTTGGAGAGCCGTTTTTCAACTAGAGAGAGAGAGAGAGGGAATGAAGAATCCTCTTGTAATACTCTACAATTTCGATCAATAAAAGTTCTCTACTTACACATGTCGTTTTTCCCTCTCTTTGAGGGTTTTCCACATAAATATCACTGTCTTTGTTGCTTGTTCTTATTTACCTTATTGTTTGCTTTTCATATTTCATTTTAATATATAAATCTAACCCAGATCTTGGATATTTTGGCTTAACAAACATTTAATTTGTTTTGATATAAAAAAACATTTGTATTATTAACAAAAAATATTTTTTTTCTAGATAGAGAAAGTTAATACATGATAAACATTAAAAGAGAGGTAGAGACAAGTTAAAGACAAGTTGAATAGAGATGATTAGACATGATGACCTTACCAATGTAAACCTTACCAAAAAAGATGGCCTTAAAGCTAATCGACGGTTGTGTGGTCGATCTACTTGTTAAGAGAGAAGAGCATACCGATTCTAATTCATAGTACCCCTATTCTTGGAGGCCAATTTTTGCATAAATATTGTTCTTTTTAGAGTTGCGGCCTTTTGGGGACAACCTCTTTGGAAGCACCTTATGGGAGTAAAACTGTTTAAATTTTATCATCCCATACCCCTCCTTGGTAGGAACCTCTTCGAGAAACTAGGTTGTTTTTGTTGTTGACTCCCTACAATCAAAAAGTCGAAGTATTAATCGCATAATATCACTTGGTGCTGTGATAAAGCTATTCATCCCCAAGCTAGAGGTATCGTATTCATAGCTCATTGCCTGCTTTACCAATATATAAAAGAATTGCAAGTCCAAAAACTAAAGAATTAATTTTGCTAAAATTTTAATAGGATTAGCAATTCACTTTAAAATAAATAAATAAAGTGATACTGCATATATTTTCTTTAATATATTTTTTTAATAAACTTTAAATTAGATTACTGTGTCTTGTCAAATATTTTCACCATTATGGACCTATATCAGTTGGGAAAATGGACTTTGGCTGGTTTGAAAATGTAAATATGAGGCTGCTAATCAATAACTTAAGAAAGTGGATTTCTTTTACTTTTTTTTCTTTTTTTTTTGTGTTTTTTGAGCACTGGAAAGTTCGAAGGTAAGACAAAATAACATTCAAATCCGTACAAACAATGGGGACGAGTTCAAGAAGTGTACTCATCCGCCCATCAGGGTTACAACATAATCTAAGATGGTTTCGATCTACCCAATAAGCTGCTGCATTACAACACCGTGGGGTCCAAGTAAACGTGCAAGACTCAAAAAAGCTAAAAAACACCTAATATCATCAACAATAGATGAAATTGCCAGCATCTTTTTTTATTTTGTGAACAAAAAGAATTGAATTACACATCTTGTATTTAGTTTTCTGTTGGCTATAAAATTGCCAGCATCTTTTATTGCTAGGATGAAGCTGTTCCTTTTCAGACACCTCGTATAATAAACACCCGTGAACGGTCATCAATCGTTGACCAAGATGTCGCAAGTTTGAATCTCATTAACCCTTGTTTTCAACATTAGTATACTTTTATCAGAAAATATTTGGTCGATTCATACACTATTTCTGCTTCAAGTCATAAGGCCACCATTTGTGCGAGGGGCATTTGCAGTACAAAATTATTGCTGAGACCTTTACCTATCAATTTATCTTTTGAGATATTTGATTTCTTATCGTATTAGACTTAAAACTAAGTTTCGAACTTCCTTTATTATGAGGCCGAGCTTTAGCTTGGACCGTTTGATAAGCTTCGAATTGAACTTAGCTTATTTTTATTCATCTCTAGCGATTGAGGCTTACAATTTAGCTTGAACTTGGCTTGGGTTTACAGCTAATCACGAGCTCGTTTGACTATTGTATGAACAACCGACCCAACCCCAAAAAGCAAAAAAAAGAAAAAAGAGCAACTTATAAAGTTTGTTTGAAGTGGTAAAAAGAAATATAGAAACGTTAAACACAACAACCTTGTAACATAAGCAAAATGAAAAGTAGGTGACTTAGGTTTATTATAGCTGGACAAATTAGTCTTTGACCCCCCTTATTAATAAAAAAATATATACTTAGCGATAATACAACACGTTAATTATGATATAGAAACCTCGTAACTGAAAGTTTTCGTGTATAACTTTTTATTATAATATACTTGTTCGGAATTTTTATTTTTTTAAAAGGAGTTAATTTCTTTTTTTTTTAATTTTAGGCCGGTCTGTTTCAAAGGAGAATATCTGTCTCGTTTTTAATAATTAGCAATAAAGTCACAATATAGCACAAGCTACTAGGTGTGTAAGTGAGCTAGCGAGTCGGCTCATCATAAATCTGGAAAAACTCGGCTCGCTTTGAGCTCGAGCCAAGCCAAGCTGGCTCGTTTAACTTATTGAGTTGAGCCCGAGCCTAGTGAAGCTCGAGTTCGCAAGCTTGCGAGCCCAAACAAGCCTAAGCGAGCCTTTTTTAGTGTAATACATTTGTTTAAATATTGTCCAATGAAACGATATTGGAGCCTAAAATGAGCCGAGCCCAAGCTTAAATGAGCCAAAATATTGCAAGCTTAATTTTAAGTTCACCGAGCTTAGACCGAGCCTAGCTGAGCCCCAGCTTTTAACGAGCCGAACTCAAGCTTGAACTTTCAAAGCTCAGCGAGCTTTAAGCCGACCTCAAGTTGAGCTTAATGCTAACGAGCCGCACCTCGAGCCTGGTAGGCTTGACTCAAATGCACCTGTATAAGTTACTCGTATAAGCGAGACTTAAGTCAACCCAAGTGAAAGCAAAAATCAAAAAGATACAAAATCAAGTCAACATCCCAGTGTGAGAAAACATGATTACAAGAGAGTTACATGCGAAACGAATAGGCGCTAGAACGACCAAACCACCATGGGAGAGAAATCGGAATGGACATGAATTAGAAGGGGGAATGAACCAATATGCTGGCAATTGGGTCAGGTTCAAGTCGGGTCAAAATCGGGTTGGGTCAAGCTTGGGTCGGGTTACCTCGGGTTCAGGTCGACCTCGAGTCGGGTCAGTCTCAGGTTGGGTCGATGTATGGTCAGGTCAACCTCAGATTGGGTTAACCTTGGGTCGGATCATCCTTATGTCGGATAGGATTTCAGCTTCATTCATCAGGATATTTTGATAATATATTTATTCGACCTTGAAATTTATAACTAAAACTATGGCATAAATGGCTATAATTAGTCCATTATTTAGATTCTACGATAAGTTGGACTTCTATTTGGGTCAGTTTGGGTTATAGGACAGGTTTGGTTCATATCTTGGGTCATCAAGGGTCGAGCCTAATCCAGGTAGGGTCATTTTGAGTTTCAGGTCAGCTCGGGTTGAGTCAAGTTCAGGTCGACTGTCGGGTCACATTTTGCTAGCTCTAAATATGCCAAAGCTGGGGATGAGGTTGACAAGAAATCAGGCCGATTATAACCCTAGTATATAATCGTAATCTGCTTGACCATAACCGGTTTATCACTATCGAATTTCAGCCAAAGCTTCTTCCCAAACTTCTACGCATGCTTCGCAGCAAGAAGATTGTCAACATCGTTAGCATTTTTGTCCCTCTTTACCAAATTCCTTCTTTTTGTAATTACCAGAAGTCTCGAGTCTCTTCATACTACTCTTTTGTGACATCTTTCTTTCATAAAAATTTTCTTTCATAAATACTTTCGTTGATAAATATCGTTTTGTTAAAAGTTTTAGTTTGTCAAGGTAAAGAAGATAATTCCATTATACGTGTTTACATGAGATTTATGCCCGATCAAATCTAAGATAAAGTAAGATACAAGGCATGACACTACGACAGAAAATATTTTCTATTCTTGGAAGGAAAATGTCATTTTTTTCTCTTCGAAGGGATGCCAATTACCTCTCCATGGAGAAAAATATTTTTCGCTAAGAAAAGAATTCGTACTAATTTATACCAAAAAATATATATACATATATAAAAATGTAACCAAAAAAACCCTTTCCCTCAAAATATACAGAACCGTAAATTCATCAATTTGTGATAATTTTAGAGTATTAACAGTGGCATGGAAGAGGCACCCATGACATTAATCTAAGCTCATAGGTCTACATGGATTATTCTCTTGCCATGATCGGTCGAACTTTTTGTTGCGGTCGATTGTGTTTAAGTATGTGATCGATCGTGACATTATTTAGTTTATCGCGTGTTTTTTGTTCAAAGAAAAAAGGAACAATAATTAAAGAATGATCAACATTGTCGAATCGAGATTACAAGTTAAACAATAAGCCTATTGACATTATTGAACCTTCATGACATTTACATTTAGAAATCAATCATTTTGGTCAATCTGCCTGTCATACATGGTGCACGATACGAGTACAATATGCCATTAGCGCCTTCTTTGCTGTTGTTGGTGGGCCAACGGCCCAGCGGTTCAATCGATCAATGTTGTCCATCAGTCATAGTGATGTGATAGGCGCACTTGATGTATCCAAGGTTGTTAAAATCGAAATTCTACTTAGAATCGATAAGGGCTTTTAAAATCGGAATCGTAGAATCGAATCGAGAATCGTAGGATTTTACTAAATGTATATTATAATTGTTTTTCTTAGTAATATCAATTATATATTTCAAAAAATTATTAATAAAACTTTTACTTATATGAGTATATATAAGAAATATAATCAAGTATGATAAAATATTATCATGCAATACAAATATATTATTTTATGCTATAATAATCATGACAGCTTGTAAGATAGATATTGCTAATCAAATTTTATATTAAGGTTAAAATATAAAACTAAACTTAATTTATGTTTCTTAAAAGTATATAACACTTAATTAACTTTCTTTTACCTCTAAAAAAGTAAGTTCGTTTATAATATATGTTTGATTTTTTTTTAGATTTTAACTTTTTATTGGTATACATTGGTAGAATCGATATCGGATTGGTAGAATCAAAAAATGGTATTACGATTCTCTCTGCTAATTTCATGTAATATCAATGAATCGTAAGTGTTAGGTTATGTCTCAAATTACTTGTTTTATTTTTTATTAGGGCTACCGTAGGGTCACCGATCGATCGGGAGGAAATCCGATCGATCGGGTGATTTAACGAAAGATTCAGAATGTTTTGGAAGTTTTGAGTACCGATCGATCGGTGGGTTCCGATCTATCGGGGTGCCGATCGATCGGCTGTTCCCGATCGATCGGGAGTCGTTTTCCGCCGGCCCTAATTATTCTCTATAAATAGGGACGTAGGGTTTACATCATAAGCATCCAATCAAAGAGCGTGTGAGCCGCCATTAAGAAAGAGGTGATTTCGTAATTCCTCCAAGTTTTTGAGTGCTACGAGAGTTCAGAGGGAGTGTTTGTAATTCTTCCATATATCTCGTTTGGGAAGTGTCGTTGTAATTCTTCCGTTCAGTTAATAAAAAATCTCCATCTCCGCCCGTTGTTTTCTCCCCTCTCGATTGTAGAGAGGTTTCCACGTAAATATTGTGTATTCTAGTTTTGTTCTTTCTTTCTCCATATTTGTTTACTTCTCGTTTTTGTGTGAGTCATATTATTTGAATCGAATCAAGTTTTCAGGGTTTTCGCTTCTGCGTTAAGTTTTCCCTAACAGATTTGGTATCAGAGCATACTAGATTTGGTTAAGTTTTTTCTATCAGTAAGATTCTACAAAATTAATATTCTACTTAGAATTCAAATCGGCTAGCAATTGGAATCGTAGAATCGTAATATTTTAAGATTTAAATCAGAATTTTAACAACCATGGATGTATCATGAGAGGAGTGGAACAAAACTTCCCAACCATCATCTCGTTAATAACTTAATATTAATCTGATTTGATTTAGATATGATTTGAAAAATATTTGATTAAGATTAGATTATCTAAATAAATTTGATTTGAATTGATATTTTAAATTGGATTAGATTTAGGTAACTCAATTATAAATAGAAGTTAAGGGTTACTAGTTTAAAGTAGAGAGAAAAAGAGAGGAAAAACGTAATAGTGCAAGGGTTTTGTAAAGGGTGCCTGGGGGAGAGATGTTGATTGAAAGATTTAGAGAGTCTTGGTAACTTCCTTTTTCTAAAGATACATTTTTGGCTAGTCATGAAGAAGCTACATGTTGAAGAGGGTTGATAACTCGCCATGCAGTAGTTACACATTGAAAAAGATTAGTGACTCGCCGTGAAGTAGTTACACTTTAAGAGGGTTGGTGGCTCACCGTGCAGCAGTTGCACATAGAGAGGATTGGTGACTTAGCATGCAATAGTCATATTGATGATTGATGATTGATGATTGAAGATTGATGATTGTATATGGGGATGGGGAATTAGAAATTATAATCATTAATTTTATAGTGGATTGAGGCATCTATTGGGTCCTATGGTTTTTCCCTCTAGTTGAGAAAAGGGTTTTCACGTAAAAACGCGGTGTGTTATTTTTTATTACTTTTGTTGATTTTATGCTTTCGTTGTGCTTGAATTGTGTGATTTTCCCAACAACATACAATGAAGGCGGTGATAAAATAATTGGTTTCCTCCTTGTAATCACGATCATCTAGGCAGGGGAGGTAGAGTCTTTTACTACTTTGGGCTATATCGATGCATCCATATTTTTTTTTTTTTAACAATGGTAAAAACAAATCAAAAGGAGCCGCCCACGTAAAACAGGGCAACCGGAAGCTTCCACATTAGAAATGCTCAGAAGGGCGGTGGAAGGATCACGTACATCGCAATTGAAACTGATGCTTCCTAAGCCCTTGCCTGCCATGAAATCAGCGGATTGGTTGGCCTCGCGGTAAACATGAGAGAAGTGAATTTGAGTCAGCCTTTTACCAAGTGTTGCAATCTCGTCCTTAATGAAGTGGATTTCGCTGGGACAGTCGAACGACCCATTGAAGGAGTTTGTGACAACTTTATTGTCCCCTTCCAGGATGATCTTCGAGTATCCTAGGGAGGTCGCTGTATAAAGCCCGTCCCTACCTGCAATTGCTTCCGCAACAATGACAGACGCATTTCCTAGTCTTCTGCTCCCTGTTTTGATGATCTCGCCGTTAGAGTTACGAATTACAAAGCCAGAGGCTGCTTGAGTACCTCTTTTGGCGCCATCGAAATTTACTTTCACCCAGTCGGACCTTGGGGGGGACTAGGAAATCCAGAGGTTCTTGCTTCTTTTGCTCAAATTCCCAGGATTGTTCGATGAATCTTCCTCAATAGTGTTCCTGCATACCCATTCCCAGTGCGTCCTCTTGGCCCGGATGACCACTTGGGAAATCGGAGCTGTCTCTTTTCTAAAGACGGCAGCGTTTCTATCCTTCCATAAATGCCAGCAAACTATTATAAACTTACTAAGTCCTTCCTTATATTTCCAATTGCGGAGTTCCTCCCCCAAATCCTCTTTTGTTGGGGGGGTGGTGATCCAATTTTGGGTCTTTGCTGCACGCCAATTCTCCTTGGCTCGTACACCGTTGAGAAGAATATGGGATACTGTCTCTCTACTTTGAGCACACCAAGTACGATTAGGGTTCTAGTCTTGAATTCGTTTTTGCATCTGATCCCCAGTTGTTAAGAACCCACCGGAAAATTCAGTGTCAAGTCTGCCACTTGGCTTGCCCACAATCTTGAGTGGGATGACAGAAGCAAGTGGGAGTTCAAGTGGATTTGGAACTTGGATATCCTTCCCAAGATAAAAATCTTTTTGTCCCATGCATCCATATGACCATGACATAGAAGGATTGTTAGGTTATGTCTCAAATTACGTATTTTATTTTTATTTTTATTAGGGCTGCCGTAGGGTCACCGATCGATCGGGAGGGAATCCGCTCGATCGGGTGATTTAAGGAAAGATTCGGAGTGTTTTCAAAATTTTGTGTACCTATCGATCGGTGGGTTCCGATTGATCGGGAGTCGCTTTCCGCCGGCCCTAATTATTTTTATAAATAGGGACGTAGGGTTTACGTTACAAGCATCCAATCAAAGAGCGTGTGAGCCGCCATTAAGAAAAAGAGGTGATTTCGTAATTCCTCTAAGATTTGAGTGCTACTAGAGTTCAGAGGGAGTGATTGTAATTCTTCCATATATCTCGTTTGGGAAGTGTCATTGTAATTCTTCCGTTCAGTTAATAAAGAATCTCTACCTCCGCCCGTGGTTTTCTCCCTTCTCGATTGTAGAGGGGTTTCCACGTAAATATTGTGTGTTCTTGTTTTGCTCTTTATTTCACCATATTTGTTTACTTCTCGTTTTGTGTGAGTCATATTATTTGAATCGAATCTAGTTTCCAGGGTTTACGCTTCCACATTAAGTTTTCCCTAACAGATTTGATATCAGAGCATACTAGATTTGTTTAAGTTTTTCTTAACAAATTGGTATCAGAGCCCTGTTTATTTCGATTTGATAATATGACGTCCGCAATTAGATCTGAAATTGAGAAGTTTGATGGTCAAAGGAGTTTCAGTTTATGGCAAGTTCGCGTTAAGGGCCTCTTGACTCAGAATGGCTTGAAGAAAGCTTTAGATAGGAAAGAGAAGAAATCAGAGAATCTTACAGAAGTACAATGAGAGGAGTTGGATGAGAAGGCGCTCACAGCAATTCAGATGTGTCTTACCGATGACGTTTTGACAGAAGTTCTGGAAGTGAAGATCGCTAAGAAGTTGTGGGAGAAATTGCAGGATATGTTCTGTTTCAAGTCTGTCTCCAACAAACTCGCAGTTAAGCGCCAGTTATTCACGTTTTGTATGTCAGAAGATATGTCACTTAAGAACCACGTCAGTGAATTTAATTCAATTATTCAAGATTTGAAAGAATTGGATGATGTTCCTAAGGATGAAGATCAGGCAATGTTATTGTTATGTTCTCTCTCTGCTTCATATAAGGGTTTTGTCGAAAGCATGATTTATGGGGGTAGACAGACCATATCTGTAGATGAAGTTAAGAGAAACCTACTGAGTAAGGAAAGAGTAGATAGAGAATTATCTGATTCTGTGTACAATTCAGGTAGTGGTTTATTTGTGAGGGGGAGAACCGAGTTTGATCATAGTGGAAACAAGTCTAAATCTAGGTATCAAGACCTAACCTGTAACTACTGTCATAAGAAAGGGCACATTAAGAAAGACTGTTATAAGCTTAAGAAAAAATTAGAAGCAGATCACAGGTCTGACCAGAGATCCATAGCAGCTAGTGTTGTGAATGGTGAGAATGAAGATTTTCTACTGTCCGTGTCTGAACCTCAGTTCAACTTGAAAGATAATTGGTTTTTGGATTCGGGTTGCTCCTATCATGTCTGTCCCAACCGGGATTGGTTTTCCACGTACGAGTCTGTTCAAGGTGGAGTTGCTTTGATGGGTAATGATAATCCATGCAAAGTTTTGGGTATAGGAACAATTCATTTTAGGATGTTCGATAGCACTATCAGGGTTTTGGGCGATGTTCTTCATGTTCCTGATTTGAAGAAAAATCTCATCTCTTTGGGTACTCTTAAGTCTAAAGGGTACAGGTACACAGCTGAAGGTGGAGTTTTGAAAGTCATTAAGGGTGCTTTGACAGTTATGAAGGGCAAAAGGTCAGGTACGTTGTATGAACTTGTTGGTTCCACAGTTGTTAGATCTGTTGCAGCATCTTCATCATCCTTATTGTTGACAGAACCAGAGATCACAAATTTAGGACGTTTGAGATTGGATCGTTCAGGTGATAGGGGTCTGTCTGAGCACAGTGTGAGGGGCTCTTTGTGTGGTCAGTCCAGAGGACTATTGGTATATAAACAAGGGCTTTATAGGAAGCAGAAAGGTTTTCGCTTCAAGCAATTTCGGACAAGTAGACGTGTCACATTTGGTGAGTCTTCATTATTTTTATCTCCACAGAAGATGTTATCAGTTGTTTGTGATTCAGGTCAGGTGAGTAAGCCAGAGGGAGTTCAGTTCAGTAATATAGTTCACAGCAGGTGGCTGTTTCAGTTGATGTGTCAAGAGCCAATTCAGTGAAGAAGATTGGCATTGTTGATAACCTCTCAGATATGTTCACTCAATTTCTACCTAACAGGAAGTTCAAGCTTCGCACGGTTAGGTTTCGTACTTCGTTATGTTAAGCCCGTGTGTGGGGGTTTAGTGGAGAAGGTGGAGAAAATTCTTTTATGTATGTAATTTGAGCCAAGGTGGAGATTTGTTAGGTTATGTCTCAAATTACTTGTTTTATTTTTATTTTTATTGGGGCTGCCGTAGGGTCACCGATCGATCGGGAGGGAATCCGATCGATCGGGTGATTTAAGGAAAGATTCGGAGTGTTTTGGAAATTTTGTGTGCCGATCGATCGGTGGGTTCCGATCGAACGGCAGTCACTTTCCGCCGGCCCTAATTATTTTTATAAATAGGGACGTAGGGTTTACGTTACAAGCATCCGATCAAAAAGCGTGTGAGCCGCCATTAAGAAAAATAGGTGATTTCGTAATTCGTCCAAGATTTGAGTGCTACGAGAGTTCAGAGGAAGTGATTGTAATTCTTCCATATATCTCGTTTGGGAAATGTCATTGTAATTCTTCCGTTCAGTTAATAAAGAATCTCTACCTCCGCCCGTGGTTTTCTCCCTTCTCGATTGTAGAGGGATTTCCACGTAAATATTGTGTGTTCTTGTTTTGCTCTTTCTTTCACCATTTTGTTTACTTCTCTTTTTGTGTGAGTCATATTATTTGAATCGAATCTAGTTTCCAGGGTTTACGCTTCCGCATTAAATTTTTCCTAACAGATTTGATATCAGAGCGTACTAGATTTGTTTAAGTTTTTCTTAACAAGGATCAATTTTTCTGTCGAGCATTGGTGACTAAATCGATTGCACTTTTTACGCAGACGAATGGGTTTGAAAACTTCTTTAGAAAAGACGCCTTAGGTGCAATGCATGTCACATGGCAACAAAGGCATCTAAATGTTAGAATATAAAACCAACCCTGAATCTTCACCCATTAGCTTAAGTTTTTGGGAAAGATGGTTTCTTCACATAGTATCAGAGCCTTGATGACCAAGAGGTCAGGGGTTCAAATCTAAACAGCCTCCACTTTCAATATTAAAACAATTGAGCACAAGGTATGAGGTGGGCTTGTACATTATCCATGCTTCAAGCACAAACGAGCATTTGCGCGAGGGGGCATGTTAAAGTATAAAACCAACCTCGGACCTTCACTCGTCAGCTTAAACTTTTGAAAAATATGGTTCTTTCACGCTAAGTGCATTTACTGAGCGGAAAATTTAATGGTAGAGGTTGGGATGCTCTTAATAATGAAGGCACATGAGGGATTGTGTTATTGTTGCAGGCATTTTAGGTTCTGAATTAGTTATAGATGTGTATGTTCTTATATTTTTTTTGATAAATTGTGACAAAATCGGAAAACAAGCCGACCACTCACTAGGCGAGGTCGAAGTCCTACCGCAACAGCACGGGACTAAAAAGATGCCAACACAAAACAAGAAAATAGTCACAAAACACGACACAACAGACAACAAAAACAGGACCAGAAATGACACGGGGACAAGAAAACAAAAGCGCGCGCAGAAACATCACAAACTGGGATCAAAGCTGAAGAGGAGCTAGAAAGTCGGCACAAGAACCGAGAATGAACCTGAAGACCCAACCTAACACTCTACCCATATTAGGGGGCAAAAATGTCTGCCACCCTAACCGGGTCGAAACCATCAAAGTTGATGCCCACCTTTTCACCTATCTCTATAACCCGCTTCGCACTCAGGATCCTCTAATCATATTCTTCTTCCGTGATCTTCTGGATTCGATTACCCCTATTTCATTTTTTCCTCTTTCCGGTTGACTTAGATGATTTTTCAACATTACTTGTAGGAGACATATCCTTGAGGAAGTCTTACAGCTCCCGCTTCTCTCTTTCCTTCATCTTGCGCTTGATCGCTTTTCTCTGTCTTCTTGTTGTGGTTAATTTTTCCTTTATTCTCCAGCCCGAGCTAGGCCCCCCCATGGATGGAACTGATTCTTGCTGACTCCACGGCATACTATCCTCAGCTTGAAAGTTACCCACTGCTGCTATGGGCTCGAATCCTGGAGGGAACATCATATTCTTCTTATATCTATTATGTTGAAATCTTACCAAGCCCAAATCTCAAATTTGGCTTGGCTTTATTTTTTTGGAGCTTGACTCAGTAAGTATTGAATCGGCCTTGCCTCACTTACGCTCATTTAGAAACGTAATTTAGCTTAATTAGAACTCGTGAGTCATAGCAAGATCATGCTTCGCTTATCTAGCTAAACCATGCGACTTATCTAGGATTGGGACTATTACAAGCCAAACAATTTGAACTACATTTTATAAGTTGATTTGCAAACGATCGGGAATTTATCTTGTGCAAATAAGTTTATATTACACTAGATTCATTCAATTTGGTTCGTTTAGGCTTATGATTCACTATAAATCAGAGCTTTACTGAGTATGTGCGTATGGCACTCAGCTTAAGCTTATAATGAGAGGTGGCTTGCGAGCTTTGATTATAAGCATATTGAACTCGTTTGCACTCTTGTATCAATCCTCCCCATTTCAAATATTTTTTGGTAACGAGGGATTGGGTTGCCTCAGCCAACCTTGGCCCATGAGGAGGCCCACAATCCCCATGAGCAGGTAAGTCATAATTATATCCTTAGCGAGAATCAAACTCTTGATCGTTAGGCGCTGACCGCATGGGTAGGAGACGTCACCAATTAAGATGCCCTTATGATGTGCAATATGTTCTAAAAAAATATCTTAGAAGAACATTATGTTTAGTAATAAGACTCAGAAGGCATCATATTTGCTACATACAACAAAAGGGCAATATGTTCCAAACCGTAATGTCACTATTGTGTATACAACAAATATGCCAGTCTTTTTGGTCCTTTTCCCAAATATAATTTCATTCTAAGGTATTTTTCTATGGGTGTATTTGAGACAAGCCGAGCTCGAGCCGAGCTTAAAGCTCAGGCGCGCTCGGCTCAATCTAAGCTCGGCAAGCTTAAAATAAACTTACAATATTTCGGCTCATTTAAGCTCAATCTAAGCTCCTTTAGGCTTGTTTAAGCTCAGGCTCGGCGCATTTAGGCTCAAATTTGGTTTCATGGGTCATATTCAATCAAAAATATTATATTAAAAAAAGCTCGTTTAGGCTCACAAGCTTACGAGCTCAAGTTTCACTGGGCTCGGGCTCGGATCGATAAGCTGAACGAGCCGGCTTAGCTCATTTACACCTATATTTTTCCTTCACAGCTTCAAAGATAGATCACATTTAAGCTAGACGTATTTAATTTTAAAACTAGTATTATTTATGTTAAATGTTCTTGTATTTTTCCCACTATGTCAAGTTAATTATAACTGTACCAATTGAGTTCTTATAGAATATACTTTCTATATATTTAGTCCTATGATGACACTAAAGTTAATAGTGAAACTTTTAACAGTTTGGTCACATTAGATGCATGTAATCTCATACAAACTCACCCGTTAACCCTTTTTAAACCCATAAAATCTTTATTTTAGGACACAATAAATATGATACAAAAATATTTATTATAAAAATAATACCAAATAATCAGTTTTTAATAAATTTTAATAGCTTTCCACAAATATATAAATATAAAAACACACACACACACACATATATTTATATATATATAATTTTCCTACCCCGTGCCCAAAGGGCACATGTTAGTGATATTAAATGATCAATCATCCATTAATTAATCCACTAAGACTTTAATGAACTACAGTTAAAGTGAAACACCTTGCTAATAAACAATGAATTTTTTACATGCTAACTCAGCACTCCTAACATTAATTTTTTTGAAAAAAAGATATATTGAATTACATTCCAATATTATATCTTGCATCAAAATTTTCATTAGGTACATGAATTTATTTTATCTTGTTCTACAACAACAATAATAACAAACCCAGTGCCTGCAAAGGGCTTCTGTAAAAATAGGGTCTGAGGGATAGATGTACGCAGCCTTCCCCCTTCAAGGGGTACCCTGAAGAGAGGCCGTTTTCGAAGATCCCCAACCAGATAGGTTGATCCGCCGCATAACGCATATGACCTGTCAGCAGGAGATCATCAACGCATGAGTAAGGCAGGACACACAGCGAGCAAAATACAAACTTAAGCAAACCACATCAAGCAGAAAGCAAAAATCGAGCAGAAATCACAGGATAGGTAGGCAGGTAGGCGGGCAAGCAGCAGCTCATGCGAACATGTGCACACCCAAGTGCGCCAGGAGGCTGTTAAGTCCTAGCACTAGTAATCTATGTTGAAAATATACTACGTATACATGTGTATTTTGTATTTTGTATTTGTTTTAATGTAAATACCTTGAATTTAATTTAGATCTAGAATTAAATTTAGGGTAGTTAATAGGGCATTTCCTCCTCTCCTTTTGAATAGGTGTAACCGGCCACCCCCCCATCAATGGCCTCTTCAATTTTGTTTTAATTTTTGCTTTCAATGTTTTATATTATTTCCTAGTGTAATTAGCCTAGGATTCTTTGCATCCTTTCATCTTCTTTGATGTACTTATAAATAGGCTAGATTCTTTTCAATTGAATTCATTCAAATTTTCCTCCTTTTCTTAGTGTTCATTGTTGTTTATTTGTTTGTCAAGTTTTCACAATCTAGACTACCCTACTCCAACTGGAGCATCTATAACCCCTATACTAGCCCTCTATTGGGCCCCATCTAAGGCCATCTGCTCCCGAAGGTTTAGGTGGGTGAGGTCTTGTCGGATCGTCTCCAGCCATCTCTTCTTTGGCCTGCCTCTTCCTCTTCTGCCTTGTGTAGTAAGAGGCTGTTCGCAACTCCTGACTGGAGCGTTGTCCGGTCTCCTCCTAACATGTCCGAACCACCTCAAACGTTGCTCCCTCAATTTATCCTCTATGGGAGCTACGCCTAATTTGCCTCTTATGACGTCGTTTCTGAGCTTATCCTTCCTTGTGTGTCCGCACATCCACCTCAGCATTCGCATCTCCGCCACCTTCATCTTCTGTGTGTGCTGTTGTTTCATCGCCCTGCACTCCGGCCCATACGTCATGGCTGGCCTCACAACCATCTTATAATATCTTCCCTTTAACTTCAAAGAGAACTTTCTATCACAAAGTACCGCGGAGGCCATCCTCCACTTATGCCATCCCGCTTTAATCCGATTGTTGACATCATTGTCAACTTCGCCGTTATGCTGTATCATGGATCCCATGTACTTGAAGCTCTTCTTCTTCGATATGGCCTCAGTTCCAATCTTGTTCTAATTTTGTTAATTAAATAAAACTAAAAATAAGAGATATGACATCTATAAGTGAAAAACGCATCTAATAAAATCAGATCATATATTATGTTCGTTGAACACATTTACATTTTTGTGTTTGAAAAGCACGTTTTGTACTCGTGTCTATACATGGTAAAAACACACTTTTTATATTATTGGAATACGATAAAATCAAATCATATAATTAATAAAATTTAAGATATGTAAAACATAATATTGAAATACAATTTAATATTACATTTTTTTCAAAAAATTTTAAGTTGGGCGTGCCAATTAGCATGAAAAAAATTGTTTTATTAATTATTAGAGTATTTTACTTTAAATGTAGTTCATTAATGACATTTATACAAATAGTAGATTAATTAATTGATAATAGAGCATTTAATATCTCTAACTTAATATGAACTTCTTGATATTTTAAGTACTTTTAAAAATTCTTATAATAATTAGAATCTTTCTAACATGTGTCCGTGCATTAATTGTACCATGTTCTTTCATTTGATTAGCCAGATACAATTAGCAATAATATTAAATTTTATATTTGCCAATCAAATATTAAAATATGGTAAGCAAGTGTTAATTATTCAGCTAATTAAATACATTTAATACTCAGCACAGGATAGACAAACCGAATTATATATATATATTAGATTACAATATATGTAATAGTGAGGCATGGGGCACCATCTCTTTATGTGCGCCGTACATATGTTAATCTCAACATTTAATGGGGCATTCAAGAAACAAAGAATCAACTTGAAAGAGAAATCTGCATTTTATTTTTTATTTTTTTATATTTTTTTTAATGACGGTAAGGACAGGGGGAGGGGAGGGGGATAATACCCCTAAATCCCCTCATAAAGAGGCCCACTTTGAACTTAGTGGGAATCAAACCCAGGCCACCCCATTGGCACCCGACGTTACAAACCACTTTGCTATGTCCCTAAGGGACAAGAGAAAATGTGCATATTATTAACGTGTGTTGTCCCATTACCAATTAAAAAAAAACAATATCACTTTCGTACTCTAAGGTTTGACTATTTATCATCTCGATATCCAGACATTTTAATATCGGATTTTCTAATATATGTCTTAAGGAACATTTATTGCACTTGTATGTATTGAATTTTTCCTAAATCATCCAAACATTAAAAAGAAAAAAAAAATTATTATTTTTATATGGACCAATAAAATGCAAGACTTTAATATAATTAATGTTCCTTAAGCACATGTTAGAAAAACTCTTTCAGTATATATATATATAATGAGGTACCTTGATGTTTGAAAATTTTATCACTTAAATATCCTATGTCGGAATTTGATTATCTTTTTTGAGAATTAGGCCAATTTTATACAAATTATGATGATATAATATATAACTACGATAATATATACAAGTCATTTCAATATCTTCAACAAAAATTTTACAAATTACAATGAAAAGCTTTACTTAGTTTGGATACAAACTATCGTTACAGTGCCAAAATTATGTGTCAAATCAATATTTGTTTCGTAAAAGATGATTAAATTCTAATGAATGTACTAACATATTGTCAAAATCGTATTTTACTTTAACATTTTTCAGCATGCTCATGGAGATTGGGGGGCCTTCTCATGAGCCGGGTTTGCTGGGGCAACCCAGGTTCCTCTTTACAAAAAAAATTCAACATAGATCTATTAAATTTTGAAATAAGGGTATATAATCGATAAAATTTTAGAATTTTAGGGTACCTAAGTGAAAATTTTTTTAAAACTCAAGGTATTTCATTGTATATTTTGAAACGTCAAAATACCTAGATAATAAATAGTCAAATCTCAGGATACTTAAGTGATAATTTTCCTTAAAAAAATTGTAATCTGCTTATATTGTAGGAAAGTTTCTTCACTTTAAAAACCTCCAAACTTAAAAAGAAGTGTTCTTATGAAAATGTGCATAAAGGGAAAAATAAATATTATTGAATGATATAATGAGAGTATATAAGGTGCCTATTTATAGGCAAACACGGCAGAGATAAAAGACATCCTTACCCCTAGGGTTCACAATAGTACAATGACATAATAGGAAAAGCATATGAAACCCTAGTATTAGGAATAATCTAGAGACAAATCTAATAGGCCCCCTCAATCTGAGCGGGAGGAAGCACGAGAAGATTGGTCTTGTGTTGATAAAACAGGTCTGTAGATAGTCCATTGGTGAGGATGTCTGCCACTTTTTCTGGTAGTGGGAGTGTAGCGAACCTGTAGATCACTCTTTAGCACTTTCTCATGCACATAATGGAAGTCAACATCGACATATTTACTTCTATCATTAAACACGGGATTGGCGGCAAGATAAGAGGCAAAGACATTGCCATAGTAGATTGAGCTAAGATTGATTTTATATTCTAAAATACGCTCTTATACAAATGCCCGTTTGGGCTTGAAGCGCAGATACTGCACAGGCCCACCTCATACCTTGTGCTTAAATTATGTTAATATTAAAATTGGAGGCTGTTAAGATTCGAACTCGTAACCTCTTGGCCATCAAGGCTCTAATACCATGTAAATAAAGAGAGAAGTAATATTATTGAATGATATAATGAGAGAACATAAGGTGCCTATTTATAGACAAACACAGTAAAGATAAAAGATATCCTTACCCCTAGGATTTACAATAGTATAAGGATACAATAGAAAAGGCACATGAAACCCTAGTATTAAGAATATTCTAAAGACTATTCCAATAGAACCCACTTTTAATATTCCTTATGCATACTAAAAAAATAACTACAAATTAGTAAATATACCGTATCCACTTATATTACATAAGTCAAAAAGAAAAATATACAATAATTAAATTCCATCATTTATATAAATAAAGTGTGAACAAGGCAAGGGCTTAGGAAGCATCAGTTTCAATTGTGATGTGTGTGATCCTGCCACCGCCCTTCTGCGCATTTCTAATGTGGAAGCTTCCGGTCGCCCTGTTTTACGTGGGGGCGGCTCTTTTTGATTTGTCTTTACCATTGTTTAAAAAATAAATAAATAAATAAATAAAGTGTGAACAAGACATAAGCAAATTCAAATCAATTCCAACCTGTCAATACATAAATGATATTTTTCAAAAATATAAATATATATGTGCATCGTATGAAATAACACTAATTTTGAAGCATACAAAATTAAACTTTTAAGGATTAGCGGCACGTACATAAACGCGCCTGCTGTTCGTATCACCCTTACTCGGCCCCAAGAATAATTATCAACAAATGCTAACAGATTTCTGGTCTTTCTCACAAATATCTTCAGCTTTTTCTTCTCAGTATTCAGCGCGTGCATTGACGCGCCTCTCCTTCCCAAACCCGTCGAGGGGGGGTCCATACGTGACTCGTGCGCACGCCACCCGGTGGCTTGCTTTGGCAACCTGGGGTCAATTCGGTCCCGCGTAGATTCGAGCGGCCTTTCATATATGTTGGGCTTGCGGCTTGTGTCAGCTCCCATCTTGGTGCATTAGGTGTTTTGAGAGTCTGGGCCTCTTCCGGGCCCATGTCAAATGTTGCTGTAGTAGTACTTTGCTCATCTACTATCGGATTATCCATATTTTAAGCTGATCACAAAAACAAAGATAACCCGATGATCCAACTTATTTGACCCGCTACCTGACCCGACCCGACTCTAACCTGAAAACTTTTAAATTTATTGAGCCCTGAACCCATAAATGAACTAACCAAATTTGACCCGACCCAAACTTGACCCAATCCAAGCTAACCTGAGACCCGAAATGAACCGACCCGTGATGACCCGAGACCCGAATCACACCCGTCTTATATTTTCAATGACCCAAATAAAAATCTATTTTATCATAAAATCTAAATAAAATGCTATTTATAGTCATTTTATTTTGTAGCTTTAATTATAACTTTCAATGTTGAATAAATATATTATAAAAATAACATAAAGAGTCAACCTTAAATCCAAGCTGATTTGCCCTCGGGCTTTTTACTGTTCTTAAAAAAAAAAAAAGAAAAGAAATTTGAACTGGCTTGAGGATACTCGACACAAGGTTAACCCGACTCACGGTTGACCCAATTAAAGTCAACCCAATCCAAGACTGACCCGACCTGAGGTCGACCCAAACCCAATCCGACCCTAACACATTGCCAGGTCTTGCCACTCAGAAGTATCGAAAATTAAGTTGCATGTATTGAACAAGAATTGAGATTTGAACTATTTTGTATCTAGACGTGAAGCTTCTTGGCACTTCTTAAATGCGGTAAGACGTATCACGACTCCTATTTGTGTCGAGATTTTTTTTTGGTAATTAGCGACCAAGTCGCGATATAAACCAGGCGCTCGAACAAGCGAGCCCTAAGAGAACCCGCACAATAACAGGCCTCAGTAAAGAAAACAACAGCAAAAAAAACAGGGCTACAACAAGACAAAACAGGGCAAACCGAAACAGAGAACTCACAACGTAAGACTCGGACTCGGGGCAAACCAAATAGGACAAAGGGTCAGACAGATCACCCTCTTTCAAGCATAGCGCTCACCATAGGCGCATCAAAGCCGTCAAAGTTGAAACCTACCCTTCTTCCCATTGCAATTACTCGTTCAACTTTCAGGATCTTTTCGGTCTCTTGAATGCGGCCACCCCGCTTTGCCTTATTCCCCTTTTTTCGCTTGCCTGAGGCCTTGGCCGTTTACTGCGCTTTGTGTCGAGATTTTGAGATAGTTCTAGCATTAATCATAATTTCTTTAAATAAACTGTGTATATTTTCTATAACACCCAAGTTGGTGCATGAAATTGACCTTTGAAACTGCGGCTAGAATTGGAGTTCAGACGCCGTTACTTCAGTACATAAAGGCTTAATTCTCCTCGATGATGGCCATTGTTGAAAAGAAAAAAAAAAAAAAAAAGGTTTTTTTGGTGATTTAAAATTATTTATTTTTTTATTATTTGTTTTCAATTAAATTAATCTTTTACTATAAGGATTTATTTAATTTAAAACAGGATCTAGAACTAGTGCAAATCTAAAAAATCTCCCTAAAGCAGCATATAACGGATAGTTGCAGGGCACCCACACGCCGCTAAGATCCGGCGCGTGAGGGAGCGTCACCCAGAATCCGGGCACCAGGTTTACACCACCAGGATCTCCGTCGCCTCGCCGTTCAGGTCGTACAAGCAATTTCTCCGTCCGTTGTCATTAACCCCAACCTCTGCCACCGTCTTCCCCAACACCTTCGTCTTCTTCACCGGCTTCCCACACCGGACTCCGGCCTTCATCTACACCAACAACCACCACAAGTCGCTTCCATTACTCTGTCAAAAACGCTTGACCCCCTCATCATCCCTAATCACCCATTTTCTCTCCCCACCACTCCGCCTCCCCTCTGTCCTAACCAACAAAAAACCACCACCACCACCGGCTGCCCACACCGGACTCGCATCATCGCCACCGCCTCCCACCACCTCTCCACTTGAATACCTTTTCATCCAAAAATTTCATTCTCTCCCTCCTCCTACCACTACCAACAGACCCACCAGGAGACCAATGCCAATACCCCGAGAAACGGTGTTCATATTCGTTGACGGCTTACCCGAGAGAACAACAAACTCCTGGCTCAAGTATGTCTTCCGTAATTTCAGGTCAGTTTACGATGTTTTTGTTCCTGCTAAGAGGATGCTGAGGTCTAGATGCTCGTATAGTTTTGTCCGGTTTCATAATCCGAGGGAAGCTGCTAGAGCAATTTCAGCTATGAATGGTAAATGTTAGAGAAATTTAGAAAATGCTTGCAAAAACCTTGCAACCGGGTATCCAAACGATCTCAGGTGTTGAGGCGTGTGATCACTATCCTTAAGGTTTATTTCGGTATACGAAATATCCTCGGGGATACAACAACTACCAAAATATGGAGTGAAGAAGTGTATGGGGAGAGATTGATAAAGATGTCTAGAGATTGGCCTGATTTTGAGAACACACCCTTTGAAATTCTCACAAAGAACACAAGAACCAAGAAGATGTTCTTCAAATTTCTTTCTTTTGATATTATTCTACCAATTCATATGTTTTCTTCTTTTTAATGAGTGGGGAGAATATCTGATTATATTGCCTTAAGAATGTCCCAAAACCAAGAGCCTCAACATATAAAAGAACTGGGAAGAAACCGCGCAGAAAACCGTCAAAACCGACCTGTGTGTCGAAGTTGAGTGTCGACACACAGCTTTCTGTAAGCCTATGTGTCGATACTGTGTGTCGACACACAGGTCGACACACTGGCTTACTGTAAGCCTGTGTGTCGACACACAGTTTCTGTGTGTCGACACACAGGTTTCCTCCGTGCGCAACTGAAATGGGCTGTGTGTCGACACACAGCTATCTCCCCTGCGTTCTATAGGATTTTGTGTCGACACATATGGCCCATGTGTCGACACATACTCCCAATAATGCTCTAATCACTCATACAAGTATCGGGACAATCTCAAATACATCTTATATACATATAAACTATATTTAACACACATATATATATTTTATACAACAAATATTTTGAAAATACATCAACAATTCCCCACCATTTTCAAAATACAACCAATCTCAAAGTAACATCTCGTTTAAAGGAGGCCTTATTGTGCATCAATGAGGGTATCTCATGATTGAACCCCCAGCTAGTGAAGAGACCATGCAGTTAATCGGATCGAAAATGGTAGACCAAGCTTTGAACCATACAACCCATTTGACTAACCGACTATCTAATCACGCACAAGGCGTACTCCCCGTACACACCCTACACCTTTCAGATCGACACATTTATGGCCTTGTGTCCTGTACCCTTCGTGAGTGTTTCAAGGCCAAACCCTTGTCAAAAATCACCCCTTTGAAGCGGCCAAACTTCAACACTCACTAAGGTGGACCTCATTGATCATGCCCCTGCGATGCGACATTCAATAAGTTCTAAAACCAGGTCCATTAAGAGCATTTGCTCATCCTTTTATAATCACTAACGTAGGTATCAAGCACTTCACACTCGGGATGGAAACTAACTCATTTAGTGCTTGCAGTCACACAAATGACAAGTCTCTCTCATTGAACCCGAGACCTAGCGTCATACTAGACGTCGAGTTGAGGGCCTATCATGGGCGACTAATTATGACAGGTTTCAACCCCATCCCTTCATTTGTTTTCAAAACCAAATCTCTAGCCAGGCCTTTAGTAAACGGATCCGCTAGATTCTGACAGGTTCTCACGAAGTCCACAGTGATAACACCTTCCCGAATAAGGTGTCTCACCATACTATGTCTCACACCAATGTGTCTGGACTTCCCATTATACACTTCACTGTATGCTTTAGAAAGCGTAGCCTGACTATCACAATGGATAGAAATAGGAGAAATCGGCTTCGGCCACAAAGGTATCTCATACAAGAGATCCTTTAACCACTCGGCTTCTTTAGCCGCAGAAGCAAGAGCTATAAACTCCGCCGCCATTGTAGAGTCAGATATGCAAGTTTGTTTCTTGGAACCCCAAGAAACCGCACCCTCACCAAACAGGAATACCCATCCACTCGTGGATGCATGATCCTCCACATCGGAGATCCAACTTGCACCAGTATATCCTTCCAAAATAGGAGGATACCCAACATAATTGAGACCATAATCCATAGTCTTCTTTAGGTACTTCAGTACCCGGTGCACTGCATTCCAGTGCAACTTACTCGGTTTGCTAGTATACCTACTCAGCTTTCCAACAGCAAAGGCAATATCAGGCCTAGTGCTTGTCATGGCATACATGAGACAGCCAATAGCTCGAGCGTACTCCAATTGTGCCACTGGAGCACCCCCATTCGGTTCTAATTTCACACTAGGATCCATCGGTGTGGATATCGGTGCACAGTCAAAGAAATGGAACCTTTTCAACACCTTTTCCATATAGTGAGACTGTGTCAAGGAAATGGAATTACCATTCCTTACAATTCTGATACCGAGGATCACCTCCGCCTCACCCATGTCTTTCATAGCAAAGTTTTCAGAGAGAAACAGTTTAGTTCTCTCTACTTGCTCCATATCAGTACCGAAAATCAGCATGTCATCGACATACAAACATATAATGACCCCTTTGCCATTATCAAACTTGCTATAGACACATTTATCTGATTCGTTTATAACGATTCCGTTGTTCAATACAACCTGATCAAATTTTTTGTGCCATTGCTTCGGAGCTTGTTTCAGTCCATACAGAGAACGTATGAGTTTACACACTTTTCTCTCTTGGCTCGGAACAACAAACCCTTCTGGTTGTTCCATGTATACTTCCTCCTCTAGCTCACCATTCAGGAATGCCGTTTTGACATCCATTTGGTGTATCACTAGTTTAAAAATGGAGGCAAGAGCGATAAGTACTCTTATCGTCGATATCCTTGCCACTGGGGCATAGGTATCAAAGTAATCCAGCCCATGTCTTTGGGTGAATCCTTTAGCCACCAATCGGGCTTTAAATTTGTCAATTGATCCATCGACTTTCATCTTCTTTTTGAAGATCCATTTGCACCCGATGGGTTTACTTCCTCGTGGAAGATCCTCAAGAATCCAGGTATTATTACCTAAAATGGAATCCATTTCATCGTTTATAGCCTCTTTCCAAAACGAGACATCATGAGACCTCATCGCCTCATCAAACGTCATGGGATCAGCTTCCATGACACAACAATATGGAACCACTTGGTCCACATCGTTCCTCGAACCTTCTAACAAATACGTGTAGAAGTCCGAACCGAAGGATTTCTCCTTCCTTGCTCTCTTACTCCTTCGGAGTTCTAGAGCCCTATCAGGGACATTCTCCCTCTCATGACGAACAACGTCATTAGACACTTGCGTGTCAATCTCAACCGGTACATAATCCCTCGGTCTAGGGATAGAAGTAAACCGATTCTCATCAAATATTGCATCTCTCGATTCTATTATCGTATTCATGTTGATATAATCATTAGGTTCAACAATATAGAACCGATATGCCTTACTATAAGACGCATAACCCACAAAGATGCAATCAATGCCTCTTTCACCTAATTTTTTTCGTTTAGGTTCAGGGACTCTAACAACTGCCCTACACCCCCACACTTTTAGGTAATCTAAATTAGGGGCTCGTTTGTTCCACAACTCATATGGAGTTATTTTATTTCTCTTGTTTGGAACTATATTTAATATGTGACAGGCCGTTAACATAGCCTCACCCCAAAATCCATCACTGAGACCGGAATAAGATAACATGGAATTAACCATCTCAGTTAGAGTCCGATTTTTCCTCTCAGCCACGCCATTTTGTTGTGGCGTATAAGGTGCAGTTATTTCATGTATTATTCCTGTGGATTCAAAATATTTAGGATCGTAGTATTCGCCACCACGATCCGACCTTAAACGCTTGAGGAAGGTTTCACAGTGTAATTCAGATTCTGCTTTATATGCTTTAAACCTATCAAGCGAGTCGTCTTTGTTACTTATCAAATAAACATAACAAAATCTTGAATAATCATCGATAAATGTAACAACGTAATTCTTTCCACCCAAACTCGGTGTTCGCTTGAAGTCACATAAGTCACTATGGACTAGATCAAGTAGATTAGTCTCTCTTTGCACAGAAGGAAATGGAGATTTCGTTATTTTTGTTAGCATACAAGTCTTGCACTTGTCAACCACTTTATCTATGTGAGGAATCAACAAAGAATTATCCATTTCATGTAATCTACGAAAATTCACATGACCTAGTCTATAATGCCATAAAAACGATGAATCAAGCATATAAACAGAATCAACGATCTTATTATTAACATTTAGTTTAAACATACCATTACATAGGTATCCTTGCCCAACAAATACACCACCCTTTGACAAAATAAACTTGTCGGCCTCGAAGACCAACTTGAACCCAAACCTATTCAACAGGCCACCCGATACAAGATTCTTCTTAACATCGGGAGCGAAGCATACATCGGTTAAAGTAAGAGTTTTTCCGGATGTGAAAAGTAAGTCAATTTTTCCCTTCCCTTTAACCAGTACCGACGCCCCATTTCCCATGAACAACTCTGTTCGGTTGTCCATGGGATCAAAAGTGGAGAAGAACCCCCTATCCTTACATACATGCTTCGTGGCCCCCGAGTCAATCCACCAAGAATTATCACTCTCGATTAGATTGACTTCCGAAATCATCGCCACGAACCTCTCGTTCGAATTTTTAGTGCGATGATCAAGCCCCTTGCCTTTGTTCTTTTTAAGGCGATAACAGTCTTTTCGCATATGACCGGGCTTCTGACACTCCCAACAAACAACTTTCGGCCTCTTGTGCTTATTGTTCTTTTGGAAGTGTCCGGTTCTCTTTGGTCCCTTACTAGATTGGCCTTCCTCTGCGACGTTGATTTTACCAACATCACTCGGGCGGTCTTTGTTGTTATCTTGCACCCTATAACCTTCCTCAATACGTAAATGGTTAGCGAGTTCCTCAATTGACATATCCTCCTTCTTATGTTTTAAATTTTTCCTTACATCTTTCCAAGAGGGAGGAAGTTTGTCAATTAAGGAAGAAACAACGATTGTGTCGTCCATATTCATGTTATGTTGTTTAAAATTATTTAATATACGTTCTATTTCATGGAATTGCTCCATGACAGGACGACCATCAATCATCTTATAATTATTAAATTGACTAACCAGGAATTTTTTGCTTGTTGCATCCTCGGCCATATAACGACCCTCAAGTGCGTCCCATAGTTCCTTCGCAGTTGACATGTTAGAGTAAATGTCAAACAAGGCATCGGTCATCCCATTCAAGATGTGCCCTCTACAAATGTAATCATCGTTTTCCCACTTCAGTCTTGCCCTTTGCTCGGCCAGCGTTTCTTCCTCCTCAGAAACGGGGGATGGAGACGGTGTATTCAGGACATACACCACATTCAGCGTTGTTATGAGAAAATGCATCTTCCTCTGCCACCGTCGAAAATTTCCCCCATCAAACGGGTCCAATTTCACAAAATTGGATGTCATTTCCCTTAGTGATGAAGCCATAACCCAAACCAGAATTATAAACCTTAAGATTGTTAGAGAAATTCAGAAAATGCTTGCAAAAACCTTGCAACCGGGTATCCAAACAATCTCAGGTGTTGAGGCGTGTGATCACTATCCTTAAGGTTTATTTCGGTATACGAAATATCCTCGGGGATATAACAACTACCAAAATATGGAGTGAAGAAATGTATGGGGAGAGATTGATAAAGATGTCTAGAGATTGGCCTGATTTTGAGAACACACCCTTTGAAATTCTAACAAAGAACACAAGAACCAAGAAGATGTTCTTCAAATTTCTTTCTTTTGATATTATTCTACCAATTCATATGTTTTCTTCTTTTTAATGAGTGAGGAGAATATCTGATTATATTGCCTTAAGAATGTCCCAAAACCAAGAGCCTCAACATATAAAAGAACTGGGAAGAAACCGCGCAGAAAACCGTCAAAACCGACCTGTGTGTCGAAGTTGAGTGTCGACACACAGGTCGACACACAGCTTTCTGTAAGCCTGTGTGTCGATACTGTGTGTCGACACACAGGTCGACACACTACCTTACTGTAAGCCTGTGTGTCGACACACAGGTTTCCTCCGTGCGCAACTGAAATGGGCTGTGTGTCGACACACAGCTATCTCCCCTGCGTTCTATAGGATTTTGTGTCGACACATATGGCCCATGTGTCGACACATACTCCCAATAATGCTCTAATCACTCATACAAGTATCGGGACAATCTCAAATACATCTTATATATATATAAACAATATTTAACACACATATATACATTTTATACAACAAATATTTTGAAAATACATCAACAGACCCATCACCTCTCCACTTGAATACCTTTTCATCCAAAAATTTCATTCTCTCCCTCCTCCTACCACTACCAACAGACCCACCAGGAGACCAATGCCAATACCCCGAGAAACGGTGTTCATATTCGTTGACGGCTTACCCGAGAGAACAACAAACTCCTGGCTCAAGTATGTCTTCCGTAATTTCAGGACAGTTTACGATGTTTTTGTTCCTGCTAAGAGGAGGTTGAGGTCTAGATGCTCGTATAGTTTTATCCGGTTTCATAATCTGAGGGAAGCTGCTAGAGCAATTTCAGCTATGAATGGTAAATGGGTGGTGGAAGCCAAGCTTAGGGTTGAATGGGCTAACCCACCAAGAAGATCAACTGAGTCATCAGCAAGGAGCCAGCATCGTTCAAGGGTCTTTCAGCAAAACAGAGACACCGGCCGTTTACATGATCAGAATGTGACCCTTCCTACTCAAAACAAAGACTATGTAGGTTCTGACACTCCAAGGATTGTGGTTTCAAACACCAATGAAATTGTGGAGGAGTGGCTTCAGCGGTCTATTAGTGCGCACACATCGGGTGAGGTGAGTCTGGATAGTATTCTCACCTTTATCACAGAGAACGACCTCCACGGTTTAACCCCTAAAGGGTTAAGCACCAACACTTACGTCCTGGTTTGTGATTCTGCTGAGACTGTGGAGTCCTACCTCGGCCCTCATAGCGAGATTCTTCTTAGGAAATTCAGCAAGGTTTCTAAATACTCTGGCGAGATCCTTGGCTCACTTAGCAGAAGAGTATGGATCGAGGTTTCTGGACTGCCTGTCCAATGCTGGACTACGGAATGCTTTTCTGACCTTGCGGGATTATGGGGGAAGTTTGTCAGGGCAGACTCGAGGATGTCAGCCATGAGATGCATTGATGCTGCTAGATTTCTCATCGAAACATGTTCACTTTCACTGATTCATCAAATGGTGCAAGTCCATTTTAATGGAGTGACCCGATTGGTCCTGGTCAAGGAGGGTAGGACAGAGTTGATTCCAGATTACTCACCTAGTGTTGTTGCTTTAGCTGCATCGACCAGATTAGCGAGAGAACGGGGCTCTTCGTCATTTAGTCCGCTTCCGGAACATCAACGCTCTACCCTAGTGCGCCCCTACCACACTGACTCAACATTCTCCTGTTCATAGGATAGGAGTCGTGAGTGATGGGTATCATGGAGGTCGCACTATTAGGCCAGTGTATGATGGAGTCAGCATAGCTGAGCTGTCACGAGGTCAGCTTTCGATCCACATTGAAGGTCAGTATGTTGGTAGGTGGTCTGTGGAATGGAGCTAGCCACAGGCTTCTCTTCTCCATCCGTCGACACAACGGGATGATCATATTCCATTTCAGGTTGTGCTTGAAGACCAACATATGCCTCCTATGCTTCAATGGATAAAGAGTGACATAGCCAGTTCAGATCAGCCTCACGCTCAGCTATCACACCGTGAGAATGTAACTCGTGACCCCACTAGTGAAGATGATTATGTGTCCTCGGGACCTGAGTTTCCTCCAGGTTTTGAGCCCTTTACCTTGAACACGTCAGAGGCTTGTATGGAGAGACTCAGCGGAGGAGGAATGAGAAAAGGAGAAGGACTACTAACAAATAGGGAGAGAAAAGCGCTGAAGCGCAAGAAAAAAGAAAGTGAAAAGCGGGAGCTTCAGAAATTTCTTGAGGACATGTCGCCTAGAAGAAATACGCCGGAAAATAAGAAGGCTTCAGGCAAACGAAAAAAGGGGTGAAATGGGAAATATCGTCAAAGGATACCGGGAAGAAGAAGAAACGGAATAGGGAGAATCGATACGACAAGATCTCGGAAGCAAAGTATGATGAGTTGATCCTTCAAGCAAAGCGGGTAATTGACATGGGAAGAAGAGTTGGGTTTAATTTCGATGGTTTCGACCCTCCCACGGTGACAGATTCTGCTGGCTAAATGAGGTGGGTGGTTTTGTCGTTGAGGTTCAGTCCTGCTTCGGTTTCCCGTGCTGGTTGTGTGGTTCTTTTTCTTTTACGTTCCCGGCTTGAGCTTGTTTTGTGCACGTCTTGTGTAGCGTGTGCTCGGTGTCTATTTTGTCGTGTTTGCGTGTTTTTGGTTTTGATGCTTCTTGTTTTCCTTTTTGTTCCCCCCTCCGTTTACGGAGTGGCCCAGGCCTCGTTTTTTCGAGCTGCCTGTCTACGGCTTTGCCGATAATTGTCAAAAAAAAAAATTTAAACAGTACTTAATATTCAAATCTCATTAAAAGCTTAAAATTATGACCTTTGAAGAATGGTTACCGTTTTGTGGAGAAGAATTACGCTGGCATCTGCTATTTTACTGTACATTGCGGAGCAACAAACGGATAAATTATTGTCTATAAAAGGCTTGAGATTATGGAAAAAATAATATATAATATGAAATATTTTATTATTTCAATCCCATATAATAGTTCAAAAGATAGTGAGCTTAATAGTTGTAGTTCGGGGATCTTTCATTGCTGCACTGATAAATGTCCGACGGGTTGTTGAATCCCGGGAAAGGAACGCGTTTAAACTTAAGAGCAATACTCGTGCAGGAGGGGCGTTTCCTTTCTAAGGAGGGCGTTCAAATGTGCCTCAACCCGATCAAGATATGTTTTCTAAAACCCTTTCTCTGTTTAGTTCATTTTTCGTATATGTATAATTGTTGTTTGTATTGAATTGTCGATTTATGATCTCATCATGATATTTTGGTGATGTTATATTATATTTTCTGGTTCTACTACTATCAATGTATTGGTACTATTTTTTGGTTGATGTCAGTTGATATATATTTCATGTTAATAATGTATTATTTGATGACTGTCAAAAAATATTTCCAACAGCCTCACGTGTTAACCACTTGGCACTCTGCTCAAAACAACGTCGTCCCAATCCCCTTGAATTTAGAGTGTAAACACAGGGTGCTTGGGTTGGGTGGACATTCCTCTTAACACAATCATCCACTCTTGAAGGTTGATGGGTTCATTGAATCAACACAAGCGAACGAGCTATTCAGCTTCATGAAGAACGTTTTAGTGTAACCATCAAACTATAAGGATTCATCGGCTAACGAAGTTTATAAGATAACGATTGAACTTTCTACTACAAGGTTGCGTTGGCCTTAAAGAAGTTGGAGCGACCTTTGATAGGCTTGTTGACAGAGTCCTCTCCTAACAAGTCAGAAGAAACCTAGTTTTTATATGGATGACATAATTGAAAACAACCAAAATTTAAGATCACTTTTCCAACCTAGTAGAAAGAAACCCTCCGAGAGTTCGACATGCGCCTGAGCCCTTCCAATTGTAGATTCGGAATTCTACAAGGCAAGTTTATAGGCTTCATGATAAATTCTTGAGATATCTAGGATAATCGTACCGAGGTCAAGGCTATCCTGGATATGCTAGAGCCAAGGACATGAATGAGTTCCTGCACCTTATCATTTTTTTAGTAGCATTGGTTGAATTCACTAGCAGGTTAACTAATGAAGTAACCCAATTCTTTATGACCCCAAAGAAGAACAAAGATTTTCTTACAGTGCAAGGTCTTTGGAAGTGTTTAAAAAGTTAAAGAAACATCTAGTTCGATTTTCCACTCTTGAAAAAACTCATTCCGAACAAGAAACTTTTATTATATGTTGTATTTAATAATGCTACAAATGCTGCACTTCTAGATCCAATCCTAATGAAACATAAGTACCTAAACTCCCTATGTACTTTCTGACTCGGTCCTTGAAGGACTCATAAACCCAATATCCTATGCTTGACAAAAAAAAAATTTAGAATTTAACTTTCCTAATCGCTTCCTCAGCGCTCGTTTGCTCGAGTTGTCAACTTTATATTACGACTTTGTCGCTAATTATCAAAAAAAAAGAAGCTATCCTAACCGCTTCTAAAATGCATAGGCCCGATGTTTAAGTCTATACAATTTTCTTGCTCTCTCACTTGCTTCTCACAAAGCCTCTATAAAAACTGAAGTATTCAGGTCATGGTCTTTCATCTAAGGCAGCCGAGCTTTCCAGGTTTTGACATACATACTTTGGTTATGCGCCAAGCATTAGCTTATCTTATGGTTGTCGAGAATGAACCCGACATACCATATTTGCCTGAATAGGCAACCGTTGCTCCCAGTACAAGTCTTGACTGAAGGGGTAATGTAAGTTTGATCTAGGATGGTCTTATCGACGAACCCTTTAAGTACGCTTGAAGTTTACCTTTTCAATTAGGGGTGTAAATGAGCTGAGCTAGCTCGCTTTAAGCTCGAGCTAAGCCGAGCCGGCTTGTTTAGGTTATCGAACCGGACCCCAAGACTAGTGAAACTCGAGCTCGTAGGCTCGCAAGCCTAAATGAGTATTAGTGAGCATTTTTAATATAATATATTTGCTTAAATATTGCCCAATGAAGCCATATTAGAGCCTAAATAAGCTGAGCCCGAGTCCAAACGAGCCTATATTGAGCTTAAATGAGCCGAAATATTACAAGCCTAATTTAAAATTCACCGAGCTTACATTGAGCCAGGCTAAGCCAAGCCCGAGCTTTTGACGAGCCAAGCTCAAGCCGGAAAGTTCGCCGAGCCCGAGCCTGCATCTCAACTCAAATACACCCCTATTGAAGTTGTGAGCAACAGGGTTAGAGACGATCCATGCCCTTAGCGATTCATATATAACTGGTCATCAACCAAGTTAGTGGCATGTTTGAATCACAAGACATGTTCGTGGAAGCTTATTTGATAATAAATCAAGACATAATTAAAGGGCTCATAGAATTCAAGTTTCACTTGACTTCCATATAAGAGAAGTCTTGAGAAGATAAACTCATTTGAGAGGGTTCGGAGCAAAATGATCTTGTAATCAATATTGTGGATTTCGAGTTTGGAAACTACAAGATCAACAAATATACAAACGAAATGTTGGACCCTAAAAAGATGGTCCTACTCCTCCAAAACCCACTATTATCAAATCTACTATAAAATACATTCACGTATGATAAAGTTAATACAAGCAGAACCTAAAGGCTTCCAAGATGGAAACCTCTACCAGAAGCCACGGATGCTCAAACCTTCATCCAGAAACACAACACCGGTGGCGAAAGAGAACAAGAGTAGCCTAGTCGCATTTAGGGTTTACTTGAAGAAGGAGAGGGACAGGACATGACAAGGGTGAAGAATGCGTACTTTTTCTCTCTTCGGGATAACATCAACTCCTTTATACGTAAATCCCCCGATCAACGCCTAAGCTTTTTTAGGCCCTCTCGACTGTCCATCCAGATTCAATGCAATGGCTGCCGAGGCCCCAAAAGAAACGCAAAATGGAGCACCACATGCGTGACTCACATCACACCAGATGCAGCTACAGAAGGACAGTTATCTCCCACAAATAATGCAAATATATGGCATGCATAACAGAGCCTAAACTTCACAAATTAGAACCAAAAAGGGGTAAATGGGCAATGTCCATGCTGCCCATTACTTTAAAAATTAGAACAAAATGGTGTAAAAATCCGGAAATGCTTTTCTAGGCTTTGGGAGAAAATGTGATCATCAAGAATTATATTTTTCTTCCAATTTTTTGCCACAGACAAAGGAAAAATTGAAAACTATTTCTTAGAATTATTTTTTCTTGTGAAACAAACAGGGCCTAATTCTTCTTCTACAATGTTCTAGTAGAAACTGATACAAACTAAATGATTGTTACACGAATTTAGCCCATATAATCAATCAATCAACACAATCGATCAATATACAAATTATTGGAATAGCAGAATTTCATATAGTATATTGGATTAATTACAGCATAAATTGTCCAGTACAATAGTAGAGGTTTACATGTATTAAACTACGGAGATGAAGTAAAGAGAGATAAGAGAGAGAGGAAATCGAGAAAGATAAGAGAGTAGGACAAGAGAGAGAAATTTCAGTTGTTCTTCCATGCTCCTTCCTCTACTATGAAGGGCCTTATTTATAAAACTAGGAGGCATAGTTCGATTTGATGATGTAACTTGAAGGATTTCGCTAATCTATTTAATACGTAAATTGTCTCTCACTTGACTACTATATTTCATATGTATTAGAAACGGGCAAAACTAATCAGGTAGAGAAAGCATTTTCAAGACGGTGGCAATCAACCAAGTAAGCGAAGCCATAAGCGAGGTTCATAAGCGCAGCCTCGTGGAGCTCTGGCGAGGAGGTTGCAGTGGAGTCGGTGGAGAAAAACACTCTGAAACCTGTTAAAGACTCCGCATATGAGTCTAATTAAATCTAACATTGAAATCGTGAGAGAAAAGAAATTATACGTCTAATGGGCTACTCAATCTAATAACAATTGGTTTTCAGATCCACTTGGATTTATATGTGGATCTCATGTATGTTAATTCCGTGGGTGAAGCCTAAAAAGGTCCGGCAAAGTTTATCATGGTAACAAAGCGGGAGATAATCCCGAGCTCTTGTTTGACGCACCGTATCTTCACGAAGAGGGATGCATTTGAGTTTGGTGCACCTAAGGCCTCTCCATTGAATACTAGATCGTTAAGGGCTCTGCATATGAGCCTAACTAAGACTCCGTTTGTTTAGGGGAAAAACCACATTTTAGGAAGTTGTTTTCCCCTTTTTCGTTGTTTGGTGCAAGATTGATGACGGAAAATGTTTTCCCAAAGGAAAACCTTTTCCTTCAAATGGGAAAAAATGACTTCCCTTTTAAAAGGGAGGAAGTTATCATTCCAAGTGACTTAAGAACATGATTGTGACAATATATAAGTATTCTCATTAGATTTTTTCAAAACAATGCTAACACGCATATGATTTCGGCCATATTTAGGTAGTTTTTACATCAATATGCAATGAACTTATTATCGTAATTTGCTAAAAATATTGACATGACTTATAAATATTATCGTAATTATATATTATATTCGCACTTTTATATTTGGTCAGATTCTTACAAAAATTTATCAAATTTTGATATATGATACCCAAGTAATAAAATATTTAACTTTAGGGTACGTCATTATATACATTCAAATGTTATGATATGTAATAAATGATCAAACCTCGTGTATTTTTGTAATAATTCTACAACCAAAAAGAATCTAAATAATTTTAAATATATTGTATTGTTATTTATATTGTCCTATAATTAGGTATAAGATGATTGGTAAAAGATAATTTATTTAAAACAAGCACGGAATATCAAAATAAGAAAACATGTTTTCCGTTAAAACAAATGACGGAAAACCTCAACAGGAATAGCATTTTCCATGGAAAATATTTTCCAAAAAAAATGTTTTACGTGAGAAAAGTACTTCCGTTGAAACAAACGGGGCCTAAATCTCACATTGGAATCGTGAAAGAGAAGTGTTGGGCTTTTTGGGTCTTGACTGGGCCGCAGGTTGAGGCCCATGCCCATTCTGGTGATCTCGACCGAACAAATTAAGGTTTCTTATGTGTACCTATATAAACTCTACTTTAGATTCTGAGAGTGTGGCATACATTAGAAGAAAAAATCTATGTACAGTTTCAATCAATAAAATATCCTGCAACTCTATAAACGTAGATAATTTTGACCAAACTATGTAAAATTTTGTGTGTTTGATTTTATTTTTTTGTTGAATTTTTCTTTACGTCTTAGTTGTTGTATTTCCTAACAAGAAATATTAACATATAAGAATGGTGGACTATTTCGCTTAATGACTATTAATTTTAGGATGAAACAACTCCATGTGTTGGAACCAAAAGAACGGTAAAATTGAATCAAACCTCTCACAAACGCCTCACGCGCCGTCGTCTCGCAGCAGAGGTTGGTCATAACCCCCGTAACTATCACCTCGGCCACCCCCATCTCTCTCAGCCTCTCCTCTAACCCCGTCTCCCTGAACGCGCTCTACGTGTTCTTCTCCACCACCACGTCCCCCTCTCTTCGCCCCACCTCCGCCATGATCTCCGCCGCGGGGGTTCCGTCGATGATGAGATCGCCGCCCCACCACTCACCCAGCATACCGTGGTCAGCGGGGGACTTGTGGGAGTGGCGCGTGTAAAGTACAGGTATTCGGGCGCGTCGGCAGAGGTGGATAGTGGTTTGGATGGTGGGGATGATGGGCTTGGCGATGGTGGAGAAGTAGTTCTGCATGTCGATAACCAGAAGGGCGGCGGACTTCGGGTCGGGGCTCCGTTTTCTGGATTCGAATTTCTTGTAGGATCCGGGGGAGAATTGACCCAATGATCCTTTTGTTGCCATGTTTCCACCTGAATTTTTTCTATAGAGGAAGGATTTATCGGGAGAGAATTTTCCAATGCTGTGGTGTCATTTTGGTAGAATCTGGAAATTTTCAGATGTTATCTCACAATTAATTAAAATCATTGTCTAAAATAACTTAAAATAAAAAAATATTATTTAAAATAATCTATTTTAAAAAATATTTATTTAAATAGCCTTTTTGTTATTAAATTTAATTTTTTTATTTTAAAAATACCTCCTTTTTGTGATAATAATTTTGAATATAATAATTTATATTCAACATTATACAAACAAACAACTATTATTATATAACTTTATTTTTATGAGTAAATTAAAAAATTATGCATAAATAATATTATTTAATATTTAATGAATAACTTAATTTAAATTTTTTATTGTAAATTAAATATATAGTTTAACTAAAATACATGTTATAAATCTAAATATAACATGTTAATAAAAATATCATTAATATATTTAATTTTATTAATAATTAAATAAAAAATTTAGAAAGGTTAAAAGTTTCAAGTATCCCAAAACACAAAAAAAAAATTTTAATTAATGATGTAGAGACCATTTGAAAAAATATTTTTTAAAATGAGTTATTTTAGGTAATAATTTTTTATTCTGGACCATTTTAGGTAATGGCTCAATTAATTATATGAAAAATAGAAAAGAAAAATAAAATGAAAAAAACAAAGAAAAAGAAAAAAAAAGTTTTAATTTTGTAATCTTCAACTTATTGTAGTGGGAGAGCGAGAAAGCCAAAAGTTTATTGTTTAGATTATAAATTAAGGTTGCTCTTGCTTAAGAAGATTGAAGAAAAAGAAAAGTGAAAAAGAGAGAAAATATAGAGAGGAATTGGGTTTTGTAAAGGAGTGCTTGTGGAAATGTCGGGTAGGGGAACATTGAAATATTGATTGTAATTTTTGAGGCTTTTTGTGTTTGGTATTAAGTGAGGTTCATTTGAGTATAAAGAGAGTCATATTCTTGTGATTTGATTGAGAGGTGTGGTCAAAGAGGGTTTTATAAATTCCTCTATTCAAAGTTATATTGTGAAGGGGGTTAGTGACTCACAGTGTAGTAGTTACATTTAAAAGGATAGGTGGCCTGCCGTGCAGTGGTCATAGTGAGGAGGGTTGGAGACTTACTATGTAATAGTTACATTCAATCGTAAGAATACAAGTATTTCTATTGGGGATCGTATTCCTTCCCATGCTCAACCGATTCCTTCCCCCCTCCTCCCCCAACCCCCAGGAACATGTTACAAGAAGAAATGAAAAAGGGGTATCCCACATCGGTGGGTGACCAATAATTAGACCAATATATATATGTTAGAGGGGCTACTCCACCTATTGCTAATTGGTTTTGGGATAAAACCTCCTTTATTAACATTGGTATTAGAGCCGTCGATCCTCGGATCAATTCCAAGGAGCTTGGGTTTGGCATGGGACGGACCCTGCTCTGGAATCGTGCTCGGTCCGGTGTGGGAGGGACTATGCTCAATGGCCATGCTAGACAAACCACTTATAACGGGCCTAAGTTTTGAAAAGGGCTACATAGAGTAGAGTAGAGCCGTCCTGAGAAAAGGGCTACCTAACTCAGAGTGAAGTTACCTAGAGTAAAGCCATCCAGGGGAAAAAGGGCTATATAGAAGAGGGCTACCTAGAATAGAGTAAAGCCATCTGGAGAAAAGGGCTACTTACTCAGAGTAAAGTTACTTAGAGTGATAGCCGTTAAGGAGGACGGTTGTAGAGCGTGGTGGTTTGTTACAGGAAGAAATAAAATAGGGGTATCCCACATCGGTGGGTGACCAACAATAATACCAATATATATACTAGAGGGGCTACTCCACCTATTGCCAATTAATTTTGGGATGGAACCTCTTTTAGTCTGTAACATCCCAATCCATTCTTCATTTGCATCCTAAATTCCTATCTTTCTGTTACACCGAATTGGTGTAACGACCCTAGGGTTAGGGTTTAGGTGAATTAGAATTAGGCGAGAGGTAGTCAAATATTCAAAATTTGTCTCTCTTTTATCATTGTTATTGTTATTATTATGTATTTTTGAACCAAGATATTATGACACATATAATGTTTGATTTTATTCTTATTTTATCAAAATCAACTTGTATTAAGATTTAATATACATGTCTAAACTTATACTGAGACCTAATATATGGGTTATGTAACTAAATGTAAACAAAATGCTTTGCACTGTTCATTGCTGCATAGAATTAAGTCACTTCAAGAAATTTACCCACTACTACTGCGGTTTCAAGTACCTTGTGGGAAGAAGTAGCTAGTGAGACCCGAGACAATAATGTGGTAAGTATTTTGTTTTGCAAATGTGGCATGCAACCCAAGGCAAGAAAATTCCTCAAGGCCAAAAGTGTCTCAAGGAAGGAAACGTGGAAGAACAAAGGAAACTAAAGTGACCCTACAAATTATAATGCCATGCATTTTATGTTTTACATGTGTATGTAATTGACTAATTATTATATTTTACATTTTCTACATTATATTATTTACTAATAAAATTATAATTTGTCTATTTATATTTTATATTTTTGCATTTATTTGGTATTATTTTATTTGCTAAAACAAAAAAGGAAAAAAAAGGTCAATCTCGGCTTGACCCAGCAAAGCTGCAACCTGATCCAACCCAACCTAACCCGTCTGTGATCCGTGTCACGGGCTGAACCAGGTCAGGGACTTTCCCTGCAACTTGGCCTGGCCCATTGCACAGATGAGTCTGACTCATGTCGACCCGTTTGTACTGCTCTAATATGCAGCCTCTAAGATCATATAATACACGACATGATATGATCGGATGAATTTGACGCAAAATTTCAAGAAAATTGTATATGTCAATGCACCGGGTCGAATTGTCAACAATAATACGTTAAGGATTCTCCTAATAAAAAGGACATATAATATTTTGAATTTGAGTTATTTACTCCAAAGGTTGCTTGACTTTTCTCATTTTATCCTTATACATTTAATTGTGTCAATTTAGTTCCTCTACAATTTATAATGTATCAATTTAGTCCTTTCGTCAGATTTAAGTTAAATTATTGACGTAATTTTTAACAGCACAATAATATTAGACACAAATAACGTACTGCAAATCCATCCATTAACTTAATTTATGGCCAAAACATTAAAATTTTCATTAATAGCTTAACATAAATTTTATTTTAAGGACTAAATTGACACAGTGACTACATTAGCACAATAGACAAAGTACATGGACCGTTTGTGTTAATAATCCTTAAACTGGTATTATTATTAGGTGATATATTATTAAGTCATTCTTTTGTGATTATAATAGATAAATTTATTTTTTAAAACTTATATCCAAATACTTTATTCTGTAGAAAAGATCCTTTCTACACTACACAACCAAATACTTTACTATAGGAAGATACAGATCTTAAATAGATAAATTTTAATTCAATAAGGATGCGTTTAGTTCAGCTTATTTCAACTTATCTTTTTTCAGCTTATTGGTTTTAATAAGATCGGTCCGTTTAAGATCTATATCTTTTTACAACGAAGTGTTTGGTTATGCAATGTAAAAGGATCTGTTTTGCAAAATAAAATATTTCAATAGAAGTTAAAAAAATAACTTATCTACCATAATCACAAAAATAACTTAATAACATAAATTATGTAATTATAGTAGATAAGAGAGAATTATGATAATAGTTGGTCATGATAGTAGAAAGTGGTGAATCTAGCAACCCATGCCCATAAAAGGCGTGGTGGACAGGGGGAGCGGTGATAAGAAGTAAAAGTAAATCATGGTGTTAAAGATTTAATACTAATATAATATTTTTAATGTATTTCTCTAAAATAAGTTATGAAAAAGATTCAATTTTGTATCTTTTTTCACTTAATTATAAAATAATATTTTTATTTTTATTTAAGCTGTAAAAAAAATATAAAAAGATCTTTTTTTATCAATTAAATACAAGCCCTACCTGCAGTTAAAAATATCTTTTTTACAACTTAAAACTGTTAAAAAATTAAATTAAATGCGATCTAAATATATTAAAAAGATACGGTAAAAGAAGGTAAACCAAACGCAGCCAAATGCAAATCAAACGCAGTAGAGGAAACAACTTCTAGAGGCTTCGGTCTTTGTTCAGGGCTTACATAAACCGCTCCCCTGTTCGTATCATTTTCAATTTTCTTCCGGATTGTTCATCAGAGAGAGAGAGAGAGAGAGAGAGAGAGAGAATCGAAGATGTCGTACCTGCTACCGCATCTGCACTCAGGATGGGCGGTGGATCAGGCTATTCTCGCTGAGGAAGCTCGTGTTGTGATCATCCGTTTCGGTCATGACTGGGACGATACCTGCATGCAGGTACAAATTCCTTTCTTTTTACTTCAATTTGAATTTTTCGTTTTTGTGTTTAATCGAAAGTTAATATCTTCATTTGATTCATATCTTTATCTTGTTGCATCTGACGAGCCTCAACTTTGCAATTGAGACCTATTAATCTGGAATGAGGATGAGGATGTTATGACGTGGAATTGGAAAGTTAATACACGAAGACTGATTGTTTTGTAAATGTTAAGAGTATAAAATCAATTATGAGCCTTCACGTGTTAGATTAAGCTTTTTGAATAGTTGATTCTTTGATATGTCCACAAGTTCAAATCCCAACCACCCTCACCCTGATATTGATATATTTCAAACGCGGGTCTGGGGAGGTTTGTGATTATCTGTTTCAAGCTCAATAGATATTTGTACCAGAGGGTATGTTAGAGCATAAAATCAATCATCCAATGGGCTCACACAGCTTTTAGAAGAGTTGGTCCCTTTAGAGTAAACCCTAATCTACCCTAGGGTTACATGACTTCTGTTGATATCGTACAAGATTGAAGATGATACGTCCCCAATTGCTATAGGGCTCAAATTTCACTGACCCAGCCCTGGGCTCGGGAATGGTTGTTTAGCTCTAACAACCTTGATTCTCCATCAAAAACTTTCATCAATTTTTAGAATTGCATTTTTAATTTTGTTATGCTTTGATTTCCTTGCCTAAGGCTACATAAGCCTAGCTCATGCGCTTATCAAATCATGCCTGAAACAAAATGTTTTTTTGCTTCTCTTATTATCCTCTACCTTTAATTTTCCAGAAATTCTCTTTAATTTCTGCAAATTTCCTAGTAATTTTGATTAGATTGTATCGGAAGAAAATCCCAAATAGTTTAAGAATAATGCCTACGTCTCAAGGCTCTATTGTGTATATAGTTCATGATTGAATTCACACACATATTGACACACGCATATCTTCTGTCTGATTGAAAGATTGTTTAATACTATGTAACTTTTGGAAAAGGAGATATATGAATGATAGATATCCCAAATCAAATTCCAAGACTGAGATGATGTACCATCATTTCGGTGTTTCATATACAATGGATAGTCATTTTCTCCTTTTCCATCAACAATAATAACAATCTCAGTGCCACAAGGGCTTCCATGAGAGAAAGGTCTGGGGAGGGTGGGCTGTACATAGCCCTTTTCAGGGTGTTACCCTAAAAGGAGGCTATATTCAAGGGCCCCCAACCTTAAAAGGCAAGAAGCAAAGCAACAAGTAGCAAAACACAAAGCACAAAGCAACAATAGAGCCATACTAGCTCACGTAGGCAACAAGTAACAAACAACCGTAGCAAACATTTGAGCCTAGTGTCGCTATGGGATAGCATCGATGTGCTCCTTAATCCTAATACTCCTATGTCAGCTATGCCTATTCTAACTCGCCACTCCGCTATGTCTAAGGCCATCTCCTTGTTGAGGTTTAGTTCGGTGAGGTCGTTTGTATTCATCTCCATCCAGCTCTTTGTTGACCTACTTCTACCTCTGCCTCTACATTTTCCATCACTATGACTAATCCAAGATGCATGTGCTGTTGTTTTCACATTTATGGAAATGTGGCAGTGGCATTTTGTTGCTTTGCTCAAGTAGGGTACATAAACTTTTTGGCTTTGACTAATTGCATGCTTTACCATTGATCATTAAAGTTTTCATTGGTCGAAGATGCATTGTTTAAGTTAATTGTGTGATCTTTATGTGTATCTTTTCACTTCATGTTGCCTGTTTCTCCTTTTCAGTTGATCTCTGACTACTTGGTTGTATGAGAAAGTTGTGGAACAATTCTTACCCTTCCGAAAGGTGTGTTTCTGGAGACGTTTTACCTGATGGAATCTTCATTTACGCTCTCTTCGTTTTCCTTCTACCCATGGAATTATATAAAAGCAGCTGCATAATGCCCATAAAACAATGGCTGTAATTTCAACGGATTTTAACCAAGATGTGATCGGCCATTGTAATTGCATTAGTAATGTTTATGCATTATCTTTTATCTATTAAAACATAGTTATAAATAGGAAAATTATCACTTAGGTACCCTGAGTTTTGAGCATTTATCACTTAGGTACTCTGACATTTCAATATGTGCAATGGGGTACTTTGAGGTTTGAATATTTGATCACTTAGGTACGCTATAACCAAATTTGATGAATTTTTGTAAGAATTTGATCGACTTTACACAAGAAATGTGTCACGGACACGATATTCCCTGGTCCGAGACAGTGCCAAGACCGTGCCCAGGTCACTGCCAGTGTCGGGCCAGTTCGTTGTCATGGCCTTGTCTTAGTCGCTACCCAGGGATCGTGCCAACCATGTCAAGACATTGCCCAGTTCGCTGTGAGTACCGTGCCCCAGCCTTGTCGTGGTCGCTACCTCAGTCCGTGCCTTACCTTGTCAAGGCCCGTCCAGTGCGCAGCCCAGGCCCAGCCTCAGCTTGTCACGACAATGCCAGGCGTCTGCCCAGGCCCGTGTCCAGGGCCGTTCCTGTGCCGCACTCCAGGCGATCATCGCCCGGGCAAGCCCGCGTCCTCCAGCGCGTGTCCTGCACCCTGCCGCACCGGAACAGTGCCAGTCCTAGCCGTTGGGGGCCGCGCCCTGCCCTAATCGTTTGAAAAAGATTCTCTTTTGCTTAATTTCAAGATTGATTGTTGTAATAGATGCTTCTAGACATTTTGGAATATTTTTCAGATTTATTCCATATTTTTAGTATTTTACAATATTTCTATAAATAGGGAGTTAGAGTACATTTTGTAATCAATCAAGTATAATCAATGATATGAATTCTCTTACTTTCTCATCTTTGCTCTCTATTTCTCATCTCCTTAATTCTATTTCTCTCTCTCATCTCAACTCTATTTCTTATTCTCTCCCTCATCTTAACCTCTATTGTCTCTTACGGGTCTAAGTCCTAGATTTGGGCCGTCACAACCTTGAGGGTTGTGACAAAATGTTGATAAGATACATAAATACAACAATCTGTATAAGCTCGTGCCAATGTTTTCATCAAAAATTCAACGAATTGTGAATATATTCACCGATTAGTGATGTAGACCACCTAAAAATTACCAAAATTATGTGTTATTTTCACATTTTTGGGCCAAAATAATCAAATTCTAATGAAAATACTTTGTATTGTTGAAATCATGTTCACTTTTAGCATTTTCTAATGAAAAATCTATTGAATTTTGGACAAAAGGGCACCTGATTGATAAAATATTAAAACTTCTAGATACACGAGTGATAAAATGTCTAAAACTTAAGGTACCCTCTTGTATATATTGAAATGTCAAGGTACCTAAATGATAAATGTTGAAACCTTAGGATACCTAAGTGATAATTTTGCCTTACAAGAATATTTACTTAAAATTAGTGATTCTTTGACTTCTCATTCAAAATTTTGAACTACCGAAATTTTGCTAGAATGCCCAATGTAACAATGGTGACCTTTTACGTAAATGTTCACTCTACAGGCTTTTCCGTAACAACGAGATGCAACTATAACCGTGATTTGGTTATTTTAAGTCCAAAACTATTTTGGTTTGCACCTAGCAGCTTCAATTGTTGGCGTGGTTCTTTGACTTGGACCTCAAGTTGCGTTCTATATGTATGAGATTAAACTTTTAAAATAGTCAGTTCTTCGATTGATTTCATTCTCATACGGCCATGTATAACAGGTTCAGAGTGATTTCAAATTGTTGTACATGTGAAAATGTCTTGACAATTTGTTTCTGGTCAATGTCAGATGGACGAAGTGCTGGCCTCGGTCGCAGAGACAGTAAAGAACTTCGCAGTAATATACCTAGTAGACATAACTGAGGTGCCTGATTTCACCACAATGTACGAGCTCTACGACCCTTGCACAGTCATGTTCTTCTTCAGGAACAAACACATAATGATCGACCTTGGAACTGGAAACAACAACAAGATCAACTGGGCCCTCAAGAACAAGCAAGAGTTCATCGATGTCGTTGAGACTGTCTACCGCGGGGCCCGGAAAGGCCGGGGGCTTGTGATCTCGCCGAAGGACTACTCCACCAAATACCGCTACTAATTAGTTTGTATATCATTGCTGCTAGATGTAATTTTATAGGGCGTCGGTGGGGAACACCATTCAGGTATCATAAAACATATTGGTTGTCAGTATCTTGCTCATAGGATTACATAGGCACTATCAGGTCTATGAAATAAATTTGCATGTGGTTCAGATAGATTGTCTGGACTTTGTGGTACTTTAATTGGACCGCTTTTAATGCTTTGTTGAGATTAGGGGTGTACATGACCCAAGCCATGCCCCAGCTTATCCAGCTCGAGCTTTTCCACGGACTCTACTTGAAGCTCACTGAGGTTTAAAACTTCAAACTTGAGTTTGGCTCGTCATAAGCTCGGGCATGGCCCTATTTGGTTGAGTTCAAACCTAGCTTGGTGAGCTTCAAGCTAAGCTTGTCATATTTGGCTCATTTGAGCTTGATCTGGACTTATGTAACGGCTCAATATTGAATTGATGATACTTTGGTGGTAGCAGAAATAGCTTGTTAATGACGATAATTGATGCTATTATATGGGCTTGTTAATAACTTGAATTGTAATTTATACGCTTGACAGGACTTGATAATAAGTTCAACCCGGCTAGATTAGACAACAAACAAACTCACATTGAGTATTGGGCATACTTGTGCCTTATTAACCAGAGTTCCAACAAAATCGTAAAAAATTGTTGGACGCTCAGCCTAGCCTTGAATGTGTTAAGATTTATTGAGCTCGGTTTTGAACAGGTGGTGATGCTACAACTCAATTTGTTTACATCCACGGACTCCCTGACCAGAACATAGCATTTGCGTCTGTGGAGGCTGTTTGATAGTTCTTTTTTTCTACCTTTAAGTTAGAGCCAATGATTTGCTGTTACTTCTGAAAGTTCATTATGTATAGTATTGCATACGGTATTCACATAGCATGACAAGAGGCCAGCCAAACCGAATGTTCAACTTCAGTTGAGTAAAGGTTGAAACTAAAAAAACTGAACTAGTAATGATTTTGGGGGAAAAAAAAAGTAAAAGAAAATAGAGAGTAGTTATTGTCAAGGTAAAAATTAATATTTTCAGAGTAATAATGTGATTTACAAATAATGAGATTCAAAAAATTGCCTTGAAAAGTGTTATTTTGCTTTGTCAATAATAATTTTGCTCTAGTAATAAAATTGACCAAAAAAGGGACTTGTTGATTTAATGTGGCGAAGAATGGGCCAGACCAAAGGACCATGCGAGTCCAAGGGCCTTCCCTATTTTGCGGTCACGACCTTGCAGCACAGCACACGCCGGTATCTGCGTGGTACTATGTGTCACAGTTATTTTATGAACTAACTGTGATGGCGATGAGATTCGCTCACCCAGTCCATAAGAACATCAATATGAAATAAAAACGAGAGGCTTTAAAACAAAAACACAAGAGAAAAGTCTCACACGAAATAAAGGCTATTTTTTTCATTAATAATTCTGAGATTACCAGATATCCAAAATGAATGTCCATTACACATATTTATAGCCGTAGTTAACCCTATGATCAAAGGAGTAACCGTTCCCGCTCTTTTCCTTGTTTGAACAAGTCAACGGTCATTCCGGCTTCTTTTCCTTTGGTAACCGTCACCAATATGTGTCACGTGCTCTTTCTTACCATTCTTTAAGGTCGGGCTTCATTGGGCCTCATTGGGCCTACTTGGGCCTGGGCCGGGCCAGTGCCCTGCACTGGGCCCGTGCCTATCGCTACTCGTCTGCGCCCTTGGGCCGGCCCAGTGTCGTGCCCTGGGCCTTGTCATGGCACCGTCTAGGTCGCGCCCTGTCTATGTCCTAACATTGTCTAGGATCGAGCCAGGTCCTTGTCAAGACATTGCCTGGGGCCGAGCCAGAACTTGTCACGACACTGTCCTGGGTCGTGCCGGGCCCTTGTCATGACACTGTCCTGGGCCGTGCCGGGCCCTTGTCACGACACTGTCCTGGGCCGGGCCGGGCCCTTGTCACGACACTGTCCTGGGCCGTGCCGGACCCTCGTCACGACACTGTCCTGGGCCGTGCCGGACCCTCGTCACGACACTGTCCTGGGCCGCGCCTGGCCCTTGTCATGACACTGTCTTGGGCCCGTGTCCGTCCCGGTTCCCACTTTGTCCATCACTTAGGCCTAGGTCCGTGGAGGCCTAATGCACTCTTAACTGAGTGCGCACCTTGTCCACACAGTGCCAATCATTGGCAACCCATTTGACACGACACAAGTGTCATGGTCATGACCTCTTTTGTTTTCCTTGACATTGTCTAGATATCAAGCAGGTTGTCCGTGGTCCGTGTCGGGGTCGAGTGTCAAGCTGTCCCAGGTCGCTGCCCAGGTCCGAGCTGTCGCGTGCCTTGACAATGTCATGACAAGGTCTTGGTCGCTGCCTTCCCGTGTCCAGTCCAGTGCCAGTGCCGTGTCCCAGTCCCGGGCGTCGTGTCCCGGGTGCCGTGTCCCAGTGCCGTGCGCCAGTCCCGTGTCAGCTGCGTCCCCAGCCTCCTTCCCTGGGCCGTGCCGCACCTGAGCCGTGCCTAGGCGCGCCTTGCCAGTTGTACTAGCCGTTGGAGGTGAGGCGCTCCCCTAGCCGTTGGGAGCTTAGGTTTATTTTATAATTTTGGGCATTTGATGTAATTTTCTATAAATAGCCTTGTATTCTAAATTTTTATTCATTCATTCAAGACAATTAATAAAGATTACTACTTTTCTCATCTAATCTCTCTATTTTCTCATCTTCTCAATTCTATTTCTTTTCTCATCTCAACTCTCTTTCTTTCTTTCTCATCTAACTCTTTTCAAGATTTGGGCCTAGGACTTCATCTTGGGCCGTCACAATCTCAAGATTGTGACAAATTGGTATCAGAGCAACTACGATCGTGCAAAACTGGCTGTCACGCGCAACGCCCGCAACATGTCTTCATCTGAGGAGACCGCCAAATCTCAAGAACGGTATTCATCACTTGAAAGAAGACTTGATAGAATTGATGCCTTGATCCGTGACCAAAGTGTGTCAAACGAAGGATTAAGGGGAACGGTGGATCGCCTAGCAAATCAGGTCGAAAGTTTTGGACAAGGCCAACGTGATTTTCAAGAAAATCAACGTCAGATTCAAGAAGACCATCGTTCACTTCAAGAAACCGTAGCATCCTTGGCCGAGTCGGTACGTTCTATGACAATTCCGGAAAGGCGTCCTGAAACCGTGCCTGAAATTGCAACACAAGATCAGGTGGGTTCGGGCAACTATATTCATATTGGAGGATCCGGACTTATACCACCACCACAACCACCACCACGCCGTGCCCATGATCAAAGACCAGCCCCGCTCCGAGGATGGGGAACATAGTGGTAATACCGTGAGTGCTCGTTCTTGTTCCGCCCATTATAACCCTAAACTTGATTTTTCAAAATTTGATGGCAAGAACCCAAGACTCTGGATCCGCAAGTGTATGAAATATTTCCGTTGGTATCAAGTCCCAATGGATGAGTGGGTTGTTTTGGCATCCTCGCACTTGCATGATTATGGGGATATTTGGTTTCATGCCTTGGAACTACGAAACCCCGTCATGCCTTGGCAATTTTTTGTGGACTAACTTTGCAAAAGATTTGGTGACAAGTCCATACAAGATGTCGTCGAACAATTCAACCAGACCGTGCAATTGGATACCGTGGAGGACTACGAAGTCCAATTCGAGGAATTGCGGAGTTGGATGATGATCTACCATCCTACTTTGAGCGATTCTTATTTTGTGTCCAGTTTTATTGGTGGGTTAAAGCCCGCCATACGCGTAGCCGTCAAGGCCAACAGGCCTACGGAAATGAGTTACGCCATTGAGCAAGCCAAGTTGTAAGAAATCACCATGGCCGAGATAAACAAGGCCACGGGTACCAGGCCTGGTTTCAGCCGTGCCGCGTCAGGATCCAGACCAGCCTCCTCCTACAGATCCGGTCCGGGCGCGTCCTACCAGGGCCCAGGCCAGTCCCAGGCGCCCGTGTCCCAGGGCGCCCTAGCACGGACTGCGCCAGTGCAGTCTTCTGCCTCCAACGCCCCCAGGCGTGAACCCGGACAGTGTTTTAGGTGCTAGGAACGTTACTATCCCGGGCACGTGTGCAAGAACAAGCAGCTGCAATGTATGGAAGGTCAAGAAGCCCAAGACGGGGATGAGGAGGACTTAGTTGACATTGAGGAAGAGATCCCTCAAGAGGATGGGGACGGTGCTATGGAGATCTCTTTGAATGCCCTGTCGGGGCGCATTACACACAACACACTAAGGTTGAAGGGCTCCATCAAGAAACGGTCCCTTACAATCCTAGTGGATAGTGGGAGCACCAATAGCTTCCTTGATTCAAGAGTCGTCAACGAACTCAGGCTCAAGACCGTTCCGACCATAGTAATGACTGTCACCGTTGCAAACGGTGAGAACTTGACGAGTTACCAAAAGTCCCGAGTCTCAAGTGGAAGGTGCAAGGCCACACATTCTCGGACGACTTGCGGGTGCTTGACCTTAGAGGTAGCGACATGGTTCTTGGAGTCGATTGGCTCCAAAGGTATGGACCTGTTACCTTTGATTTTACAAACCTTAAATTTTCTTGTGTTAAGGATGGTAAGGCAATACATTTGCAAGGCACTTCTGATAATGCTGCCTTACATGCTATGTCTGAAAAAAGTCTTGCCCGGTTTATTAAAAAGACAGTTAATTGTGTTGTTGGTCACTTATTTTTGGCTATAGGTAGTGAGGAACAACAACCTTATGTCCATTCCGACCTACGGCCGGTCCTTGAGAACTATAGTGATGTTTTTGCCGTCCCTAGGTTGCTTCCCCCCAACCGTACCCATGACCACGCTATACCCACCCATCCCAATGTTAAGCCCATACATATTAGACCTTACCGATATCCCCATAGTCAAAAGAATGAGATAGAAAAGCAAGTTAGGGAGATGTTGTCTTCTTCTATAATTGGCCCTAGCCGTAGCCCTTTCGCCTCTCCTGTGCTTCTAGTTCGCAAGAAAGATGGTACCTATTGTTTTTGTGTCGACTATCATCAACTTAATAGTATAACAATTCGGGACCAATTTCCCATTCCTGTTATTGAGGATTTGCTTGACGAGTTGCGTGGAACATGTGTGTTTTCCAAAATAGATCTTAGGGCAGGTTACCATCAAATCAGGGTTCGTGAAGAAGACATTCTCAAAACCGCATTTCGCACCCACCACGAGCAGTACGAGTTTAAGTTCATGCCGTTTGGTCTTACCAACACACCGGCCACTTTTCAGGCGCTCATGAATGAGGTTTTCTCTTCTTTTCTCCGTAAATTTGTCCTCGTTTTCTTTGATGATATCCTGGTTTATAGTCCGTGTATGTCCTCTCATGTTGTGCATCTTGGTACGGTCCTTGACACGTTGCGTGCTAATGAGTTGTATGCTAAAATGAGCAAGTGCGTCTTTGGTATTGATCATGTCGAATATCTTGGCCACATAATTAGTCCGCAAGGGGTAGCGACGGACCCTAGCAAGGTTGACGCTATGACCTCTTGGCCTCAACCAAAAAGCATAAAGAGCCTTAGGGGATTTTTAGGCCTCACAGGTTACTATCGCAAGTTTATCAAGGGGTTTGGGGCGATTAGTAAACCGTTGACTAGCCTCCTTTCCGAAGGAGAATTCCATTGGAATGCGGATGCTCAACGTGCTTTTGAGACTCTCAAGCACGCTATGGTGTCGGCACCGGTCCTGGCTCTTCCCGACTTTACCAAGCCTTTCGTACTTGAGACGGACGCTTGTGGAGTTGGCATTGGGGCCGTCCTTAGTCAAGACGGGCGACCCTTGGCCTACCTTAGCAAGGCTTTAGGACCTCGCCAATTGGGTTTTTCTATTTATGAGAAGGAGCTTATGGCGGTTTTGATGGCTGTGGCCAAGTGGCGACACTACTTGCTAGATCATCATTTTATCATTAAAACCGACCACTCTAGTCTTAGATTCCTCTTGGACCAACGTATAACTACGCAACTTCAACAAAAAGGAATGTCCAAGCTCATGGGTTTAAGTTATCGTATCTTGTATCGTAAGGGCCTTGAGAATAAGGTGGCTGATGCCTTGTCTAGGCGTGATGAAGAGGTAGAATTTGGTTCTTGTTTAGTTTTAACAACGGTAGTTCCTCAATGGGTCCGTGAGGTCGAAGCTAGTTATGAAACTGATGCTCAGGGCTTGGGCCTTATCACACGGGCTACCCTTGATCCTAAAGGACAAGGGCCCTACTCATTCCATGGCGGTGTCCTACGTTACAAGGACCGTGTCTATGTGGGTGAGCATACCGACCTCCGTCAACGGCTCATGCACGCTTTGCATGACTCCCCCGTTGGCCGCCATTCCGGTCTCCATGGGTCCCTTATTCGTGCTAAACGTCTTTTCTTTTGGCCTAACATGAAGTCGAGCTTTCGTGAGTGGATTTCTAGGTGTGATGTTTGTCAGCGCACCAAGGTCGAGCACGTTCCCTACCCCGGCCTCCTTCAGCCGCTTCCTATACCGTCCCAAGCTTGGGAGAGCGTAAGCCTTGACTTTGTTGAGGGGTTGCCTAAGTCCTTGGGTAAGGATACGATTTTGGTTGTTGTTGATCGTCTTACTAAGTATGCACATTTTATTTCGTTATCACATCCTTTCTCGGCTTCTAAGGTGGCCCAACTTTTCCTTGATAATATTTACCGTTTACATGGGCTCCCTAAAAGCATTATATCGGATCGGGATGGCACCTTCCAAAGCCTATTTTGGAGGGAACTTTTTCGATTGGCGGGCGTGGGGCTCAACATGAGTACCTCCGACCACCCCCAATCCGACGGCCAAACCGAGAGACTAAATCAGTGCTTGGAAAATTACCTCCGTGCTATGGCCTTAAACAAACCGAAGGCTTGGGCTCAGTGGCTAGCGTTAGCGGAATTTTGGTATAACACTAACTACCACACCTCTATTAAGTCTACACCATTCCTTGCTTTGTACGGCTATGAACCTCGGTTGTTGGCTCTTGATTACCCTTGTGTGTCCTCATCCCCCGGGGTCGAGACCTTGGTTCGTGATAGGCAAACTATGACCAACCTATTAAAAGAGAACTTAGTCGAGGCCCAGCATCGTTACAAGCAACAGGCCGACTTGCATCGGACGGAGCGTGAGTTTCATGTAGGCTATTTCGTGCATTTAAAACTCCAACCATATCGCCAAACCTCTGTTGCTATGAGGCGTAACCTCAAGCTCGCCCCTCGCTATTATGGTCCGTTTAGGGTCCTAGCTAGGGTTGGTCAAGTTGCTTATAGGTTGGATTTACCTACCGATTCAAAAATTCATCCTGTTTTTCACGTGTCTCGTCTTAAGCAAAAAATAGGTGATAATGTGGTGCCCAGTATTTCCTTACCTCGGTGTGACCCGGATGGCCACCCCGAGGTTCGCCCACTCAAGGTACTCAAGAGACGTACTCTTTCGCACCATGGCAAGAAGCACACCCAGGTTCTGGTACAATGGGAGAACATGCCTCCGGACGCCACGACTTGGGAGGATTGGACCTTCATCAACGGCCAGTTTCCGGACTTCAATCCTTAAGGGCAAGGATTGGCTTTAGGGGGGGGGGGTATTGTCATGGTCATGACCCCTTTTGTTTTCCTTGACATTGTCTAGATATCAAGCAGGTTGTCCGTGGTCCGTGTCGGGGTCGAGTGTCAAGCTGTCGCAGGTCGCTGCCCAGGTCCGAGCTGTCGCGTGCCTTGACAATGTCATGACAAGGTCTTGGTCGCTGCCTTCCCGTGTCCAGTCCAGTGCCAGTGCCGTGTCCCAGTCCCGGGCGCCGTGTCCCAGTGCCGTGCGCCAGTCCCGTGTCAGCTGCGTCCCCAGCCTCCTTCCCAGGGCCGTGCCGCACCTGAGCCGTGCCTAGGCGCGCCTTGCCAGCTATACTAGCCGTTGGAGGTTAGGCGCTCCCCTAGCCGTTGGGAGCTTAGGTTTATTTTGTAATTTTGGGCATTTGATGTAATTTTCTATAAATAGCCTTGTATTCTAAATTTGTATTCATTCATTCAAGACAATTAATAAAGATTACTACTTTTCTCATCTAATCTCTCTATTTTCTCATCTTCTCAATTCTATTTCTTTTCTCATCTCAACTCTCTTTCTTTCTTTCTCATCTAACTCTTTTCAAGATTTGGGCCTAGGACTTCATTAGGGCCGTCACAATCTCAAGATTGTGACAACAGGTGCAAGGCACACACCTGTGCCCCGATCCTTGGTGTCACGGGTCTTAAAAACCTCCCCCACCCGAAAGACCTGACGTCCTCGGAAGGGTATTAAGGTACTCCGTAACTTTGTCCTCAAATTGCCACAAAGTTACGTCTCGTTCCCACGTAGCCTCCGTTAAAGGAGTGCCTTTCCAAAGAACCAAGAAGTCTCGTCTCTTGTTCCAAACACCCTATGGTCAAGGAGTGCCATATGGCGCCTAGGTGAAGGTCCATTGTCACGCTAGCATAGCGCATCCACACGTGCGCTGGGAGTCAGCTTTTCATGCCTCGTCCTTGCTTGTGCATCTAATGCTCCTGACCCGCGCGCCTTGGTTCAGTGCCGTGCAACAAGCGCATGGCCCTCGATCCGTTGATGCCATGCTCAGGCTCATCTCCGTTAGGCCCGGTTCATCCTTACAAAGGATGCGCATTGCGTATATACTTGTGCCTTATTGATGTCCGTCTCATTTTGTCACAACGCATGCGTTTGCACTTAGTCATGGGTCCATCCTTAACTAGTGCGGCACAACTAACGTGTGCCCGCTTGAGCATAATTGTGCGCTTGACTGGTGGTCCTTTACTATGTCAATGCGCTGCTTCAAGCGTGCATGCCCTCCCCGGGTCATGTTTGGGTCAAGGTCCATTATGTCCCCTGTCGCAGCCAAGACATAGGCGCTAACATCCCTTCAAACACTAGAGGTTCGTGCGTCAAGTACCTATGTCAGAGCACTGATTGAGTCATGATGTGCTTAACGCCAGGCATCACCCTGTGCTTGGTATCCCAATGTCAAGGGTCTTACAAACCTTCCTACCAGAAGAACTGACATTCTCGGCAGAAAGAGTAAGTACCCTAAGAACTAAATTAGGCCATCCAGTTCCTTTAGTCGTTCATGGATACCGGCAACATCTCGTTCCCATCATGCTTCGCAATAGGCCACGGTTTGCACACACCAACTAGGCTTGGCAAAATTTCTTATGCACACAAGTCCGTTAGTGTTTTGACATCGTTTCATCCAAACTAATGTCCACAAATCCTTAATGCACTCAAGTCCTTTAGATGCTTTGAACATTGTTTAATTCATCCTTTTTAACACACATAGGTCACATTCCGTTAGTTGTATCATTCATCATTCATTCTTTTCAAGGCTCAATCTTGTTAATAAGGTGCGTTCAAGTCTCATTAGACTCCCCACATTCGATAATCCATCATGCATGTATAATTAACATATATAGGTATGGCACACAATACCATGATAAGCGACCATTGCAACAACATAAATGAAAGCCATCGAAATAAAATGAAAATTACATCCAAAAACCTCCAAAACAACGGAGCCCAAAACAAAACATATGACCATAGAAACATGCATAAATCATAGACATAAACAGTAGCCCACGAGTCTACCTGGATGACCAGCCACTTGCGCATCATCCGAAACCTGTTTTGTCCATCAGCTGTAATTAACTCATCCTTACGTGAGATGGAGATGGCTCAAGATCCTCATCCTCATCATCGTCCTGCTGAACTACAGCACTTAAGGAATGTTTGTTAGGACAATTACTTGCAAAGTGAGGACCATCACATATGAAACAAGCAATAGACTTAGGACCCATTCCTTTGTTATTCCCATTATTTTTGAATGAGACTTTAATGTTGTTGGGTTCAGTGGCAGGACCCTTCTCCTTTTTAAAGGACTTACAGCCATGTTTCTTTTCCTTCTTAAAGTGATCTTTCTTATTAAAGTCATGTCCAACATTAAAGTCCATTAATGATTCAGCCGCAACCAAAGCAGAGGCAAGGTCATGGACCTTTTGGCGCCTCAACTCTAGTTGAGCCCATGGTTTAAGACCCGAAATAAAGTTAAAGAGTTTGTCCTCATCCGACATATCTTTAATTTCTAAAATGAGGGAACTAAAAGCATTTACATACTCACGAACCGAACCACTTTGTTTGAGGTCCTTCAGGGCCTCCCGGGCCAACCAAGAAGCATTGGTTGGGAAGAATTGTTCACGAAGGTCTTTCTTCAAGGCCTCCCATGAGCTAGTTCCAGCACGACCAGCAGCACGGTCCTCGGACGCATGAGTTCTCCACCACAACTTTGCATCACCCATCAAGTGCATAGATGCCATGACAACCTTGTCTTCCTCACGGACATGGGCAACCATAAAGTATTGTTCCATGTCCCAAAGGAAGTTCTCCAAGGTTTTGGCATCACGTTCACCCCAAAAGGCTTTCGGAGTAGGAAATTTAATGTTATTCTTGTTAAGTCCAAGCGTACCTGCATCAATCGTCTTACGCAGTACCAAAATTTCTTTTTGTAAGCTTTCCACCGTAGGAATGGAGGTCTCACCGACATGAGGTACATTTGGGGAACTACTACCCACCCCATTAGGGTCCAATCTACGAAATACATTAGGAGGAGTGGGGGCTGGAGATGGAGTTCTTTGGGCAGCAATTAGAGATTTGATCATTTCTTTAAGGGACCCAATTTCCCTAGACAAAGAATTCATGGCACCCAACACTGTTCCCCGGGGAAGGTCATCGACATTGTACTCGGAACCTAAGATTTCTTCAATCCGGTCCAAGCGCTCGTTAGTCTTAGGATGTTTTCCATGTTCTTGATGATTTTGAGTCATGGTGACCACAAATACAACAATTCAATTAACCAACGAAAAGCAGTCACACAAGGCCAAAGTCACGCAGTCCAACCAATTTTCAGTATAAGGAGGTTCGAAATTAACCTAATCTCACACAATAACCAGTACGTACAAGATCTCACACAATCCACATAGGGATCACACGTACTCAGTCCAACAAGGCTTAGAACAAGCGATACCAGCCAAGCAATGCCACAACCGACACTATGATGAACCCACAAGTACCAGCCGAGGCCTAAATTCGGAAATTAGATCCTGACTAGAACTCTGAAATTAAAATTCGAAAGCAAAGGGCAAACCTGATTTTAGACTCAGCCACAAAGCCAACTATAAGCACGCAGGTACTGGGCAGCACATACGCAAGTTCTGGACCGCAAGCAAGCAGCGTCTGGACACACGGTTCAAGCGAACCTAGGCTCTGATACCACAATTGTCACAGCTATTTTATGAACTAACTGTGATGGCGATGAGATTCGCTCACCCAGCCCATAAGAACATCAATATGAAATAAAAATGAGAGGCTTTAAAACAAAAACACAAGAGAAAAGTCTCACACGAAATAAAGGCTATTTTTTTCATTAATAATTCTGAGATTACCAGATACCCAAAATGAATGTCCATTACACATTTTTATAGCCGTAGTCAACCCCATGATCAAAGGAGTAACCATTCCCGCTCTTTTCCTTATTTGAACAAGTCAACGGTCATTCCCGCTTCTTTTCCTTTGGTAACCGTCACCAATATGTGTCACGTGCTCTTTCTTACCATTCTTTAAGATCGGGCTTCATTGGGCCTACTTGGGCCTGGGCCGGGCCAGTGCCCTGCACTGGGCCCGTGCCTATCGCTACTCGTCTGCGCCCTTGGGCCGGCCCAGTGCTGTGCCCTGGGCCTTGTCATGACACCGTCTAGGTCGCGCCCTGTCTATGTCCTGACATTGTCTAGGACCGAGCCAGGTCCTTGTCAAGACATTGCTTGGGGCCGAGCCAGAACTTGTCATGACACTGTCTTGGGTCGTGCCTGGCGCTTGTCACGACACTGTCCTGGGCCGTGCCAGACCCTTGTCACGACACTGTCCTGGGCCGTGCCGGGCCCTTGTCACGACACTGTCCTGGGCCGTGCCGGGCCCTTGTCACGAAACTGTCCTGGGCCGTGCCGGGCCCTTGTCACGACACTGTCCTGGGTCGTGCCTGGCCCTCGTCACGACACTGTCCTGGGCCGCGCCTGGCCCTTGTCATGACACTGTCTTGGGCCCGTGTCCGTCCCGGTTCCCACTTTGTCCATCACTTAGGCCTAGGTCCGTGGAGGCCTAATGCACTCTTAACTGAGTGCGCACCTTGTCCACACAGTGCCAATCATTGGCAACCCATTTGACACGACACAGGCGCAAGGCACACACCTGTGCCCCGATCCTTGGTGTCACGGGTCTTACACTATGCTGTATGTCCACTCAATTTTATATCTCATACTCGTTGCATGCTATATTGTTAAATTCAAATTGTTTACCTTCAAACTTTGCGTACATGTGTTATTTTTGTTGTATGCTCGAGTAGGCATAGCACAACAGCACATTCACACATCTGGATTTGTGACCTAGAGAGTTTGAGTTCCTCAAAACATTGTGTGCTCAAAGTGATGTCTAATATATCTTGTGGTTCTCTCCTAAGATAGAAGCACATGCTGTTAACAATAGGATTGTGAAAGTTGGTATTACAGTCTGGTAGGGTTGTTCATGATTTGTTTAACCAAACAAAAAAAGTATTTTGGTTCAATTAACTGTAATCAAAATACTCAAAACATTTGAACCGCAATTGTAAATCGATTCGGTTATTGCCAGTTAACCGTTAAACAAATAAAAAATGTATATAAATCCGAAATACTCAAAAAATTTGAACTAACCATTACCAAAGGCTGGATCACTGCTTTTTGGTAAATTGGTCTAGTTATACTGGTTAACTATTAAACTAATAAAAAATGCATTCAAATTGGCAGGAACTTCAGTATGCTCAAAGAATTGTTGATGAACTTCTATAGCATTACAAAAGTACACTTAATCATAGAACTTATGATAATTTTCAACAAATAAATATTTTACCAAAAACTAATAGCTTATGCGAATAAAGAATATTAAACATCAAATACATAAGATAGTTTTAGTATTGATTTTTCCACCAATAACAAGTTGAAGCATGGATAAGAAGGATGCGATTTTTCTTTTTTTTGGCTTGCTAGTTGCTCGATAGGGTTTAGTTTATTGTATGACTTTTAGAAAAATAAATTAATAGAGATGATTAGCTTGGAAAAGCTAGATCTAGTAAAACCTAAATTTAGAACAACTATAAATAAGAAGATTTGAACTAACCATTAAACAAACGTAACATTGATGTATTATGTGTAAACTTCACTTGGTTAATCGAAATGAAAAAAATCATAAATTATTACTGTCTTAAAATACCGCAAATCTTACTGGTTCAGTTCGCCATACTAGAAATTCAAAATCGGTTAACCACAGTTTCAGTTCGATACTTAGGCATTTTAGTTATTAGTTTTTTTATCACCCTTAGAGCCCGGTATTGGAAGTCTCCTTGCTCAAAGATTTTTGCACAGCACAAGCATGATTCATCAATCTTCGAAAGATAGGGTTGACCAGTTGCTCAAAGATGCCTTGATTGGCAAGGTCATGTGTTAAATTTTAGTAGACCTTTAGGTTCAACTCACAGAGTTGGCATATAAAATATAATATATATATATATATATAAGTGCAAGTGGGTTTCTATCCTAAAACCAATTGACTTTAAATGGAGTAATTTATCAGGCTTATATATTGATTTCTTCTGTACCACAACTCGTATAGAGTCCTTAGCATCAAGCAACTCCTAACTCTTCTTTGGCAGCTAACCTAGATCAAAACCCTTGTTGGGGTTTTCGAAGAACTTAAGGTCCGAGTGGGGTCCATCAATGCTGCTATGGAAAACTAAAGAAGCCCGAGTGGGAACTAAAGGTGCTTATTTAATATGGTTCGATTCTTCCTATTAATCATTGTTAAGCTGTAAAATCCATGAATAAGAACCGAATGCTTTTTCTTTAACTTTATTAAACAAAAAAAGAGTGTTTTTTCAATAAAAAATAAATTGTGGTAGGCAAGCCAGGGATCTGATGCAGACCCTACGAAAAAAACACAAAGCCTTACGACAACAGTGGATGTATATACTTCCCTTTGGTTAATTTGTCTTCTTCTTCTTCTTTCTTCTTGTCCTTGCGCATCTTTGATAATGCCATGAAAATAATCATTATTTTTTTAAAATCACATCTTCTATATATATATTTTTTTTGTTTTCAAGTATGAATAAGAGTAAATTTGTTTCAAAATTTTTAGTTCTGCTTATGTTTCTATTTCAGAAAAGAAAATATTTTTCTTAAAAGCAGAAAAGAGAACTTTCTAATATTTTATCTGGAGCGCTTTTATTGTTTTGCCAAATGTACTGTAAAACTAAAAAAAGTGTTTTTTACTGAAAAAATGCTTTTTTGTTCAAACAAAAAGCTCAGTTAAAACAGTTACTTTCTCTTGACATGAACCCAAACATTTCTGGTGTAGAATATGGAATTGACTATATAGTTAATATGGACAACACCGTGTTGAATATGTGGAGCATATAGTCCAAGCAAAACATGATTGTTTTTCTGATGTAACCTTTTTGTCTGATTAGTGTTGCACTCAACAATCATGTACAAGGTGGATTCCACTATTTTAGAGGACCAAAATAAGTTTGCTCGGAGGGTTCCTTTTTTAATCGAAATGTTTAGGCCAGATTAATTACGCCTTGAATATTCTACTTTATGTTATAAGATCAGCTAATATGTGGATCTTTTATATTATATATGAACATATGTGTTTATGATGTATCACATATAGTTTATTACTCCTCTACTTATAAACGGTGATAATTTGTAGAAGTAAAATCATATGATTGATTTTCAAAAGATGTCCTTAACAAATTAGAGGTATCAGGCAACTACTTCGGTTGCTTGGGTCTTTACTCTTCTGCATTACGAGTAATCGGATATGAAAGTTTGATTGGAGTATGCATCCAATCTTCGAGAGGTCATACTTGACTATTTTGTAAGGGGGTATTTAGTATCATTTCCTATTTGTAGTTTTTGGTCTTTTAGAAATTAAAGACCATATTTTGGAAACGTTTTTTTTTTGGTTTTTGTTTCTTTGAGTGAAAACTGAAAACATAATACCAACAATAAGAAAACAACCGTTGCTCCTAGTTTTACTTTCTCAAAAACCATAAACTTGCTAACATAAACGACACTAAGCGGGCCCTAAGATCTTTTAATTTTAGTCTAATTTGAAGTGTATAAGTATCATGTTGAAGTGCAAACATCTTTATTCGACTTGGGTACTTTTGGGAAGAACGGAGGGATGAAATTAACCTATTCTTGACACCATCTGGGTTGAAACCTCCTGATAAACATCACTCATACTCAAAGTTATTTAGATGTGCTTTGATGAAACAAAATCATTAAATGGAGATGAGTGAAGAGATAGTGATTGTGGGTGCTGGAGTAGCTGGCCTCACCACATCCTTAGCCTTTCACAGGTAACTCCATCTCCCCCTTTTTCTTTGTGTATCTTTCTCTAATAAGAAACTCGTTTGGTATCATTTTTTATTTTTGTTTTTCAATTATTGAGAAATCGAATATTGGACGGTAGAAAGGACTTCTTATTTTTGATTTGATGTAGACTTGATAGGTAGACTAGCATTGTGACCTCCTTAATTCTGGAATCAGGATTAATTGTTGTATCTTTGTTTCGGCTTGAGCCAGCCTTTGGATTTTCTTGTCGCTAGCCTTTGGCCTTCTCGGGTATCCCACTCCTACTTGAGCAGTTGAAGTTGATATAGTGGGTAAACTAACCACGTCCCAAGTGAGAGAACTTAGTTTGAAGCTCATCCTCCCCATGTCCTAGAAATTGACATCCTTGTTCGAAAAAAGATATATTTTTTTTTTACCAATGTAAAAAGAACACGCTTCTCATACTCTGTACCTTTATTTCTATATATTCACCTTTACGTACTCACCGAAAAAGTTCTTCAATCTCTCATAAATCAAAACTGAAAACAAAGAACGACACCAAATCAACCCCGAAAGGGATAAGGTCTAAAAGTTTTACGGCATGATTATGATTGTAGGATGGGGGTGAGGAGCTTGGTATTGGAATCAGCAACAACGTTGAGATCATCAGGATATGGAATATTGACATGGTCAAATGCTTGGAGGGCTCTTGATGCTGTTGGCGTTGCTGATGTTCTTAGACGCCATCATCTTCCTCTCTCTGAGTAATGCTTGCTTATTTTCTTATTAGCTTTTATTGTTGTTTAGCTTGTACACGGATAAGTCCGAGCGTGGTTTTTTTTTTGTTAACGGTGTGTGGAATATGTCGGTGCTTAAATAAGTCGAGATTCCACAGCCTGTCTTTGGGGATGGCAACAAGGTGGACCAAGTATGGGACCCGCCACCAAAATTTTGAAATGGCTACCCATACTTGCCTCAATAGGTATAAGCCCATACTCATAACGATACTCACTGCATTACTTGTGAGTATTCAACAGTCTCCATTTAATCGTCCCAACATGAGTACCCAATGGTAATCTTATTAAATTTTGTCACATTATTGGATAGATAAATCGAGTATGTATAATAAATTGTACAAGTGGATATATGATGGGCATATGGCAGTTATGGGGTGAGAATACCTGCAGGGTGAGTAAATCATTATACTCATACAAGCTTTGTACTTGTGGCAATAGTTCCAGGTGTATTCTACCTATACCCTCTATCCACCTCACCCGCACCCTTACTTGCCTCCACTGAGACAGATTCTCACAATTAAAGGATTTTGTATGCACATTACCATCCCCACCTGCTCTAATACCAGCTAGTAAGATTTGAGAGTGAAGAAGTGACCAAAGGTTTTATTTTCAAGAATTCACACCCAAATTAGAAGGTCATCAAGAAATTACTAAGCTTGTTTACCTTGAGGTCATGTGTCTGTACATAGAAAAGCAACCTTTTCATAAAGTGGGGTAAGGCTGCATACATTATCCGATCTTCTCAAACCCCAATGTGGAGAGCACTTGTGCATTCGAGTGTTCTATGAGCTGAAACCAAAATTATTAATTACTATTATATTAAACACAATTGGAGTAGATCTCGATGTGGATCCACTTACATACATCTGACCTTCTTACACCCTAGTTTATTACTTTTTTCAAGCACAAAGGCATTTTGAGATTTAACTGCAAATGCTAGATGTGGATCCACTTTCTATCCATTAATAAGCTAGTTCCTGATCGCCTATTCCTTTGTATTCTTTTCTTTTGCTTCAGTATCCTTTCCTTTTGGTTGTTGCGGGTGGATTTGATGGACTTTTGCCTTACGAGACTCGCACTTCGTATTGATGCAGAGCATGAACTTAATTGTCAAAAAAAGAACTAGAATAGAGCTATTTTTGGTGAGCAGAATTGTTTAAGAAATGACATATGTACGGCAAAGTAAATGTTAAGGACTCCACATGTGAGTCTAGTAAAAATCTCACATAGGAGGTGTAAGAGAGAAGAGATCAATATATAAGCTGAGTAGGTTGCTCCATCCAATACCAATTGGTTTACAATGGAACCCACTTAGGCTTATATGTGGATTTTATGTATGCCAACTCCTTGGTCGGGCCTAAATACCTCTTAAAATTTAATAGTAAATGTTGGTGGTGAGTACAGGTTTCAAATTGTTTCAACAGTTTCAGGGCTTACCACCTCTACAACATCAGTGATGGAGAAGGGAAAGTGGTGAGTTTGTTTGTTTTATTAATTGGAATGGTTTGTCACATAGGATCAATGTGAAGTAACTAACTATCCCGAAAGTTTAAATTGTCGAGAGAGGCTTATGAATGGCATCATGTTTCTAACTTCAAAGAAGAAATATTATTTCATGTTTCTGTTTAAAAGCAAAAACCAAAAAAAAAAAAAAAAAAGAAGGCTTTTACTTCTATTTAAAAGCATTATTCTTTTTAAGTCAAACACCCTTAAAATCTTGAGAGTCAACCTCGGTTTTACCAAGAGATTAAACTATACTTTTCTTAAGATTTTCTGTATTTTTAATCAAATTTGAAGTATCCAAATGTCGTGCCAACATTCAAAATACTTATCCGACATCTCTACTTTGAGATAGAATGGAGAATTGAAGTAATATAGCGATTTTTCACTGATGCAGTGGACACCATGAGGTCAGATGTCTGAAGAGAAAACTATTGTTGGAGACATTGGCAAAGGAGCTGCCACAAGGCACCATTAGATTCTCATCTAAGGTTGTTAGCATTGAGGAATCTGGATACCTTAAACTGGTGCACCTTGCTGACGGCGCCGTCATTCGAGCTAAGGTAATCTTTTGTAGGGACATAAACACCATTAGAGTGCTCTAACACTCTTGTCCCCTAGTGGTTGGGGATGCGTTACGCCATCATTGGAGTCCTGGTTCGAGGCATCTTTCCCCACCTCATGTAATGATATTACCAATTTAAAAAAATAAATAAATAAAGACCATTAAAATTTTAAATTTTGGCCAAATTATAAAGACCAGGGTTCATTTACCAGGCAAGTTAAGCGTGTTTGGGCGAGATTAATACCAGGATGGGTGACCTCCTGGGAAGTCCTCGTGTTGCCAATCCTATAAGGTTGGAGTCCTCGGAAACAACCTCTCGGCAGGGTTACAACCCTGAAGGGGCAAGGCTACGTACATCTATCCCTCCCAGACCCCGCTTATGCGGGAACCCTTGAGGCACTAGATATATTGTTGTTATTGTTGTTGTATAAAGACCAGGGATGCATTTAATTCATGATATTCATTTTAGTTTTGTAAACAATGAATTAGTAAAGGGAGAGAATAATGTTTTGTAAATTTTAGTCAGATTTTTATAAGGCGGCTGGGGATATGGGTTGTTTTAGACGCTTTCTCCACCAATTACATGTTGAAGAATAGACACTAAAACCATTAATTGGGCCTTCACCCTTCAAACTTTTAGGATAGTTAGTTCCTTAACATGGTAATCTAGTCCATTGAACGAGAGGCTACAAGTTTGAATCGTAATGACCCCGCTTTGAATATGAATACAATTCAACACAAGTTATTTGATGGATTTGCACACTATTCATGCTTTAAACCCAAGGGCAATCGCCTGAACATGCATGTTAGAATATAAAACCATGAGTTTTCATCAATCAGCATAAATTTTTGTAAGATAGTTCCTGACACATTTATCTGATCTTTGAACTAAGGTGCTGATAGGATGTGATGGAGTCAATTCAGTGGTGGCTAAGTGGCTAGGCCTTCAGCAACCGACATACACTGGCCGTTCCGCTGCGAGAGGCATGGCTGAGTTCCCAGAAGGGCATGGGCTCGAGCCCAAGGTGACTCAGCATTATGGAAATGGCATACGCCATGGTTACCTTCCTTGTGATGAGAAGTCTGTGTATTGGTTCATGACCTTCTTCTCTTCCCCACAAAGTAAGGTTCCCTTACAACATTCTCAGCTACTTTTTTGTGTGTTTACTTCGTGAAAATTTTTCAGGTTTTTCCGGAACCTATGTTCGGAAAGACCTTTTTTAAGGAAAACACTCAGAGGCGGGATTAGTTAGTTTCTCTTTGGTGTTTGGGGTTGTGTTAGGTTCCTTGTGTGGAGTTTAGTTTTATTTTGTAATGGGTTAATGTCCATGTAGAAAATAATCAGATGATCCACAGTACTAATCAGGGATTGGTAGGTGTTGCGCCCTTGGCAGTAATTTTCTTATAGTCTTTGCAAAAAATAGTGAAATTCTCTGTAACTTCATGGACATATTCATAATTGGCGGAACCACTATCTTTTTCTTGTTGAATTTTTCATTTGTTTCATTTCTATAAGAGTTTAGTTTCTAATCCATCTTCGACTTGGTTTTGGTCTGGATATAGATCGATGAATAGCATTACTCTTTTCGGTCTATCTTGACCTGCTCTTTGTTCGCTTGTGTCTTTGTGCTTAGGTTTCTTGATAGACTAGCTTGTTCTATTAGGCTATCTCTTGGATCATTTTTTTCATTGCGCTTTAATTTTCTTAACTTTATACTACAAATTGGAAAACACTCATTTCTTGTGGTTCGCATTTCTTTATGATTACGAGGTTGTGTTTTTAAGGTTCTCAAAAATTTTCAAATGTCTTTTTAAACATGTTATTGAAATTACTTAAAAAATAGAAACTAAAATTAAAGATAATTTTCGTGAGATAAACTCGCACTTAATCGTCCCTATATCCTATCTTAACATATATAGTGTGTTGTTTGGTTGTTTTTGTAGGAGATAAAGAGATGGAAGACAATCCAAGTAAGATAAAGCAGTTTGTGTTGGACAATCTCGGGAACGTACCTACACAAGCAAAGGCCATTATTGAGAGGACAGAACTCGATAGCGTGACTAGTTCTCCAATGAAGATGAGATGGCCATGGGAAATATGGTGGGGAGACATTCACAAAGGCAATGTTTGTGCTCTTGGAGATGCCCTTCACCCCATGACACCCGAGATAGGCCAGGGCGGCTGTTCTGCATTGGAAGACGCTATTGTTCTAACGCAATGCCTTGCCAAAACCTTTGACGTTTGTAAGAGACATGGCAAAACGGGAGAAGATGGGAAGGAAGATGAATACAAGATTATTGAGCAGGGATTGGAGAAGTACGCGAAAGCGAGGAGATTGAGAAGTTGTGTGCTTGTTGCAACTGCATTCTTGGTCGGTAAGGTACAACAAAGTGATGGGAAAGTTATGCGAGTCATAAGAGAGAAACTGTTGTCAAGGTTCTTGAGTAGCACTCAACTAAGGATGGCTGATTTTGATTGCGGGAAACTCTATAACACTTGAACTTTGGGCAAAAATACTTCAAAAAGGAATTATGTTTGGGAAAAAGGATCAATAAGGACGTAATATTTACTATATATACTGGAGGAGTAGTATGTTTTGGGGAAGGACCAAGTAGGGTAACATGTTCCGTAAAAAGACCACATATGGAATTTGATTTGATCAATTGTTGCCATGTAATCCATAACATCATTGTTCCAATTGCAACATCATCCAATACATCATCTTTCCTATTTCTGCATCATTTTTCTAGTTGTCACATCATATGCCATTTGGTGTGTATTAGTGGCGTTTCTTATGTCTATAGCAAACATTTGTTGTTCTCATTATTTTTTTAAAATATTATGTCTTTTTAAAGTATTTTTTTCATATTTTATATACACTTGTCATCGCATAAACTATTAGTGTTTTTTTTTAACAGAAAACCATTAGTGTTATAGGATGGTCTTGACAGAGTTCTTCAATAAGAGAGCGAAACTCAAACTCTTTAATAACACGAAAAAAACAAGGGAAAAGTGGGAAGAAAGTGGTAGTGGTGGCCATGGGCCGGGTCGGGCCTGGCCTGGGCCTGGGCCTGGGCCCGGCCCGCGAGGGCCTCCAGGGCAGGGACCGGCCCGGGACCAGGCCCGGGCCCTCTACAGTGCGGGCGGGCCGGCCCGGCCTTGTTAACTAAATTTTAAAAAAAATTAAAAAATATATAGTCGTTTTGTACTAAAATTATTGTAATTCATTGATAAATAATATGAGATACAAATATATTTCTTTTCAAGTATACATGTTCAAAAAAAATAATACTAAATATATATAATAAATAAAATACAATATACAAAAAGTAATTATCAAAAAAATATCAGTAAATAAATAACGTATCAAATACAAATACAAAGTTGGGGCCTAATAGTTAAAAATACAAATTTATTTATCAAAAAATATAAAGTTTGACATATGGAATGTGCGGTTATATTTTGACGTAAATATTTGAAAGTAAATAATTAACATACAAAAGTCTTGAATCTTGATATCAGTCATATCGGGGGGTTTCTACGCCATCATTTGACGTATCAGTTGTGCGGTCGTCTTCTTCATCGCTCGATGAATCCATCTTCATTCTCTGTTGATCTCTTGCCTCAGCTAGCAGCCAATCCTTCAAGCACACGGACATCTCCAAGCTCGACGGCGATAGCTTCGCCCTCTTCGTTCCAAGTAACCTGCCACCAAGACTGAAAGCACACTCCGATGCTACTGAAGACACCGGACAACTTAGTATATCACGTGCCATGGTGGAAAGCACGGGATACTGGGTTTGGTTTGTGTTCCACCATTGTAACAGATCAAAATTCGGGTTGGCCGGCGGCCCGAAAATATGGACCATCGGTGTCCACAAATAATAATCTAACTCGTCACATGATGTGGGGGCTGCTGTGGGCATAAATTGCTCCAACAATTTCCACGAATATGACGTGTGTGAACTACTTCCACTAGATGTGGAAGATCCTACTGCAGCAGTAATAGGATTATTGGACGCTAATTGACGGGAATATTGAGAAAATAAACTATGCAAGTCGTTATCGACATCCGCAATGAAAGTGTCGATATTAAGAGAAGGATTCAAATACGTGAAAAAATGTTGGCAAAACAAGTTGAAACCTGAGTGTTTACAACGAGGGTCTAAAATAGTTGCAAAGCAGTAAGTAAGAGGTAGTTCAGAAAAATATTTGGCAAGCTTTTCTTTCATTGCCGTAATCGATCCGAACAAAATGGGGTTGGATTGATTACCCACCATCCAATTTACAATATCAAGCAATGTTGATATTGCTTGAGGCATGGTCGGATAGTAGCAACCCGAAAAAAATGTTGTCGCGTCTTTAAACATGCTAAAAAATTTACAAATTTCATCTATTGTCTCCCAATGTATACCGTCCAGGTTATAATCGCGCCATTCTACACGATTTTCCTGGGCGAATTCCATCACAGCGTCTTTGTATGGTAGAATGCGCTCTAACATTACTACCGTAGACGACCACCTAGTTTTGCAGTCAAATTTAAATTGTTTATATTCTATGTTATGCAACCTACATACATTTTTAAATCTTTTTTTCCTAGCGACGGATGCTTTAATTGATATTATTACAGATCTTAAGGTGGCAAGGGATGCGTCTATAAGATCTAAACCATCCATTACCATTAAATGCAAAATGTGACAGATGCAACGATTATGAAAACACTTCCCACCTAACATGGGTCTCATTTTCCTAATTAAATGTGCCACGGATGCAGTGTTATTGGAAGCATTGTCAAACGTAATACTGAAGATACGTTGTTCTATGCCCCAATCGCGGACTGCCGACATAATCGCACCCGTAATTACCTCGGCAGTATGGAGGCAATCTAAAAGCCCAAAATGAATTATTCTCTTCTGGATGATGAAGGATTCATCGGTCCAGTGTGCCGTTATGCACATATAAGGTTGGCCGGGTTTGGACGTCCATACGTCCGACGTCAACGAGAACATGCTCGTGTTTGTCACAAAAAGTGTATGTATCCCAATTTTAAGATTGTGGTACAACGTAAAAGCGTCCCGCTTTACGGTGTTCCAAGGAATCCTCACAATTGCGGGGTTCACATTTCGTTGGAGGTAGTCGACGAAATGTGGGTTTTCGCCGGTACTAAAAGGCCTTTCACTCAAAATTACATATTTAGCTAGCCCCCTACGGTTGCTCTCCTGAGAGAACCTAAAATTAGCAAGTGCACTGGTCACTTGCTGTACTAAACGTTGTTGGCTCTTTTCTGGGAATTGATCGGGGTGGCACCTAAGTATATGTCTATTTAGTGTGCCCGTCCCATTGCCGGGTTGATGGCTAAAATTCTTAGGTGGGTCACATAATTTACAGGTTGCTTTATTAGTTGTCGTATTAAGGGTAAAGTGCTTCCATACCCCACTAGTTGTACGCCTACTAGTCAAGGTACTAGTTTCAGGCTGAGCATCGGTGGTGGGGGTGGGTTCCTCATCAGTTTGTGAGTCTCCAACCCCACCACTACCTGACTCATGATAATCTTGTGGTTGTGAAAAGTTATAATCTATGCTATCATCAGTGTATTGGGGTGTTGGGTCTTGTTGTATAAAAGCTCGTTCTTCAGTATCAAGTAAGACAATTCTAGTCCTTTTTGGGATTCTGGGTGGCCGAGAATAGCTAGAACTAGCACGACCGGCTCCAGATGATGAAGAGTTGTGTGGCATATTAGTATAAATGATTATTATTTATAAAATGTAAGTAGTAATGCAAATTAAATAACTAAAAATGCGAATCAAAAAAAATTAAGATACTAAAATTACCGAAACGAGAGAACAATGAGATTCACACTTCAGCCAAATACTTTACGAACTTCGAACTTTAGAGCACAATTTTGCAATTAGCAAATTACAGAAGATGGGAGATGATGAATGTATAGAGAGAGAAGAGAGAATTGAAGATTTTGTGAGAAAATGAGTTGGGGAGGTTCAAGTATTTATAGAAAAAAAAAATATAAATTTTTTTTAATTTTATTTTATTTATTTATTTTTTTTTGTTGTAAAAAAAGAGCCGTTGGCTCTGTACAACAATAGAGCCAACGGCTCTTTTCTTTTAAAAGAGCCGTTGGCTCTTTTGGACCGGGCCGGGCCCAGGAACGGGCCCAGGCCTTGAAAAAAATAGGCCCGAGGCCCGGCCCGCTACAGTGCCGTGCTGGCCGGGCCGAGCCGGTTTCCGGGCCGACCCGGCCCGTTGGCCACCACTAGAAAGTGGGACTTTTTCCCCTTTTTACATGGATAACAGGAGGTATTTATGGGGTCATTGTCGCGTGTGGGGCACGTGGGAGATTTTTTTTTCTTTTCTTTTTTTTTTTTTTTTTTTTGTTAATGAGGAATTTAGTTACCTAGTAAATCCCGGCCCATGAAGCGACCCACATACCACAGGAGTCAGTTAAGTCAAAGATTTCTCAAGTAAAGATTCAAGGGGGGAATCGAACTCTAGACATTTTGGCCTAAAACAAATACTCTATTCCCTTACTTGCCTCCAATCACTGAGACAGGGCCCAAGTGGGTACGTGGGAGTTTTTAATAATACTCAGATTTCTTATTGGCAGACAAGGCCCAGCCTTTTGTGCTATCACTGGTGTTCTAGGCCTTAGGGTAGTCCAGATTCGGCGCACTTTGGTATGATCTGTTCTCTGATTGACTTTTTGTTTACTACCTATTTCTTTGCCTTTATTTGCCTAATTTTGCCCTGCTTATATGTTTATTTGTTCTCTTGATGCCAGGCTGCAAGGCGTCATTGTTGCCGACAAGCGTATCAGGTTGGGGGTCTTCAGAAACAGCCTCCCTTCAGGGCAGCCTCGGAAGAGGGAAGGCTGCGTACATCTACCCCAGACCCTGCTAATGCAGGAGCCCCTTGAGGCACTGGGCTGTGGTTGTTTTTGTAAGGGGGGGGGGGGGGGGGGGGGGGGGGGGGTGGATAAACCCATAAACTCCTCATAAAGAGGCCCACATTACGAGATTTGTGGGATTCGAACCCGGGCCATCCCGTTGGCAACCGGAGTTCACTACCACTCGGCCATGTCCCTGAGGGACTAGAGAGTGACATGCTTGAGTGAGTGATTTAATTTTTGTACATCATCAAACATTGTGTTCTTTCTATATTTGGGTATCAAACTAGTGTCATTGATCTAAGGTATTGATAGACAAACCTCGAACTTGATACTGTCATTCTTAAGTGTTGAAAATAGTGTCTTGAAAACTCAATTGTATAATCTCTAATTATTAATAAATAAGACTGCTTATTTATTTATTATATGATTGTGTTTTATAAGTTATATATGTTAAATACTAGTATTTATTTTGTATTTGTACATGTGTATTTATTTGTATTTGTACATAGGAATGTTATGTAATTAGCACATAGGATATTCCTTTTAGGATTAATGTAGTAGGTAAACCTTGACGAGGGAAAAGTCTCTTCCCTCACCTCTCTTAGTAACCGGCCCCTTCGATGCATTAAAGGGTGAATTTAAGTTCTTGTCTAGTCTTTATTCTTTCCAGTATAAGTTAGTCTTTTGGTTTTCCCTTGTTCATCGATTTAAGTTGTTTGCTTGTACTTGATTAAATCATTCAAATAAAAATAAAATTAATTCATCGTATCTGGTGTTCTTGCCTTGATTTTCTACAATATATGTGTAATTGTTTTTCGAAATGTAACATGAGATAAACGTTGTTCATGATGGCGTTATTGATATTTGAATTAAATGGCCGATGAGATTGAGTTACAAATAAACTTAAGTCAAAAGAAGTGATATGTTGTCAAAAAATAATTTGTTATTGATGATATATACTGACTAATTATTTGATAAGATTATAATGCGGTATACGTAATGACTTGTCTTGGTTATGTAAATAAAGATCCAAAAATAGCTTGTTAATGTTTGTCAATGGACTGAACACTGTACTAGATCACTTCAGTTATTTATTTTTTAACTATTAACATAAATGTATAATTCATATTATTTTATTAAGCAATGATTCTAAATCTTGAGAGTGTCTTGGATCCAAGCATGTAATCTATATCCCTTTGATGTACACAAAAGTAAGGTCTCAAAGAGCGTCGACATCTTCTTCTTTTTCTTTATTTTTTTTCTTTTTTTGGTCGCATAGTCAATATTATACTCTTAACTTTTTAGTATATTAATAAGATACCATTAGATTTTAAAATTTTAATATCTACATATCTTCTCATTTAAAAAATATTTTTGCCAGTCTCCGAAGAATTTTAGATTAAAATTGCTAAAGTGACACATGATGTAATATATATGTTTCTTACGTTATCATTTTATGATAATCCAATAAAATCCAATAGATTAAAAAGGGTACCCTATATATCACGTGCCTCCAATTGTGTCTCAAAAATGGGACACTTGGAGAATTTGGGGCTCCATTGGAGCCCAACGGCATGATAAAAAGGTTATTAATGTCTTGACCCTAAAATAGAAAAAATTTATGTTAATCTTCATGTTGAATTCAATGAATCTGGGTTCCCCTACCCTGAACTCAATAATTCACCCACAATCGGGGTCTTCAGAACTACAGCGACTTTTGTTGACCTCCCTATTCCCTCCGCTTCCTACCGGCGCCAGCACCTGCCACCCCACCGTCAAGAAGCACTTGGAAATACAAAGTAAAATATAAAGCGGATGGCTCGGTAGATCGCTTTAAGGCTCGTCTTGTAGCCCAAGGCGTCCACCAATGTGAAGGAATTGACTTCAAGGAATCCTTTAATTCCACTATCCATTTTATTCTTTCCCTTGCTATTGCCAGTTATTGGCCAATTCGGCAATTGCATGTTAAAAATACCTTCCTACATGGTCACCTTAAGGAAGAAGTCTATATGCGACAACCTAAGGGTTTTATGCACCCCAAATTTCCGAATCATGTGTATCAGCTTCACAAAGCTCTCTATGGCCTTAAACAAGCCCCGAGAGCATGGTTCCATCGATTTAGCATATTCTTCTTTAGTCTGTGGTTCACTTATTGTTGGGCAAACCCCTCTCTCTTTCTTTTTTGTGAAAACAATGACATTATTTGTTTCTTACTTTATGTTGATGACATAATACTCACAGGATCCAACCCTCATTCCTTAGACAACCTCATCCTTAAACTTTCCTCGCAGTTCATCATGAAGGACCTTGGACCTCTTAACTACTTCCTAGGTATCAAAGCAAATCGAACCCCACACAGTATATTCCTCTCACAACACAAGTATACAATTGACCGTCTCACCAAACATAGCATGCAAGATGCTAAACCCATCAAAACTCCTCTCCCAACTCACACCCATCTATGGTGAACGGTGACTTATTGTCTAACCCCACTGGATGTAGGAGCGTGGTTGGTGCTCTTCAATACTTAACCATGACTCGGCCCAATATATGTTATGTTGTTAATCTTGTTTCCCAGTTTATGTATGCCTCCATGACTAATCATTGGCAGATTGTGAAGCGGATCCTTTGGTATCTCAAAGCAAACCCGACCACCGGTTGTCTATCCTTTTTGGTTCGTGTACCTCAATCATCATCTATGCAGATACTGATTGGGAAGGTTGCCTTAACACACGTCATTCCACCACTGGTTATGCCCTATTTTTTGGCCCCAATCTCATGTCCTAGCACTCAAAGAAGCAGGCTATCATCTCCAAATCTTCTACTAAGTCTAGATATCAAGCAATTGCCCAAGCTGTAGCTGAAAGTGGCTGGGTTTGCTACATCATGAGAGACCTTGGCCTTCGCCACTCTGGTCCCGTCATAATATATTGTGAAGACGTATCAGCCTCCTATCTTGTTGCAAATGCTGTCTCAAATGATTGTAGTAAATATGTTGATGTGGACTTTCACTATATCTGAGAGAATGTCCTGAAAGGTGATCTTCAAGTTCGTTACACCCCACTACCAAGCAAGTGGCTAACATCTTCATCAAGGGACTAGCTTCCAACCGCTTCCATTTTCACAAAGCCAATCTTCACGTTGTTGCACCCCGCTCAAATTGAGGGGACCTATTAGAGGAGACCTAGTTAGGAAAGTCTCCCTAGGGCTTTTTACATTATGTCTAGTCTAGCGTTGTCCTTTTCATAATGTCAAAGGGTAGTAATGCTTTTTGCTTTATCATCAAGCTCTATAAATAGAGCTTTCTATTGTAATTGTTACATTTATTTAATCCAAAAGTCATCGTTGCATTACTCTCTCATTTATGACTACATCTGATGTATACTTCTGTTAATTTGTTTTGCTCTTTCTACTTGTCCTTGTACCTCTTTGATAATACCATCAAGGTTGGACATAACTCCAAACGCTCCAAACTTTTAAAGGCCCTCAATTTTTAGATATTGTGGTTTTAGAAGTAATGATTTTTTAACATTAATACATTTTAAAAGAAATGTTATTATATATAAAGTGTCCTATTTGAATGGAGCCTTGACAATGTCAGGATCGGCTATGAAAGTAATTATTTTCTAAAATCAAATTTTCTAGAATTAATAGTTCAATTATGAATAAATGTATTTTGTATTTTGGTTTCAAAATTTTAATTATGCCACTGGTTTTAGTTAAAAAAAAAAATACTATTTTTCTTAAAAGCAAAACGACACTTTTTGTTTTTATCTAAAGCACTTTTGTATTTTTGCCAAATACATTGCAACATTCCCAATATCCTAAGGGTTACCGCCTAAATAGGGTCTGGGAGAGTGGATATACATAGCTTTCCCCTTTTACGATGCCACCCTGAAGAGAGGCTGTTTCCGAGAACCTCCAATCTGAAGGTGTAACACGAGGACTTCCCAAAAGGTCATCTATCTTAGTACTACTCTCGCCTAAGCACGCTTAACCTTAGAATTCTAATGGAATCCAGTGCTTGCATGTTGATATCATTTGAGGTTCTACCAAATACACTATAAAACTCAAAAAAGTTTTTTTTTTTTTTTTTTTTAATATATAAGTGAGGAAATGCTTTTTGTTAAAATAAAAGCTGAGCTAAATAGTTACTTTCTCTTGACATGAATCCAACCATTTGTAGTGTAGAATATGCAATAAGATTATAATGTTGACAACACCATGTTGAAAATGTGGAGCATATAGTCCAAGCAGAACATGATTGTTCTTCTGATGTAAACTTTTTATTTGATTGGTGTTGTAGTGCACAGTGATGTATAGGTCGATCCCAACATTTCTGAGGTCCAAAATGAGTTTGATCGTAGGGTTCTTTTTGTTAGGTATATTTTTTACTTTAAAATTAATTATCTATAAAATTAAAAATTAAAAAAAGAAAAATGAAAGGAAGAAAAAGAAAAGAAAATTCGAAAAGAAAATCACTTTGGTTTTTTGCCAAAATTAGCTTTTTGTGTTAGGTGATTTTGGTTATAAATTGAGTGTGTTTAGGATGAGTTAGAGAAGTAGAGAATAAAGAGAAAAATATAGTGTTGTGTGGGTTCTGAAGGGTGTCGGGGGGCACCCGGGTAGAGGCAGAGTGAAAAATATTAAGAGTATTTTGTTTGTGAGTTTTCTTTTATTTTTTTTTTTTTTTTTGAGATGTTGAGGCGGGTTCACCCGAGTATAAAGCGAGTCATACTCGGGTGCCTTGTTTGAGAGTTGAAAGAGTTTCTGGAACTTTCTCTATCCAAAGTTAGTTTGTAGGAGGGTTGGTGACTTGACGTTCAAAGCTACATTATGGGAGGGTTAGAGGTTGCTGTGTAAAGTTCCATTGTGGAAGGTTCGGTGACTTACCTTGCAATAGCTACATTTGAGGTTCATGATTATAGGATTTGGGGGTTATAATTAGATATTGTAATTCCTAAATTTTACAGTAGACGAACCACCCATTTGGGTCTCGTGGTTTTTCCCTCTAGTTGAGAAAGAGTTTCCACGTAAATATCATTGTGTTATTTTTGTTAATTTTTCACTTCCACTTGTGCTCGAATGCGTGATTTTTCCAACACTTTTTTCGCCTACCATCAAACCAGATTAATTACTCCTTGAATAATCCAATTTATATCATAATATTAGATAATATGTGGAGCTTTGATATTATACATGAACATACGTATTTATAAAAGTAAAAAAAACAACATTCCCAGTGTCCTAAGGGCTCCCGTCTAAGCAGGGTCTCGCGGGGGAAGGCGGATGTATGCAGCCTTCCCCATTCAGGGTGCTACTATAAAAAGTGACTATTTCCGAGAACCCCCAACCTGAGGGGCGCAACACGAGGACTTCCCAGGAAGTCACCCATCTTGTTACTACTCTCGCCTAAGCACGCTTAACTTTGGAGTTCTAATGGGATCAAGTACCTGCGTGTTGGTACCCTCTGAGGTATATGTGTTTATCATATATAGTTCATTATTTTTCCCTTTAAGAATCGCAATAATTGTAGAAGCAAACTAATACTCGTAACTAGTTTTCAGAAGATATTCTTAACAAATTAGAAGCACTAAGCAACTGTTTTGGATGCTTTGGGTCTTGAATCTCCTCCATTACCTATAATTCGGTATGAAGGTTTGATTGGGGTAAGTGTCTAATTTTCTAAGGTTTAGACTCTGCTATTTTTAGAAGGTATGTTTGGTATCATTTTCTAATCTTTTAAAATTTAAAAATCATATTTTAGTTACAGTTTTTTTTTTTTTTTTTTTTTGTTTCTTATATTTATTTATTTTCCAGTTTCAGTGAACTTCACTCATTATTGTTTAATTACTTAGCCTTGCTTACATGTGCTTTGATGAAATAAAAACATTAAAAAGAGATGAGTGAAGAGATAGTGATAGTGGGTGCTGGAGTGGCTGGCCTCACCACATCCTTAGCCTTTCACAGGTAACTCCATCTCCCCCTTTCTCTTTGTAAGAGTTCGTTTGGTATCGTTTTCTGTTTTTGTTTTTCGATTATCAAGAAATCGAATATTGGATGCTAGAAAGGACTTTTCCTTGTTTTGTGATTTGATGTTTCTGTCTAAGCTTTCAAAATGAAAGTAAGTGAAAGAAAAAGTCATCTTTTTACCTAAATTTTGGACTCTTGAACCAGAAGATTAACATTCTGAACTCCTTGATTCTTGAATCTGGACTGATTGTTGTATCTTTATTTTGTCTAACGACATGGGCTAGCCTTTTCGTTTTTCTCATAGCTAATGTTTAGCCTTCTGGGGTATCCCACTCATACTTGAGCTAAAACGAGTGTAGTGGTTAAACTACTCATGCTCCAAGCGAGAGAACTTGGATTTAAAGCTCATGCTCCGTCATCTCCCAGAAACTCGTGTCCCTGTTCAGAGAAAAGTTGTATTCTCTTTGCCAATGTACAAAACATGCCTAAAAGGTTTAGTTTTTTTGGAATCAAAAACGAAAAATAGAAGATAACACCAAACGAGGCCCAAAAGGGAGCAAGTTCTAAAAATTTGATGGAATTATTATTATTATTGCAGGATGGGGGTGAGGAGCTTAGTTTTAGAATCAGCAACAAGCTTGAGATCAGCAGGGTATGGAATGAGGACATGGTCAAATGCTTGGAGAGCTCTTGATGCTGTTGGTGTTGCTGATGTTCTCAGACACCATCATCTTCCCCTCTCTGAGTAATCCCTGCTTTACTTTCTTATTAGCTTTTTGTTGTTCAGCTTTGTGAAATTTGGTCAGGCACTTGTGATCCACGTATAAGTGCGAGTGGGACTTGTTTCGTCAACTATGATATGTCGGTGCTTAGATAAGTCAGGATTCCACAACCTGCTTTTAGGAATGGCAACAAGGTGAGGCAGGAATGGGACCTGTCACCAAAATTTGTACCTGCAACCCACTTCATTAATTGGTACGGGGTGAAATGGATCTCCATACTTGCCCCGATAGGTACAAGCCCATACCCATATACCCGTACTCGCTATATTTTCCACAGGTATTCAATAGGTCTCCATTTAATCATCCCAGTGTGAGAGTATCCAATAGTAATATTGTTATACTTTTTCCACGTTATTGGATAGAAGATTTGAGTACATACATAATTTTTCTTCTTTAAATCAATGGACGCATGTCAGTATACGACATATATATATATATATATGTATATATATATTTTGGGGTAAGGTAGGGGGGATTGTTGCTAAAGGGAATAGAATACTAGTGACACCTTTGGCCTCAGACATGCCTCACCACTAGGCTATGTCCACAATGGACATACGACAGGTACATGAGGATACAAGGTGGGAATGTCGATAGTGTGGGTAAAGCATAATACTCATACTAGGCCCACACTCGTGGTAGTATTTTCACATGTACCTGACCCTCAAATACTCGCCTTACCCTCAAATAATTCGTGCCATTGCCATCCCTACCTGCTTAAGTACCAGCTAACATGGTTTGTGAGTGGACAAGTAACTGAAGGTTTTGTTTTCTATAAATTCAGTACCAAAATAGAGGGTCATCAAGCAATTATTAAGCTTGGTTACCTAGAGATCATGTGTTTGAATATCCGAAGCAACCATTTCATAAAAATGGGTTAAGATTGTATATATTCTTATATGATCTTCTCGGACCCCACTTTGGAGAACCATTGTGCATTCAAGTGTTACTATAAACTTAAGCCCAAATTGTAAATTACTATGATATTAAACACAAATAGAATAGAGCTCGATTTGGATACCCTTGCATATATCTTACCTTCTCGTACCCTAGTTCATGGTTTGATCGAGCACTAAGGCATTTCGAGTTCCTAATCTCCTATAAGTGCAAGATTTGGATCCACCTTGCATCCACTATAATAAGCTAGTTCCCAATCTCCTATTGCTCTGTATTCTCTGTATTCTTTTTTCTTTTGCTTCAATATATATTTCTTTTGGTTGCTGTGAGTGGGTTTCATGGACTTTCTATCTCACTGATTTCCTACTTTATATTGATACAGAACATGAACTTACATTGTTAAAGAAACAAACCAGAATAGAGCTATTTTTTGTGAGCTGAATTGTTTAAGAAATGCCATATGTAAGGCAAAGTATATATGGTGATGACTACAGGTTCCAAACTGTTTCAACAGTTACAGGGCTTACCACCTCAACCACATCAGTGATGGAGAAAGGAAAGTGGTGAGTTTTCTTGTTTTATTGGACATGGCTTGTCACATAGGATTTTAAGGTTGGAGGCCCTTTGGAAACAGCCTCCCTTCAAGATAGCACCCTCTAGGGATAAGGCTGCATTCATCTTACCTCTCCAGACCCTGCCATGACAAGAGCCTCTATGGGGCGTTGGGTTGTTGTTGTTGTCACATAGGATGACCGTGAAATAACTATCCATCCCAAAAGTTTAAGCTGTTGGGTGAGGCTTATAAATGGCATCATGCTTCTAACTTTAAAAGAGGAGGAAAAGAAAAAAGGGAAAAAAAAAAGAACTATTTCATGTTTCTCCTGAAAAGCAAAACGAAATGTTTTTACTTCTATTTAAAAGTATTATTCTTTCGCGGTTAAATAACTATAAAATTCTGAAAAGGAGTATATTTCCCAATAAAACACCAATTACCCAGAAAAGAAGCTTGGCTATTAGATATAGAAATTAGCTTAGTGATATGTTACAACATGTCGCGATAAACCAAACGGGTTATTGTAACTCCTTAAAGATACTCACTAGTTCATACCTGATATACGTTACCTATATATTTAGGCATGAAAGTCAACCCCGGTGTGTATCAGGAGGTTAAACTCAATTTTTCGCATGATCTTTTTGTATTTTTGATCAAATCTGAAGTGCATTAACAGCCATGTAAAAGTTCAAAAATATTTATCTGACACCTATACTTTGAGGTAGAATGGAGAGTTTGAAGTAATATAACGATTTTTTAATGATGTAGTGGATACCATGAGGTCAGATGTCTGAAGAGAAAACTATTGTTAGAGACATTGGCAAAGGAATTGCCACAAGGCACCATTAGATTCTCATCTAAAGTTGTTAGCATTGAGGAATCTGGGTACCTTAAACTGGTGCATCTTGATGATGGCTCCGTTATTCGAGCTAAGGTAATCTTTTTTAGGGACATAAAGACCTTTAAAGTTTGAAATTTTGGCCAAATTATAAAGACCAAGGATGCATTTGATTCATGATGTTCTTTTTAGTTTTTTATCTATGTTTTTTCAAGCATTTTCTACATCAAATTTTCATAGAAATTGGAGAAATGGGTCCTTTTAAATGCATTCTCTACTGATTATATTTTTTCAAAGATCTAAAATTTTACATAAACCGTATAAACTCTAAAAACATTTATGAGCTTTCACCCATCAGCATAAACTTTTAGGATAGTTGGTTCCTTAATATGGTATCTAGCCTATTGTCTGAGGGCCCACGACTCCCGATGACCCCTACTTTGAACATTAGTACAATTCAACACTAGGTATTTGGTGGACCTATATGTTCATGCTTTAAGCCCAAGGGCAATTGCGTGAACGGGTATGTTGGCGTATAAAATCATTCATGAGCTTTCATCCATGGGCACAAACTGTTTTGAGATAATTCCTTGACTCATTTACGTAATCATCTTTGATCTCTGACCTAAGGTGCTGATAGGATGTGATGGAGTCAATTCAGTGGTGGCTAAGTGGCTAGGCCTTCAACAACCAACATACACTGGCCGCTCTGCAGCCAGGGGCATGGCTGAGTTCCCAGAAGGGCATGGGCTCGAGACCAAGGTGGTTCAGCATTATGGAAATGGCATACGACATGGTTACCTCCCTTGTGATGAGAAGTCTGTGTATTGGTTCATGACCTTTTTCTCTTCCCCACAAAGTATGTAAGGTTCCCTTACAACATTCTCCATTACTTTTTTGTGTGTTCACTTCATGAAAATTTTTCAATTTTTCTGGAACTTGTGTCCCGAAAGATCTTTTTTTAAGGAAAACACGGTCCAATCGGAGGCGGGATTAGTTAGTTTCACTTTCGTGTTTGGGGTTGTGTTGGATTTCTTTTGTGGAGTTTAGTTTTATTTTATAAAGGGGTAACGTCCATGTAGCGGAGAATCAGGTGATCTGCAGTACTAATCAAGATTGGCAGGGGTTGCACCCTCAGGAGCAATTCTCTTTTAGTCTTTGCAAAAAAAAATACTGAAATTCTCTGCAACTCTATGGACATAGTCAAAATTGGCAAAACCACTCTCTTTTTTTGGTTGAATTTTTTTGTTTTCCATTTGTTTCATTTCTATAAGATTTTGGTTTCTAATCCATCTTCGACTTGTTGTTGGTCTGGGTACGGATCCATGAATAACCTTACTCTTTTCAGTCCATCTTGAACTGCTCTTGGTTCGCTTGTGCCTTTGTACTTATGTTTCTTGATAGACCAGCTTGTCTTATTAAGCTATCTGTTGGATCATTTTTTCATTGCGCCTCAATTTTCTTCCCTTTATACTGAAAATTAAAAAACTATTTTCTTATGTTTCACATTACTTTATGATTGTAGGGTTGTTTTTCTCATGTTCTCAAAAATTTTCAAAAGTCTTTTTGAACATTTTATTGAAATTAATTGAAAAACATAAATAAAAATCAAAGAGAACTTTCGTGAGATAAACTCGCACTTAATCATCTCCATGTCCTATCTTAACATATATAGCACGTTGTTCGGTTGTTTTTGTAGGAGATAAAGAGATGGAAAACAATCCAAGTAAGATAAAGCAGTTTGTGTTGGACAATCTTGGGAACGTAGCTACGCAAGCAAAGGCCATTATTGAGAGGACAGAACTCGATAGCATCGCTAGTTCTCCGCTGAAGATGAGATGGCCATGGGAAATATGGTGGGGAGACATTCACAAAGGCAATGTTTGTGTTCTTGGAGATGCCCTTCACCCCATGACACCCGAGATAGGCCAAGGCGGTTGTTCTGCATTGGAAGACGCTATTGTTCTAACGCAATGCCTTGCCAAAACCTTCGATGTTTGTAAGAGAAATGGCGAAACGGTAGAAGATGGAAAGGAAGACGAATACAAGATAATCGAGCAGGGATTGGATAAGTACGCGAAAGCAAGGAGGTTGAGAAGTTGTGTGCTTGTTGCGACTGCTTTCTTGGTTGGTAAGGTACAACAAAGTGATGGGAGAGTGATGCGAGCCATAAGAGAGAAATTGTTGTCAAGGTTCTTGAGTAGCACTCAACTAAGGATGGCTGACTTTGATTGCGGGAAACTCTATAACACTTGAACTTTGGGCAAAAATACTTCAAAAAGGAATTATATTTGGGAAAAAGGATCGATAAGGATGTAATATGTAAAAACTTAAGACAGCAATGTAAAAACTTAAGGTAGAAAGTTGAGAAAGAAAAGTTGTATTAGATAATAAAGAAATGAAACAAGACTACCCTATTTATACTAGATGAAGGATACACCGAATCATCTTCTCAAGCAAAGAGTTACAAAGAGAAAAACCAAGTAAAAGCATGTAGTAATGGCCCTTAGTGGCCGGTTGGGAGAGGGAGAGGAAGAGACTAAAAATCAAGAGAAATATCTACCTACTCACTAATTACATAAAAGAATATGCTAAGAATAAATACAGATACTAAAGTATACAAATACAAATACGAGGACATGAATACGGAATACTAATTTCAACACTCACCCTTAAGTTGGAGCATGCAAGTTCATGATGCCCAACTTGCCGAGAAATGAGCCATGTGTCGAACTGCCAAGCGCTTTAGTGAAGATATCCGCTACTTGTCCCCCGGTGTGAACGTAGGCTGTGGCAATCTCCTTGGATAGTAATTTGTCTCAGACAAAGTGACAGTCAATTTCAATGTGCTTTATTCTTTTGTGAAACACGGGATTAGAAGCAATATAGAGAGCTGCCTGATTATCACAAAAGAGCAAAACTGGTTCGTTAGTGGGAACAACAAGATCATTTAACGGTCGACGTAACCAAGTTATTTCACTAGTTGTGGATGCCATGGATCGGTATTCGGCTTCTGCAGAAGAACGAGAAACAACAGTTTGTTTCTTGGACCGCAATGAAATAGGCACATCACCCAAGAAAACAACAAAACCTATCGTTGATCGTCTGGTGGTGGGACAACCAGCCCAATCAGCATCACAGTAAGCACGGAGTTTGAGATCACAATCAGATGGAAAGAATATTCCTTGACCCGGAGTCCCTTTCAGATAACGGAGGACCCTCATGACGGCATCAAGATGAGGTACTCGAGGATCATGCATAAACTGACTCAAAATGCGAACAGCATAACAAATGTCAGGACAAGTGATCGTTAAGTATAACAACCGCCCAACTAGCCGCCAATACTGACCCCCATCTTCCACGGGCTTGCCTACCCCATCTGCTAATCCATGATTCTGCACTATCGTTGTAAAAATAGGTTTTGCTCCTAGGAGTCCGGTCTCACTAATAATGTCAAGGGCATATTTTCTTTGACTTAGCATTAACCCCCTTTTGGAACGGGCGACCTCAATCCGTAAAAAGTACTTTGCTGGGCCCAAGTCCTTTATCCCAAACATTTCATTTTTTGATTTCTGCAATATGATCCATGTCATTTTCAGTTATAAGAACATCGTCAACATAAATGAGAATAGCAGTGTATATTGACCCACGCATAAAAGTGAATAAAGAATAGTCAGCTCTGAATTTTTGAAAACCAAGTTTAATTAAGGTTGAGGTGAATTTCTGATTCCAGTTCCGAGAGGCCTATTTAAGTCCATAAAGAGATTTACGAAGGCGACAAACCTTGCCTTCATGTTTACGCTCAAAACCTTGTGGTAATTTCATGTAAACTTCTTCATCCAAGTCCCCATGACGAAAGGCGTTATTTACATCCAATTGTTGGATTATCCAACTCCGAGCCGTGGCTAGGGCTAAAACGCAACGAACAGTTACAAGTTTACCTACAAGGGCAAAAGTATCATGATAGTCTATACCTTCTACCTGAGTATATCCCTTTGCAACAAGACGAGCCTTGTACCTCTCAATCGTCCCATCTGACTTATATTTGACTTTGTAGACCCACTTTGAGTCTATAGCTCTCTTTCCAGTTGGCAAAGCCTCAAGCGTCCATGTGTTGTTTTGTTCAAGTGCCTTGATCTCCTTCTCCATAGCCTCCCTCCATTCCTCATATTGTACGGCCTGATTAAAATTTTTCGGCTCATCACATGAAGTGATGGCATTCAAAAGTGTTGAGTGAGCGTCAGAAAATTGTACGTTAGAAACAAAGTTTGAGAGGAGATATAAAATACCAGAGTTGACTGACGGAGTGGGAGTGGGAGCATGGGCTATAGAAGGCAGAACCTCTGTTATATAGTCTTGATATTTGACGGGTATAGACCGAACTCTAGCACTTCTTCTTGCGACCCTTTCTTCATTAAGGGGAACACCCCCTACCGGTACTGTTGGCCCTTCGGCTAGACCGTCCTCCTGTCCTCCGAGGACCAGCTCAGGTTCTGCTGAACCGGCCAAAAGAGCGCCAGTCTGCTGCTGCTGCAGAACCGGTCCAGTCAGGACCTGTTCTGTCACGTACTGCTGCAGCTGCAGAACCGGTCCAGTCGGGACCGGTGCTGCCGTGTCGGTGGTCAAAAAATCGTGCCTTAGGACCTTGTTATGCCCTTCATGTGTATGCCCCGAAGTATCAATTTTTAAATAGGGCATGTTGTCTTCATAAAATCGAACATCCCTAGAAACAACGATCTTACGTTCATCCAAGCTATAAATTTTATACCCCTTTTGACCATGGGGATACCCTGCAAATATTCCTGGTGAAGCATGTTTATCGAGTTTGTCATTGGTGCGATTTTTAACATGATAATAACATAAGCATCCAAAAGTCCTCAAAGGATTGTATGACGGGGGTTTGCCGATTAACAATTCGTAAGGACTCTTATGACCAAGCAATGAAGAAGGCATCAAATTAATCAAGTAGGCAGCCGTTAAGATACACTCACCCCAAAACCGCTTAGGAAGTCCTGCCTGAAATCGAAGTGCTCGCCCAACTTCCAACAAATGCTTATGCCTGCGTTCAACAACTCCATTTTGCGGTGGTGTCCTGGTGAATGAAGTCTGGTATTGGATTCCATGTCTCGCATAGAAGTCTAACAACGGCCCATACTTAAACTCTTGACCGTTGTCGCTTCTTACCTATTTGACCTGCAAACCAAACGGAGTACCCACCATACTGAAAAAATTCATGAGAATCCCATGTGCTTGAGATTTCTCTTTCATAAGATACACCCACGTGCATCGGCTATAATCATCAACAATGGTAAGAAAAAAACGTGCACCACTCAAAGAAACCTTTCTATAGGGCCCCCAAATATCACAGTGAATTAACTCAAAAACAAACCCAAGTTTCAGTAACAGACAAAGGAAAAAGGAGATCGTGCTTGTTTCGCACTATGACAAGTATCACAAATAACATTAGTCCTTTTAATGTTCAAATGCGGAAAAAATGAAAGCTTGTTGAAAGGAACATGACCCAAACGGCAGTGCCACAAAACTGCCTCTTTATTATTCTGAACCACGTGAGCCGAGGGAGCAACCGGCTGCGTCTCGAGCAGATATAGCCCATTTCTCATTCTACCCACTCCAATCAACCTCCTTGAGTGTCGGTCCTGAAAGTAACAAAAATCAGGATAAAAGGTTAACGTACAATTTTCATAACGTGTGAGTTTACTCACTGAGAATAAGTTGCACGTATAACACATCATGGAGAATAAAATTGTCAAAAATCCGAACTTTCCCAATATGAGAGACCGTCAATGTTGTCCCGTTTGGTAATTTAACGGGTTTTACGATTTTGCTTGGCACAACATCAAACATGAGTGATAGAGAAGAAACCATGTGATCAGTAGCCCCGGTGTCAATAATCCAACTTTGATTCGAAATGAAAACTTGACCTGTCAGATTTATACTAGGTGAGACCGAACTTTGTCCAAGTAGCGACAAGAGGTGCTGATATTGGCTAGCGGATAGCCCGACAATGGGGTGTCACCGGTCGGTTCTTCACTGCCGCGACTGCTGCTGCGCTTCCGGCTGTCCCGACCACCTTAGGCCCCTGCTTCTTCCAACCTGGGGGGTATCCAATCAATTCAAAACACCTCTCCTTGGTGTGTCCCTATTTCTTACAGTGAGAACAGGTAAAACTGTTAGTGCGACGGGAATTATTTCCCATGGAAGATCCTCCTGGCCCCTTCGCTGTCAAGACCGCAGCTTCGGGCGTCACAAATGAGCCCGCTGCCACGCTTTGCTGCTTCTCTTCCTGACATAACACTGAATAGGCACTTCCCACAGAGGTTAAAGGTTTAGTGTTCATAAGTTGTGAACGCACAGTTGAAAAGGAAGGGTCAAGACCCATCAAAAGGTCCAACAATTTTTCCATATCACGAATTTGCAAAAAAGCTTTGGCGTGTCCACAAGTGCACGGCGGTATCTCGACTAGCGTATACAATTCATCCCAAAAGGATCTCAACTTAGTAAAATAAGTTGAAACAGGCAAATTTTCTTGCTTCAAATGCGAGATCTCGCTTTTTAATTCCTAAATACAAGGGACATTACCTTGAGAAAATCTCTCATGCAAATCAAGCCAAATATCATGTGCAGTTTCTAAATAGGTAATACTCTCATTAATCTCTTTCGACACAGAATTTGAGAGCCAAGTTGCAACCATGGAGTCACATGCACTCCAAGTTTCAAAGTCCGGTGAATCTTCATCCGGTTTGGTAATACTACCATCAAGAAATCTAATTTTTCTCTTTGCTTTAAAAACCTTTAATATAGCCCTTCTCTAAGAAGGATAATTAGGTCCTGTTAAAGTGTTTTGGACAAAAATCAAGCCGGGATTATCCGAGGGATGCAGATAAAACGGTGAGTTAACATCAATGACTTCCCCTGTCGGGAGAGCCGGCATGATAGTTTGATCGTTATTTGCTTGAGTAGTCTCGTTATTGTTAACACCCGCCATATTCTACCAAACCAAAACACAAAAGCAAGCACAAGAAGCAAAGGGAAAAGAAACAACTCATAAATGCACTACAAAGAGTGTTGCGGCAGTGAGGAAGCAGGGAAAAAACACCACTTAATGCAAGAACGGAACTTGCTCTGATACCATGTAAAAACTTAAGACAACAATGTAAAAACTTAAGGTAGAAAGTTGGGAAAGAAAAGTTGTATTGGATAAGAAAGAAATGAAACAAGACTACCCTATTTATACTAGATGAAGGACACACCCAATCATCTTCTCAAGCAAAGAGTTACAAAGAGAAAAACAAAGTAAAAGCATGTAGTAATGGCCCTTAGTGGCCGGTTGGGAGAGGGAGAGGAAGAGACTAAAAATCAAGAGAAATATCTACCTACTCACTAATTACATAAAAGAATATGCTAAGAATAAATACAGATACTAAAGTATACAAATACAAATACAAGGACATGAATACGGAATACTACTTTCAACATAATATTTACTATATATACTAGAAGAGTAGTATGTTTGGGGTAAGGACCAAGAAGGGTAACATTATTTGCAAAAAGACTACAGATGGAATTACATCAATTGTTGCAATGTAATCCATAACATCATTGTTCCAATTGCAAAATCATCCTCCCTATTTCTGCATCATTTTTCTAGTTGTCACGTTATTATTTCTGTCACTTGTATGTAGTCAATGCCCCTCTTATTCTTTCAATAGAACATATTGTTTTTTCTCAGTCATTTTTCAAAATAGGTTGATACAACCCACATCAACCACATATGGAGAAATATGCCAAAATATAATGAACATTCCGTTGGTGTGTAAGTATTTTTGTCAAATTTTATATGCACTTATCATGACCAGGATAACTAGTGTTGTAAAATGGTATGGAGTAGAGTTTTTTTTGATACAACAACAACAACAACAGACCTAGTACCTCAAGGACTCCCGCATAAGCATGGTCTGGAAGGGATAAATGTATGCAGCCTTACCTCTTCAGGGTGTAACCCTGTTGAGAGACTGTTTCTGAGAACTCCCAATCTTATAGGGTTGCCAACATGAGGACTTCCAAGGAGGTCATCCATTCCGGTACTACTCTTGCCCAAGCACGCTTAACTTCAGAATTCTAATGAGTAGAGTTTTTTGATAAGAGAACTAGACTCAAACTCTTTACTGACACGATAAAAACAAGGGAAAGGGGGAGACTTGTCCTCCTTTTCGATGGGTGATAGAAGGTATTTATAGGGTCATTGTCCCGTGTGGGACACATGGGAGTTTTTAAACTCAAACTTTTCAATATATTGTTGAAATCAAAGTGCCACCAATTATGTCTCAAAAATGGGACACTTGAAGAATTTGGGGATCCATGGAGTCCAATGGCAAGCCCTAAAGTTAGAGGTGTTCAAATATCGGTCCGAACTGTACCAGTCATTCGGTCCAAGATCGGACCAAACTGATTCAATTTCGGTCTGGTCCTTGGTCCTCAAGTTGACTTAATTTCGGGTTTCGTTTCGGTCCAGTCTAAACCCTAAAAACCCGAGACCGGACCGAAAACCCGAATGATGTTGTTGGACCTTTTATATATTTTATTAGATTATAAGTAAACTATTTTAGACTAATAACATTTGGGCTTAAAGTTAGTTTAAAATAGCACATAAACACCTATATTAAATTATCTTATTTATTTTAATGATAACTATTGCATTTTGTACATTGCTACGACTTATATGTATAATTATTTCAAGTTAATTTATGAAGAATTTCGTTAGTTATTATTGAAGAATAGAGAAATATGAGAATCAAATCAAAGGAGCCATATTGTCGGGGTCAAGTTTAGTAGATACAAGTTGTTATGATGAATCATGGTATTTGAGGGTGATAGTCTGTATTTTTATATTTTTTATTATTTCTATTGTTTATTATTTTTTATTAGTTGCCTTTAAAGTTGATCAAATTTGACAAAATGTACTGAATTTAACTTATATTAAAAAACAAAGAAATGATAATTTGTCCAAATCGGTCCAGTCCGGTCCGGTCCATGAAGTAAGACCGGACCGGTTAAATTCGGTCTGGTCTTCAGTCTTCAAAAGAGGCCAATTTTAATCTTCGGTCCGGTCTGATCCGATCTAGATTTGACCTGACGAACACCCCTAGCTAAAGCCCCAAATGTGGGGCATCAAAATCCTAAGCTCCATTCTTTAATAGTATTTTGAGGGTTTAAAATGTAATGTTTTAGGCCTGTATTTTGCCTTTCTTTAATGTACTTTTTTTTAATATGTATTTTTTTCAATGTGTTTTTGTTATATCATACAGCTTAGTTATTTTCAATACTTTTTTAAACATGTATTTAGTTTAATTTATTTTCATCACGTATCTTAATGTAATTAAACTAATAAAAATAACATCAACTAATAAAAATAGGGGTTTTTTAACTAAAAACTACCTATATTTTAGATGCAGTATCAAAAAATCACTTAACTTTTCCAATTTTTTAAAATAATACCTAAACTTTTTAAAAAAATTTCAATGTCACATCTACTGCTAACACAGTTAGTTTATGTCATATAAAACGCAACGTTTTGGTTATAAATGTATCAAAATACTGAGTTTAACTTAATTTAACTAAATTATAATAAATAATGTATTTTATAAATGACAAAATTGCCCCCTTTGCCCTAAAAAATTTAAAAGTATTTTTTATTTGTAAAATTGTTTATAATTTATTGAAAAATCCCAATTATTATACAAAAATTATAAATATTAAGAAAAAAAATAATTATTTTAAAAAATATATTTCAAATTACAAGATTGTCTATTATATTGATATATTTTAGCAATAAAGTATTTCAGTTATGTATTTGATGTGTTTTGGCTTAAATATGGTGTGTCAACTCATGCCCACTGTGTGTCGATACAGAAATGCCAATTGAATGTGTGTGTCTACACACAGGATCTGTGTGTCAACATTCAATTTTACAGAAGCTTACAAAAAAAATTGGGATTGTGTGTCAACACACAGGGAAGGAAGGGTGCAGAAGAGTCGTCAAAATGAAATAAAAAATTAATTTTTAATTCTTTTTTTTTTTTTTGGTTCAAACTCTTAATTGATTACAAACTAAAAAAAATTATGAAGGGTATTTTGGTAATTTTACATTTAACTTAAAGGAAATTTAATAGCGTTAGCAGTAGGTGTTGTGACAACCTAAGAGGGTACCAACACGCAAGTACCAGATCCTATTAAAACTCTAAAGTTAAGCGTGCTTAGACAAGAGTAATACCAAAATGGGTAACCTCCTGAAAAGTTCTTGTGTTACACCCCTCATGTTAGGGGATTCTCGAAAACAGTCTATTTTCAGGGTAGCGCCCTAAAGGAGAAGGCTATGTACATCCACCCCCATACTCTGCTTAGACAAAACTCTTGGGATACTGAAAATATTTTTATATATAACTTTAAAAAATTTTAAAAAATTAGGTAGTTTTCAGTAAAAATAAAGTTAAAAGAAAAGGATTTTGGGAATAAATTACGTTATGGGGAATTAGTTTTTCTTTTTTTTTTTTTTTTTTTTTTTTTTTACCAAAGGTATTTTGGGTCTAAGTCAAAAAGCAAAGAAAATATAAATATAAATAAATATAATTTAGCAATTGGCTTATAGTTGCCTCCGGGTCCCTTTCCCCATTCAACAATCATTCTCTCACCTTCTTCCTCTCGAGCTTAGAGAGAGAGTCAGAGATGTCATACCTGCTACCGCATCTGCACTCGGGATGGGCGGTGGATCAAGCCATCCTCGCTGAAGAAGAGCGTCTCGTCATCATCCGCTTCGGTCATGATTGGGACGAAACTTGCATGCAGGTCCTTCTCTTTTTAAACCCTAGATTCTTTCTTTTTTGATTATTTGATTTTGCTCTTATTACCTCTGATCTATGTTTGTTACTGCGCTGAAACCCTAATTTTAGTTGTTGGTGTTGTTTCGTGATGTTTTCTGCTCCCTTTTAGAATGATTCTTGTTCTGATCTTATTCTACCCTGTGTGAATCTGATATGGGGTTCAAATATCGGGGTATTTCTTCAATTTGTGAAATTCAAGTTCGTGTATGTGGTCTTGGTACTCTTTGTTTAGATTGGGAGACTGATGGTGTTATGAACTAAAATCGAAATAGACTAAAATTGACTGAAAATGAAATTGAAGAGCAAAAGGGAAGGAAAAGAAACTTGCATTCATATTATGATCATTCCCCATAGAAGATTAGGCTATTTATAGCCTTAGTAATGACCCTTACTTACAATTTGAGGAGGGTAAAGAATGAAACAATGAGTTTAGAGTTAGTTACAACCAACTACATACTTTTTCATAACCACCATCTTGGCCATGAGTCAGTATGTGTGTGCGGTGCGTTCAAACGTATCAATACTTGAGGGAAATTGGAACGTATCAGATGGTCTACCAAAATTGATACGAACAGAAATAGAAATAAATTGAAATTAATTAAAAAGCAGTAAAGGAAAGTATAAAGAGATAAAAGATGACATTTGATTTCATTGATACCATTGTAATACAAATGTTGCTACTATTTATTGAATAATCCCTTTCCTAGATTGGGCCCACTATACTTATCTATATGCTATCTTGATACTATGGACCCAAATAGTTAATCTAGGTAATGTATCAAAAACAGCCCATTTATGACTGGAATTATTTATGGTTGCATGGATGAGATGACTCTTGGGTTTCCGATGGTTATTGTAGAGGCTTATAAATATTGCCCTCCTAAGGATGAAAAATGTAGAGCAAATGGTGGGAGGTCAAGTGTGAGTATAAACACTATTGTAATTACTATGTTCCTATGCAATGTTACCCGGATCCTTCATTTTACCGGACGTACCCGGGTCGACATGACACGACCCGGGATACGAGTCGGATCGGGCAATTTCGGATCAGAGTCAAATTAAAAAGCCTTGGAGGGAGAAAGAGAGGAAGATGAAGAGTTTGCTTTTTCTCACAGTGAAAAAGGGGCTTTTATATCCCCAAATCTCAATCCACACCTCTCTCATCCCAGCCGTCCAAAGCAAGCAAATCAACGGCTCTCATTCGCTTAAACAAACACCAAAAATCGGGTGCCCTCATGCTGACACGTGGCCCATCGAGCACCGTAGGATGGGGAGAGAAATAAGGGCTGAGATTAGCCCTTAAAATTCAAACGTTGGCTTCCCTTAGAAGCCTCATTAATGAAGTGGGAAACAGCTGTATGTGAAGGGGATTAGGCTGATAGGGCAAAAAAGATTAAAATTATAATATTTTACTTTATAAAATGTGGGATTAATATGTTTTTTTCTTTCATTTTCTTGATAACATATAAATTTTCCCATGCACTTTCTTAATCTTGAGTTAAAATTATAATATTTTACTAAAAAAAATGTGGCATTAATATTTGTGTCCAAGATTAAAGTTTGACTCTTTTGCCTAGTCGTACCTGTACCCAATATAAAAGTCAGGACACTTGGTGACCAGATCCCCGTATCTTAAAATTTTATAATCCAAGTGTCCGATCCTTGGATCCACACCCGTACCCGACCCTTCTTCCCGAGTCCGAGTAACATTGTTCCTGTGTAGTGAAATTATGTTTGCTCCCCCTTCGTGATTATAGGCTTTGACTAAACCGAGTAAATTTCAATGTCTAATTTTTCCTCCAATCCCCTTTATTGTGTTTGGCATTTCGATTTAGGGTTCGGTGTTCCTGGATGGGAACTATATGTCAGCTACGTATGCTCTCTGATTTTTCTTTTCTTTTTGTTTTGGGTCAAAAGTCTTAACTTTCAACTCTTACACAGACCATTTTAGTTGTGCATGGATAAACATGTTTTACTCTTAGTTTTTAAGTGCGTGAAGCATGATATTTAAGGCTTGTATGCTGGTTGCTTCAGCCCCTTGTATCTCCATCAATTGGTCGTGGGTATGACTACCGGAGCTTCGAAAAAGCATGGCAACGAGCTGTACTCAAGCACGTGCTTGCATCTACACTTATCTTCAAGCACGGAGTAGGGTCTTAGAAAGAACTTTAAACGTCCAGCAATGAGCTCTAATCTTGAACCAATTTTTAGTGACCTAGAAGTTTTGGACCCAGTTCAATGGGTCGATCCCAACTAGACCTGGAAACCTGGAATCAAGATTGAGGGTTTGGTAGCCCTTATCCAAAGTGACTTGTGCTTAACCCGACTCAATTGCAAACTTATGTGACTATTGAAGGTGTAATAGTTGAGTCTGGAGGCACTTCTTTTGTGGCTCTGTTTTTGTGGGTGCAATACTTTCTATTGAACGTAATGTGTCAGTTGTTAAATTATAACTTGTGATATAAACTTGAAGAAGACTCCTGATTAGCGTATTATCGATAATTGTTTGCAAGCCCTTCGCATGTTAGATCTGCTGTTCAAATTTGCTTTGAGATTTTATCGCACAAAATTAATAGGTTTAGTTGTTTACTATTCCCTTATTCAGGGTCAGATTTGACACGTTTGATTTTTCAAATACCAAAAAGTGAGAGAATATTCCAAGAATTGTATATTTTGTTTTTGACCAAACAAGTTCACGCACCTAATCCAGATATTTAGGGCTAGGACGAGGCACCCAATATCTTAAACCCAAACAAGCGATTCTAAATTGACCCTGAACTGAAGTGACTTGACCTCGCTGTCCCATTTGCCAGGTGTAACTTCTTTATGCTCCCATCCGAAGTTTGGGTGAAATTGAACCCTATTGAGGAGAAGTTGTGTTTATACATGATAATATGATATATTTGTTTGGCTGCATTAAAGGAAAAGAAAAATTCACTCGTGAGCCAGCACTACGGAGGCTGAATGCTGCCATGAATTCTTCAACTCTTATTTTGGCTTTTATTTGAATCTTGGATGGTTTGGATTCATTTAAACGTCATTGCTAGACATTTATTATTGCTACCTTTTACTTTCGGTTTCAATTTGGTAGGTTCAGTGTGAAGCGTCTGATTACATGTTGGCTTGTTTCTCTTATTGCGAGTGTATAGTGTATTTGGTGAGAAAGGAATTCTGAGTCTTTTAAAGACCAATATAGGTGAATTTCTTATGGGATAAGGTGCTCCTTTTTCAGAGCTTTTTAGACAAAAAACTTTGGGGCTTTCCTGACATAGCCTTGACTGATTTGCAAAGGGATTGGAGGTCTTCTGTTTTCAGTTTTAAAGTTTTTTTGGATATTTGAAGACATCTAGTCTTTAGTTTTTTGTACATTCTTTCTCTTATAGTAATGTTTCTTTTTTCCAAGAAAAAAAACTTGGTGAAAAGATAAATAACGTGGAAACATAGGAAGTTTTCGCCTGCCTTTATTGAATTGCGTATTTTTCCCATGATCTTCTATAACACGACGACCCTTTTTTTTTTTTTGTGCTTTCACCATTGATGTAGAAACCAATGCATTATATCAGGCCTTTTTTCGATTTTGCAAAGTGAACTCTGTACAACACTCTTTAGATTTGGAGTTTTGATGAAATCTAGTTTTAGTGTTGGCACCCATTGAGATCGGCTGCACAAATCTAAGGATCTCATGTTGAAAAATCCTACAAAGTTTGGCGTTGGTTGCCGGCTTTCTTTATACGGATTTAAGATACATACCCGAAAGGAAAAAGGCTTTTTTGCTTGTTCGATTTTGCTTTTAAGGTAGGGGGTCCTCAGATACAACTGCTCTTAAGGGTAGTATCCTAAAAGGGTAAAGCAGCATACTTCCCCCCCCCCCCCCGCCCCCCTTTCTTCTTCCTATGATAGCTTTTGTAGCACTGGATTTGTTGTTGTACCCTAGAGGAAAAAAGGGTAACCAAGTGGCAAATTTATTAGTGTCAGTATGTCATCTCCGACAAGGGAGGGAAACTCTAGATGTTTTTCGTAGATTTATATGTGATAGCACATTGGACAAGATTGTCACTAGATAGTGCACCTAGTGTTCTCTTTACCTCTTAAAGAAATAGCTAACAAATCAACCTTTTCGCTGTCCTATTATCAGATGGATGAGGTGCTGGCTTCAGTAGCAGAGACAATCAAGAACTTCGCAGTGATATACCTTGTAGACATAACCGAGGTGCCCGACTTCAACACAATGTACGAGCTCTACGACCCATCAACGATCATGTTCTTTTTCAGGAACAAGCATATTATGATCGATCTTGGCACCGGAAACAACAACAAGATCAACTGGGCCCTCAAGGACAAGCAGGAGTTCATCGATATTGTTGAGACGGTTTATCGCGGTGCTCGTAAGGGCCGTGGTTTGGTTATTGCGCCCAAGGATTACTCCACCAAGTACCGGTACTAAGAAGCCCAGAAAATTGACCGTTAAATTTAAACGCTTTGTTTCAAAAATGTGTGATGTTGAATCTTTACATGTTCTTTAGATCAGGGCATAAATGATCCCACAAGGGTTCTCTAAGAATCTGTCAAGATTGGTTTTTATGGTTACTTTGAATTTGATATATAATTTTATGAGCTCCATGGATTGAATGATCAAAAATAGAGAAATTATCACTTGGGTCAAATAGTATCTTGGCGTTTTAATATACGACGGGGTATCTTAAAGCATAAATCTTACATCCAAGGTATTCTGAAGGTTTAAAACTTTATTAATTAGGTACTTTCACTAAAATATGAAAGACTTTCGTTGAAAATTGGTAAATTGAAACATGATTGCACTAATATATAAATATTTTTTACTACAATTTTTTTTTTTTTTGCGGAAAATTACTGATGTCTGCCCATATATAGGTACATTATGAAAAAAATTCGGTGAAAATTTTATTGTAATTCACTTAGGTTTTGTTGAAAATATTGGCATCACATATATATTGTCGTAGGCATATATTATATTAACATTTTAATATAAAATTGGTTAGATTTTTAGAAAATTTTGTCAAATTTCCATGTGGGTCAATTAGGTGATAAAATATTTAAACATTAAGGTTTCTCATTAGATATATTAAAATATTAGTATAGTTAGCCGAATGTTCAAGCCTCAGGCACCTAAGTTGTAAATTCCCAAGGAAAAAAGAAAATACATGTGTGGGTATCTAATCTAAGTGACTGAAATTAGGTTAAAGTTTTATTCCGGTAAACAGCAAGTAAACACTCATATTCAAGGGTAAAGGGAACATACCTAGTGTTTCAAAGGCTCCCGCCTACGCAGGGTCAGGGGGAGCGGATATACGCAGCCTTTCCCCTTCAGGGTGTTAACCTGAAGAGAGGCTGTTTCCCAATGTCCCCAACCTAAGGGTGAGGTGACTGAAATTAGGTTAAAGTTTCATTCTGGTAAACAGCAAGCAAACACTCATATTTAAGGGTGTGGGGTCTAAATCTTGAGTTCGGATTTTGCTATACTTGTTAAGTTTGGAGATTTGAGCTTATAATGAATTCGAGTTGCTTGGCCATTTAGTTCATATTTATGACTCTCGGTCTTTTTTAAAATCTAAAACACAATTTTTATAAGAACTTCTTTTTGTTTCTAATTTTTACTCAAATTAGAAGAAAATTGAAAATATGTAAATTAAAAATAAGAAAAACTCATTTTTTAAATATAGTTTTTTATTATTAAAATTTTTACAAAATAAAAATAGAAAAAGATAGAAAAACTGATGACTTTAATGAGGTTGATTAAAATATTTTACATTATGACAGATAAATTTTTAAAGAATATAAAATTATTGTAATTACATGAAGTTAATTATTTGAATGACTTGACTCGAAAAAAACCTTAAATAGAACATAGCTACACTTAAAATTAGGGATGGCAATAGGACGGGTAAAATTCGTTACTCGCGGGGCGAATATGAGTATAAGTGAGTTGGGTAGCTGATATGGATTGGGTTTACCTATCCCGTATCCACCACTGGCATGGGGTGGGTATGGGTATAATGTTGTACCCACGCTGCCTCGCCTCATCCCGCCCCTCCTCGTTTGTATTATAGCCATCATATCCGCTTCATTTTGAATGTACTTAACTTTCAAAGAAAAATTACGCACTCAAATTTAATTACTTAATTATTTATTAATGTTATAAAATATAGAATTAAAGTTTAAAAAATAGTGTTAAATAATTAATATGGACATATATAAATAATTATTTTATACCTACATTAAGGCAGGTACAGGACGGGTGATAGGGAGGGTATAGGTATGAGTTGGTACTTGTCGAGTGGGTATGGATATCCATTCCATACCCGTGATGAGATATGGAGCTGGTATGGATTTGTTAGGTTATATCTCAAATTACTTATTTTATTTTTTATGGGGTTGCCGTAGGGTCACGATTGATCGGGAGGGAATTCGATCGATCGGGTGATTTAAGGAAAGATTCGGGATTTTTGGCCGAGACAGGGTCAATCGATCGGGTCCCTACCGATCGATCGGGAGTCGTTTTCCGCAAACCCTAGCCGTCTTCTATAAATAAGGGCTTAGGGTTTTGGCTTTGGTGAGTTGTACTCCAATTCAGATCCAATCAAAGGTTGTGAGGCCCCATTAAGAACAAGAGGTGATTTCGTAATTCCTCCAAGATTTTGAGTGCTACGAGAGTTCAGAGGGAGTGATTGTAATTCTTCCATATATCTCGTTCTGGGAAGTGTCGTTGTAATTCTTCCGTTCAGCTAATAAAGAATCTCCATCTCCGCCCGTCGTTTTCTCTCCTCTCGATTGTAGAGGGGTTTCCACGTAAATATTGTGTGTTCTTGTTTTGTTCTGTCTTTCTCTATATTTGTTTACTTCTCGTTTTGCGTTGAGTCATATTATTTGAATCGAATCAAGTTATAAGGGTTTACGCTTCCGCTTTAAGTTTTTCCTCCACAAATTGGTATCAGAGCATACTAGATTTGTTAAGTTTCTTAACAGATTTGGATAACGGATACAGGTATGGAGGAGGCACCTCCGTACCCGCTCCACCCCACCCCATTGCCATCCCTATATGAAAATCTAATGAGTATACTTATGTATCGCCGAAATCATATTTTACTTTAAAATTGTTTAATGAAAATTTTAAACCTCAAGGTACCTTATTGTATATTTTACTGGATCGATAAAATTTTAAAACTTTAAGGTACATAAGTGAAATGTTGTTTGAACATCAAGGTACCTCGTTATATATTTTAAAACGTCGGGATACCTAGATGATAAATAGTCAAATCTTAGGGGTACCTAAGTGATATTTGTACAATAATATTTTAGTCTAAAAGTCACATGTATTTAACAAAATAGTCTAAATGACAATACGTAAGTAGGTCTTTCATCAAACTCTTTTTCATTAGCAGTATCACAACATTACAATTTGTATATGAAAAGAGAGAAATAGCAAAGGAATGATGGATTTACCAACAAATAGTGATCAATTTTACATCATTTTACACCATCATTTAAATTATTTCGTTAAATATATATAACTTCTAAACTAACAAATGAATTTAAAAAATTACCTGCCAGGGCTTTGTCTTTGTAATTGAAGACAAGTAAGGGAGATAGAGTATTGCTTTATGTCAAAAGATTTGGAGTTCGATTCCTCGCTTGAGCCTCTCCCTAAGGAATTATTGACTTAAGTGACTTATGTAGTTTGTGAGTTGCCATATAGGTTGAGATTTATCGGATTCCTCGTTCGGAACAAAAAAAAAAAAAGATTAAAAAATTAATATCATCTAGTTTTCATATTTCAAGCAGAAAAGGAAAAAGGCAATTCTTCCATCATAATATTCCATTCCATAAGTCCCCCAATTCTTGACAAGTCAAAACACAATCGAGGAGGAACAGAACCCTAACAATGGCAGCAGGACAATCAAGGAGGCTCCTTTCTTCACTTTCTGCCAAGATCTGCTCTTCTAATCCCTCCATTTTACGATCATCATCTGCGTCGCCGTCCTCCGCCGCGCATTTGTTGGATCAAAGCCGCTCCTTCGCCGCCGCGCCGCCGACGCCGGCGGTTTTCGTCGACAAGAACACGCGTGTAATCTGCCAGGGTATCACCGGCAAGAATGGTACCTTTCACACTGAGCAAGCCATTGAGTATGGTACCAAAATGGTATGATTTGTGATCTTAGGGGTTTTGATCTTGTTATATTCTCTGTTGTTTGTGTTTGTTCTTGCTGAATTTCGATTTTGATTTGATCTGTAGATCTGAATTTTGTTCTCTCTGGCTTCCTTTCTGTTAATCCTTTAGTGGGGTTCCATCCTTAAGCCTATTGGCATTAAATGGAGTAGCCTGCTAGGCTTATATAATGATCCCTGTGTTATACCCTGATGTACTAATGAGGTCAAAACTTCATTGATCAATCATGAAAAGAGAAGAATTTGAGGGAGAAAGGGAAGAAGTAGGGGGAGAATCAGTATTAGGGAAAGAAGGAGAAGGTAGAAGAAGGGAAATTGGAGGGAGAAATAGAGAGTTTGAATTAAAATATCAAAGTAGAAACTTCACTAATCAAGTAAAGAATTAATTACAATAAAGGACTAATCCCTATTTATAGAGTTTACAAGGCAAAGTACCAAAAAAGAATGAAAAATTATGAAAAACATAAAAATGTGGTAAAAATGGCCTTTCCCACCTAGTAGTGGCCTATGCGATTGATCGGGTAGGTATCCATCAATCGGATACCTACAGAAACTTTGTGTAGGTTGATCCTTTTGATTGGATATACATCCGACTGATTGGATATTGACAAAATCGTGACACTTTGCTCTTTCACAACTTCGAGGACATGGTGCATCAAAAGAGCCCACAATTATCGACTTGTTTTGATATTATGTTAAATTCCACTGGGTTTTAAGCAGGACCTATGGATTGGCATACATAAGGTCCACATATAAGCCCAAATGGGGTTCCATTCTAAAACCAATTGGCACTAGGTAAAGTAGCACACTAGACTTATATATTGATCTTTTCTCTCTAACAACTCCAATGTGGGATTCAACTAGACTTATATTTGAAGTCTTAACACTTTCTTTCATGTTTATTTTTAGTGAAGAGTCAAAAAGGGTGTGTTCTTTTAAATCAAGCTATAATTTGTCTATTAGCTCTATCAAAAAAAAATAAATAAATCGAGATAGCTGTATTTTCTAAAGTTCTGCGGTGAATTACATTTGAATTTAGACCTAGTTTTTTGTAGAAGCGTATGGCTTCTACAGTTGGTGGCAACATATGATGTCAATGTCGGAGACATTAGAGAAGCTTATTGAAGATTATTGTTGTACTCTAACTATCTTTGTAGCTAAGAGACCATTGCTTTTAACGGATCCAGAATCAAAAATTTCTCCATCGCCCTGGACCGATTAGATATTATGCATGGTGGAATGAAATCAATTATTTATTGAATACTCATGATTTTGCCAGGAGACATAACATCCTGCATCCTGATTTGAGAAGAGGGGTGGACAAAAAAAGTATCTTATTTGTTGTTTTTAGCATAGCAGAGATCATAATCAACTATCAATTTAAACCTGCAATGACAATGACGGGAACTTTCTTGGGGTTTTCATTTTCTTGTATTGCGCCTTCTTGGGAAGGCCGGGTAGCGTAGGAAATTCAATAGGACTCAACCTCCTTATTTAGAAGGGCCTTAAACATCCTTTTGTTCCCCGAAAATAAAAGCAATTAAAATTGTTTCCGCTAGATTAACATTTTTTTTCCTGTAGAACTTGTAAATACTGCTACTACGGAAAAGCGTTGTGATAAGAAACGTTTTTAGTTCCATGATTCATTCCATAGCGTGAAATCCATCATTGGCTAAATAATTATTGGTTATGCTATGTTAGGGCTTTCTAAATAGTATTCTCCATACTTGGTATTGTTTGCTCTTAGGTTGGTGGTGTGACACCAAAGAAAGGTGGGACGGAGCACTTAGGCCTCCCTGTTTTCAACACAGTTGCGGAAGCAAAGGCCGAAACAAAAGCCAATGCGTCTGTTATATATGTTCCTCCACCATTTGCTGCGAAAGCTATCATGGAGGCTATGGAAGCTGAATTGGATTTGGTGGTCTGCATCACTGAAGGAATACCTCAGCATGACATGGTAATATTTTTTTGGTATTGTTATGCTTTATATGTTGTGGTGATACAATTGCCTTTTTCTGAAGCATTCTCTGTAGTGTCACCCCACACTTCCTGATGCTATGTTGAATTTCTTTTTCTGCATACTCCACAGTTGAGAAGATAATCTCTGAAAATTGCTGGTGCTTATAATTTTGAATAGATGCATTCTATACCCGCAAACTTCTTACAGTAGTTCCAAACTTAATATTGTTAGAATCAAACATAACACCTCCAGGATAGTTGATAAAATTTGGTATTTTCTTTGAAGTTTTTTTGTTTTACTATGACGTATGTGCTAATTTGCTGAGATTTATGCATATTAAGTGTTATCTCTGGTACTTTCTTACCTCAAGTATTCACATAAGCCTCGACACCATTTGTTCTATGATACATAATGCTGTCGCAGCTGTTGAATTTTACATGCGCTAGCAAAGACGGACTTTCTATACTTTGTAAATCTCATGATCCTCTTGAGTGTATTATGATGGTTTTTCTTGATGAGCTGATTTAATTTATGGTTTGTGGCTGTAAACAAGAGGTCATCAATGTGGTAACCGTTTAGTTTAATACTCAAGATTGCCTGCAAAAATGGAGACCTTTTAAGGCTTTGTATTCGGGATTTTGTGTTATGTGCTTCTAGAGTGGGGAGACGCACGACCATTTATTTTTGCATTGTGTTGTAGCTTGAGATTTATGATGCAATTTATATATATTTCTGGCCAAATATGTGTTGGTTCAAGACCGGTTGAGGAACGTTTTATTGTTATTTTCCACGTCCAAAATTGCGATTTTCCGGTGTATTTGGCTAGAAAGGAACATGAGGATTTTCAAAGACCAGTATACACTAGTTAATTTCTTATGGAAAAATGTAATCTTTTCAGGAGCTCTTTGGACAAAGAGTTTTGGTAGCTTTGATGACATAGCCTTAGTTGATTTGTAGAGGGACTGGAGGGCTTTATGTTATTAGTTCATGGTTTTCTAATGTTGCATGTTTGTAAGTTTAAGGATATCTTGTCCTTAATTCTTTATGCATTCTTTCAATCTTAATATTATTTCTGTTTTCAGTGAAGAAAACCGAGTCAATCTTGAGGAATTTTAGTGTTGTTTATTTAACAGTCAACTTATGTAGTAATAGCAGTTTGTATGGTTGCTTTTATTCTGTAACCACCTACATAAAATAGATGTATGAGCTGTGTAAAATGACAATGCAACTTGACTACCCTTGAAATCAGTATATCATATTTGACCTAAGTGAATTACAGAATAGCAATAGTGACTGCAGTTATAACAATATTGACAAAAGTTTGCTTGGCCACAGTCCTGACTTCTCATGAATTGTTTAAACGTGATGATTGTTTAATGAAATTTGGAGAATATATAGACTCAACTGTTTAATCATTTTGCTGGTGATAGCAATCCAGTCATTATGGGCCCCCTTTTTTGCTTGACTTAAAGTTATAGTATTCTTTTGGAAGGTTAATTGTCGGATGGAATCTCTTCTAAGGTTCTCACCACATGTGCTTACATGTGTTAGGTTCCATCAACTTCTACTGGGAGTTGTTGTGTGTAGGATGAAGGTGGTTGTTGGCTTGGAGACTTCCTTTGCTAATGTGTGATTATCAGTGACCTCAGTCGGGAAATTTTCTAATATGACTTGACAAGGGGCTCCTGAAATTCAAAGTCTTGTCATGTTATTTTTTTGGATAAGGTAAGTATGAATGGGATTTCAACTTGAGATGTATTGTCTTAGGGCCTCCACCTTGATAATCCGTTAGCACTAGAACCATGTTTTATTGGCCATATGTCTTGTTAAAGGAACACATAATTGAAATGGGACTGTTGCATATGGGTTACATTAAAGACAGGATGTATGATACTGTCGAATGGCTCAAAATTCGTTTGACCCGGACATTTATGGTGGAGATCTTATTTTGCATCAATATTTGGTAGAGAATGGGATTATATTCCATATGCAACTTTGTATGGGAAACTTGATTCGGGTGGTTTGTCTTCCAATCTGATGTGGAACTGCTGATTTTGAATTTGATCTCGCAATATTCAGTATATGATTCGTGTATTACTCCAGAGCATCGACTGCACATGATTGAGTTTGTTGCTGCTAATAATGATACATACATTTTCTAGATATAGGAAAGAGTGATTATATTTTCTTTTGCCTTTTCATCTGCATCTGATGCATGAGAATTCTGCATTCACTTCGATAAAGGAGAGGCCTTCTACTTCTCCTACCATGCAAGTAATTTGTGTCACTAAGTTGTACTTGATTTATGCAAATTACAGGTTCGCGTAAAGGCTGCCCTTAACAAGCAAACAAAAACCCGGCTGATTGGGCCAAATTGCCCTGGAATTATTAAACCTGGTGAATGCAAGATAGGAATAATGCCTGGATATATCCACAAACCAGGTCGTATAGGAATTGTTTCTCGTTCTGGCACACTGACATATGAAGCGGTGAGATTCTATTCCTTAAGAACTCCCTCAGTATCCTTTGTGACTGCATCCGTAATTAGACTAGAATGCTATGGACTACTTGTGACATATAAACTGCTCATCTTAGGAGCACAAGGAGCTTATTGGCTAACTGATGCATATAGTGGTCTTATACATTGCTCTTCTACGCTGTATCGTGTTACCCTGCTCATCTGTAAGGTCCAAGAAAGGGAGACTGTTTTTATGCTTACAACGGCTTATAAGAAAATTGAGGTGTCCTCGTCTATCGTTCATATTTCTGGTTTAATTGTGAACTAGCATGTTTCGTTGGTCTATCTGAATCTTGATCATTTAATAACAAATGAGTGTTCAGTTATAAATCTTACGACCAATATCTCATCGTGTCTAAATTCATTTTATTTCCCTTAGGTTTTCCAAACTTCTGCAGTTGGGTTGGGGCAGTCTACCTGTGTTGGAATTGGTGGGGACCCCTTCAATGGAACGAATTTTGTTGATTGCGTTGAGAAATTCATTGCAGATCCTCAGACAGAAGGTAAGAGAACAAATTCTATTTAATTTTTGTTTATCATTGTTGTTGCATCTCTATTTAGTTTTTAGATCATAGGATTTCACCCTCATCTTCTTTAGCTGATTTCTCATGTGGAGGGAGACATTTGACCATGCTTCCACTTTCTGTTGCCTGGACCTGGAAACCACTGGTTCACTAAAATGTTTTCCATTTTGTTAAACTTATTAGTAGTCAGGAATATATCTGATGCATGCATGTAGCCAATCGCCAGAAGATGGATCGTTCTCCTGGACAAAAATTTGATGGGAATTTGCTCTATGGAAATTCCTCTTCTTTTAAAACAGTTCTGTTCCTATTTCTCATCAACATTAATTATAATATCATAATTAGATTCTTGTTATCACTTGCAAAAGTTGTCTGTTTTGGTTGTCACCCATGTACCGAAGGTCAAAAAAAGTTACAAAAGTAGGGAAAGATTACTTGGGGTTCATCGTTGACATATTCTTGACTACCTGGAATATGTTGGAAAGATGCTTAATATCATTTTTTACTACTAAGTATAAATAAATGATAACAATGAGTATGGTCCCCTGTTCAGGGTCTGGATTTAGGATCTCCCTTAAGACTGAACGAGGGTAATGACAATGGGGACTGTTATCTTTGGTTAGCAGTTTTGTGCTGCTGCATTTTAAGATTTTGATCTTAGTGGTTCAGATAATGACAAGTAGCACAAACCATATGGGATGGATGGACTGTTGTTAAATGGATGTGACATCTATGGTTCTAGTGAGAAGGATATCAGGATTGACACATTTTTCATAACATAATAGGTAGGACGCGATAGGGAGGATAAGCTAGATGATTCAGAACATTCATTACTTATGCATGTGTATTCAAGATGCGTGTATAGGCCATATCAGTTCTAATGCATTGGTGAGTGGCATTTTGAAGAGAAGTGGACAGTGGCTGCTTAGGATATCTTTTTACATTGTGTTGTGACTTGGGATTTATTGTGTAAGCTATTGTGCACTTTTTACTAGATGTGGGTTAGCTTAAGATTAGTTGAGAGTATCTTTCTCATGAAGTTCTATAGCATAGGAAAGAGGAAAGACATTTTAATTTTTTTTCTCCACAGTCAAGATTGTACTTCTATGGTGTATTTGGCTTGAAAGGAATATTATGATTTTTAAAGATCAACATACGCCAATTAATCTTGTGTGGAAAATGTCTTTTTAGGAGCTTTTTGAATAAAGAGCTTTGGGGGCTTTGTTAGAGTTATTAGGTCCTGGTTTTTAGTGTTGCATTTTGTAATTTTGAGGGCATCTTGTCTTTAACTCTTTTTACATTCTTTCTCTCTTAATATTGTTTCTTTCTCCAATAAAAAAAATTAATTTTGGCCATAGCGATGATATGGTGGGTACTTGGCCGTTGCGAAGGTACTTGTAATTTATAGTAAATAACATTTGAAGACAATACCTCCATAGGACATAACAACAACAACCCAGTGCCTTAGAGAGGCTCTCGCGGGGGGCAGGGGTAAGATGTATGCAGCTTTGCTCGTACAAGGTGCTACCTTGAAGGGAGGTTGTTTCTAGATGATCCCCAACCCTAAAACAATACCTCCATAGGAATGGTATGAAAATTGCAATTAATTTCTTTTGCTTCATTGTTTGCTGGTGCTTCCTAGTTCCTGCATTCTATGATTATTGTAAATGGATTCTCATAGTCCCTTTTCTCTCCTATTTCTGCTGGCCGCATATTTCAGGTATTGTACTTATTGGTGAAATTGGTGGAACTGCTGAAGAGGATGCTGCTGCTCTTATTAAGGTGAGCTAGTGCATCCCTCCCTCTTTATTGTTTCTGTTACCTACTGTAAGCATACTCTTCCAAGGACATCTATGAAGAAAAGCGTTCAATCCGAGGTAGGGGGAATCCAGTGTATGATCCTCCGCTTTTTCCCTTCAAGGGTTTCATCTCATCAGCATGACAATGAGAAAATTACACTTACATACATGTGTGAATGAGATGTCATGTGTCAAAGGTCTAACATTAGACATACTGCTGTTTGATAACTTTGCATGGACCATGAGGGTTATTTTTCTTTGTGTCTTTACGATGTAAGCATATGTCGAGTTTCATATGGGACGTTTGTTGGAGAAGTCAAGTTTGAGCCGGGCATTATGCTTTGATTGCAGCTATCTGTTTGTATAGTGCTTGACAACTTACTATGCAACTTATCATGATTGATGCAGGAAAGTGGAACTGACAAACCTGTCGTTGCTTTCATCGCTGGGTTGACTGCTCCACCTGGCCGACGTATGGGACATGCTGGAGGTAATGCATTCTAACGCAGTTTATCAGAATGTTCTTGTATATTTTTTTGATTTCAACTGCATCTTTGTGTCTCCAATAAAGTACGTTTAAGAGGTTCTATTTCCTCTAACTACAATTAATAGAGTTTCTTCTATTTTTTTGTGCGCCCTAATGGAATCTCTGTCCAAGTTTCTGAAATGGATACTGGGGAATTGAGTTGTTAAATGTTAAATACTTTGGAGAGAGTAGGGAAGTTTGCTGTACTAGTTATGGAATCATGCCAGTTTTGGCAATTCCAGTATGGAAAAAGCAGGGTGTCGCACGGGTTGCTGTAACCGTATTGGATTTTTGAAGGAACATAAAGTTATGTAAACCTTCTGTTTGTAAAATTTAAGAACATATAACCATAAAACACCAATCCATAATTTTTTATGCCCCTTTAGTAGTTTTTAACCTATAAATATATTTTAGTATTAAAATACGTTGTGTATATAGAAGCCATTGTGGCTTACCACATAATGGATAGCTCAAGGTCCGTACCCTTTTTCTGTAAGAATGCAAGAAGGTATGTTAGCTCAAACTTGTCTATATACAAATTTACACTAGGCCATTCATTTGAATTGACCTTAAAAAAAAAAAAAAAAAATTCAACTTAAGACGGAGCTTTTAAAACTAGCTATAATACATTCATTTGAATGGACCTTACCCTGCGAAGAAACATTCAATAGGCATCATGGAGAACTCTGGGATTCCTCTCTATACCAAATAGCATAAAAAGTGGCACCAAGCACCTGTGTTCTGAATCTGCTATGCTTCTGCTTGTAACGTCCTTTACTTGATTCCAATAATACCAATAACGAAGTTATGAAAAGTAAAGCTCGTGAATAAAAAACAACCTTCAAGTATATTTTTTATCTGTCATAGATCTTCATACACTCAATTTTCATATAGTTGTCAGATTATGCATAAATTATTTGGCCGAAGCTTATTGTTCAGGTCCCTGAAACCAATTCTACATAAAAAAAGTACAAACACGTCTTGAAGATACTCTTATAGTCTTATTTTCGATGTCATGTGGTGTTAATTTTTCATTCAGTGGTTCATATATATCATGACTGATGTTTCCCACAATGTTCTTGCAGCTATTGTGTCAGGAGGAAAGGGTACCGCCCAAGACAAAATCAAGACACTCAGAGAGGTTGGCGCCACTGTGGTGGCATCTCCAGCTAAAATCGGTGTCACAATGCTCGATGTCTTCAAACAGAGGGGCCTTGTCAGTTAAGAACCTCTTCCCGTCGAGCCTTGTTTTACGTGATCACAAATGCACAGGAGTGACACTTGTGGGAATTATTTTTCTTTTTTATGGTACATGTTGAGGATCGGGGTCGGTCCATTTGGTTGGTATTGGTATAAATTCTCCTTCCTAAACTCAGTTCCTCACACATAGGGCTCAAGGGCATTTTGAAGGTCTGTGCCTTGGCCCTGAGATTTTTATTTCTTCTTAATGGATTTCATTGACTGACAATGTTAATAAATTATTTTCCCAAATGCAAAATTAGGCACCATTACTTTGAATCTGAGGTTAGTGTCTTTGAAATGTTTGTGGTTACATGTGTTAAAATACCAGTCTGAGACTGAAGATGGATCTGGATCGGTTGTTAGTGGGTATTTTTGGGTCTTTTCCGTTTTTTGAGTGGCTTAGGCTTCGTTTCACTACTGGTTACATGAGCGTAGAGAGGTATAAAGAGGGAGAGGGTAGACAGGGGGAAGGTAAAAGGTTACTCTGTCCTTGGTTGGGTTGAATATGTCTACTGAAAAGAGGTAAATGAATTACCCTTATTTGACAATTGCGTAAATGAGAAAGACTGAAGAGAGTTATAGTTAAAATAAGAGCAAAATTGTCCTAAATCTATTGGGGGTTAAAGAAACAAGGTAAGGGGTTTACCTCCATTATCCTTGTCCCTTTCTGAACTGTTATCAAATAGGGGGTTAATTTAATCATGAATTTTAGTTTAGATTGATGAACTTAGGAGTATGCAAATATTGTCCATACCCGAAAACCACCGAGACAGAATCATTCGGTCCAATATCAGTTCAAACTGGTTAGTGTCGCGTCTTGACCTTGGTCCCATGTTTGGACGGTCACTGATTCTCACTCAGTATGGTGTTGTCATGTCCATTTAGTTCATTCTTGGTTTTGATAGATGAACAACTTTATGAACACATGCTCCAAGTTTGTGATGGGCCGTGAAGATCGTACAATATAATATAAAACATCTTTAGATTTTAACCTGTAAGCTAATCTTTTAATCTCATTAGTTCCTTATCTACTGTTTGACAACTGGATAAAAAAGTAAGGAGAGATACGGGGTGATCAGGGTTGACCTTTACTCCTAAATGGCTATTTTACAGGGTAAAGTTACTGTCGTGATAAAGTTATTATCATAGTAAAATTATAGCTTTTAAGACATTTTTATCGCTTTTATTGTTTATAAGTCATATTATTATTCTAGCAATTATAATATTTTATCCTAATAATAATAACTCTCATTTTGTGTGAGAAGTAATGAGGAATAAGATTTACTCTCATTAGCTAGTAGTACCTTTGTTTTCTTGAACTCCTAATTTTGGTGTAAAGAGGGAAAGAGAGTTTTTTAAAAAATGGATAATTTTATTTCTATTTTAAGTATATTTTTTGATCCTTAACTACTTAATTGTCGAATAATGGTAACTCTTTTCTCTTTTTTAACCCCTCTTATCTTTTAACAATACCAAAAACAATATACTAACAAATTACGACTAACTCCGGAAAAAAATATACAGAAAAATGATTTTGGAAATTTATTTTATTTATTTATTATATTTTTGTGTATGTTCCACCGTATTGTTTCTAAGAGTTCATGTTGCACAACAGAGCAAGGTATTGTTTGTGTTTATACCATAATTTTTGGTATACTCGGCACTATAATAAAATTGTTCTCTTGTTTTCTTTCTATTGGGGTAACTGAAAGTATCGATTTGACTCTTGATCATTGTTGGCATATGTGATGTCATGACGGAGCCAACAAAAATGCTAAAGAGTAATATTATGGAATAATATCAAAAAGAAGAGAAGTTTCTCCCATTGTTTCCTATGCAACATTTTCCTCTGTCGGTTGAGGAACTTCTTCATCTGAATAATACTTATAAAATATTTAACGTTGCCAAAGAAATGCCTACACAGAGGTAACCTACGCGTAAAATACAAAGACATCATTGCTAAAACAACAACAACAATAACGGTCCCAGTGGCTCCCGCACTAAGCAGGGTCTAGGAGGGTGGATGCACGCAGCCTTCCCCCTTCCGGGTGGAAGAGAGGCTGTTTCCAAGGACCTCCATCTTGAAGATCGAGTCGTCAAAAGAACATGATATCCTGGAAACCAAGGAAGCAACAAAGCATCAGCACAGGACACAGCGAAAAACTAGCACTATAAAATATATCATTGCTAAAAACTATATACATATATATATATATATGTATATATAGTTTAATCAATTAGAGTTTTATTTTCAACCAATTGAATTTTAACTTGATCATTTGCAAATAGGGGTGTATTAGGCGAGTTGAGCCTGAACTTGTCCGGTTCAAGGCTTGCTTCATAAGCATTGAGCTCACCAAACTTGAAAACTTTAAGCTTGAGTTCATCTTGTCGTAGGCTCGAGCTTGGCTCAACTCAGTTAAGCTTGAATCCAACTTGACGAACTTCAAGGTAAACTCGCATTATTTAGAATCATTTATACTCTATTTAAGCTTAAATTTGTCTCATTGACCTCTCATTTTGCTTAATTGAGCATATTTAGACTAGTAGACTGTATCAATATAAGCTTATCTAAGCTCGTTTACATGTTCAAGCTTCACTTAGCTCCTACTCGAACACATGAATCTAACAACCATTCAAGTTGACAAGATGAGTTGTGTTAAAAACTTCATATGTAAATCAAATGTGAACTTCCACATGGAGTTCTCGTAAAAAAGAAATCAATATATAAGTTTAGTGGGTTACTTCATTTAACAATTAGCTTTATAATGGAATCCTACTCAGACTTAGGCCTTGTTTTGTTACCACACGAATTGAATTCCTATGGAAAGATTTATTTACCTAAAATTCAATTCCTGTGTCAACTTCCCAGGAAGTGGGTAAAAGATATTTGGTTATCTGGACGAAAAACAAAACTTCTCTGAAGAATCTAGTTAAAAACGAAGGATTTAGAATTTACCTAAGGGGCTTGGTAAGCTACTTCCTGTGTTTTGAAGAAATTGAAAATTTTTACTTCCTGTATTTTGCCAACTAAATAAGACTCTAAATCTATACTTTTCATAAATTTTTACTTTCTATATCTACTTCTTACATACTAAACGAGGCCTAATTCCCAGTGCAGTTAATCTTCTTTATTTTTATCTTTATCTTTATATTATAGAAAAGTTACCCATCTCCAAAATACTCCATTCCCTCATCCTTGTAATTCTAGGGGGTTTGGTATTTTAAATTTTGGAAAAAAAGGTAAAATAAAATATTTATATAAAAAAAGGTAAAATAGAAATATTTATATATATATTTTCTATTGGTGGGGCGCCATACTTCAATCATAAAATAATGCATAAGTTCTTCGCTAAAAAAAAAGAATACAAAATAGCTATAAAGTTAGTTTTATAATATTTCAGCGGAACATATTTGAATTATTTGATACACGCTAATTTCAAAAATTATTAAATGAAAGAACTATGCCAAAACTATCTTATAATATAAAAAGACTATACCTTCGTCATTACACATCACAACAAATTTAAAGGTCATACTTCAATCAAAAGATCATTCAACTATTCTTATATAGTACAAAATCTATTTAATTTATACACTATTTTTTTTAAAGTATATTTTTATAGGCCAATAAAATATATATACTGTACATACTATCCGTACATCGCAAAACTAGTTACGTTTTAAAATCAAGCATTTGGAATGAAAGATTCTTTTTTTTTTTTTTTTTTTTTTTTACAAGTGTCAGAATGTCACTGGATGAAAAGTTAAACCGAATGGCGGTAACTGGTTATGGGATGGGATGGTCCAATGGGCGCGCTCTGACAAAACCCCCAAATTAATTTATAATTTTAAACCTAAATTTCGGAATTCGATCCAATTACATGCCCTATCTGTCGCAGTTATTTCTCCCCTTTTCCCCAATCTCTTCCCTAATCGAACCCCACAACCCAACAGCGATCGGAAATGGAGGAAAGTGACGAACTTCGATTGACCCAAAGAAAGACGCGGGGGAGGAAAATAGCGTACAGAATCGACGAGGAAAGTGAAGATGAAAGTGGGTCGAAACGGCGTCGTCGAAGGAAGCGGAGGAGTAGAAGTTTAGGGGTTGAGGAAGGCGGGGAAAGTGATGATTTTGATGGGGTGAGGAGAGAGAATCGAAGTGGGTCAAGGGAAGGCGTGGAAGGTGTTTTTGAAAATGTCTCTGAGAAGGACGGTAGTGAGAATGAGGAGATGGGTAAGGGGAAAGTGAATGGTGGTGGGCTTACAGTAAGCGGTAGAGGTGATAGCCGTGAAAGGGAGGCTTTTTTGAAGGCTGCGAGGAAGAAAGATGATAATGTAATGGGTTTTCTTTTATTTTTTCGATTTTTTGATATTGAGTTTGCTTTTTAGGGATGGATTTCTTCCGAAACAGCCACCCTTTACGGTGCTACCTGGGGTAAAGCTGCGTACATCTCACCCTTTTTGGACTTTGCCTTGGTGGGAGCCTCTTTGAGGCACCGAGGGGGTTGTTCTTGTATTTGATATTGAATTTGTTTTGGAATATTGAAGTTTGTTTCATGTTGTCAAAGAACTGGTTGTTCCATAAGCTTAAGTTGATGAGTGAAGATCTTGGAATGTTTTTGTACTTTAATTTGCCGGTTATTCGGATGCCCACTGGGCTTAAAGTGTGGATTTTGCGCATTTCACCTAATGCCATGTGCTTAAATTATGTTAATGTTCAAAGTGGGGGCTTTTGGGATTTGAAAATATGACTTTTTTGTCAATAAGGCTTTGATATCATGTAAAGGAACCAATTGTTCTAAATGCTTAAGCTGATGGGTGAAAGCCCAAGAATAGTTTTGTGCTTTGACACTTTCCTTGTCTCATTTGCTTAAAACAGGGAAATGAGCCTGAGTCCAACATGTGTCATCAATGCCAAAGGAATGACAAAGGGCGAGTTGTCCGTTGCACCAAGTGCAAAAGGAAGCGGTTTTGCATCCCTTGCATACAGAGCTGGTAGTGTTCTTGTAGCTTGCAATTCACTTTGCTTCTGTAGTGCGCATGTCTACCCTTGGAGCTTGAGAATGGAAATCTAGGTGATTTGGGTGTTGGGTTGCCTGCCTCTCTGCCAAACTCAACTGATTTTAACCATTCCATCACTGTTTTTGCACTTTGTAGAGCTGAAGGAAAATGCTAATTGAGACTCTAGATCTATTCGCTTTCCTTTGAGAAAAAATTCAACCCTTATTTTTGTGTTATGCCCTTTCTATTATTACTCCTATTCATTTGTTGCTCTTCTTTCCTCCCATGATAATAGAAGCATTTCCTTAGTGGTTTAGCTTTCCTTTTCTACTTCTAAAATTCCCTATTATTTTCAAGCACGAAAGATAATTTTTTGACCTGTAATTTTTAAGTAGACTTTTGTTAGCCTCTGAATGTGGTGATATCAACGTGGAAGCCCAAGAAATGAAACACCATTGTATGCTGGCGTTCAGCTGATGATATGGTTATGATTTGTCCTCTTCTGTTGGGAGCTTGCCATGGAGAAGCTACAAGACAACTTTTCCTGATTGTCAAAGTTTTTTCCCATGCTTTGCATTAGTTAATGTACATAAGCATGTGAATCTAATCTCTTTTTGTTTGCTTCAATGAATTTTAGTTTCTTTTTAAACTTGCTTGGAAGTCAACTTACAGAAATTACTTGGACTTCATATCACTCTATGCATATTGTGGTTGAGTCTTTATAACCTTGTGGTCTTAAAAGGAGTTTCTTAAATGTTATCGTTGGAAATCTATGTCAATGTTGCCCTGAGGATGTGAATTTGTATAGGTATCCAGGAACTTCCGAGGACGCGATTGCTGAGGCTTGCCCCGTTTGTCAAGATTGTTGTAATTGCAAGGCTTGCCTGCAGTTGGAAAGAACGTTCGAGGTTCAGGTCTGATGTCAATCCTGTTACTTGTTTGATAAGTTTTGTTGTTCTTCTAAGAAGAATAGTTTGTCAAATGTCCCTACTGGTATTTCATAACTTTCAGCATGAAGAATTTTTGTGTTATGCAGTGCATTGTGACAAATATCTGTTTCTCCCACCTACATACCAGTCACCCATCATTTTTTTTTGCAAGTTGTATATGACGAGTCTGATCCTACTCCCATTTTGTCTTTGCAGAAGTTCAAAAACATGCCACTGGAATTCAGTAGTGATGAGAAGATTCGTCACTCTGTGTACTTGCTGGAGGTTATTTTACCATCTGTGAAGCAATTCAATGAAGAACAAATGATGGAGAAGGAGGTGGAGGCCAAAATTCGAGGTACTTCTCCATTCCTACCATTTGATGGGTTTAACGAGTAAACATGGTGCATCTTGGTGGGTGTTGGAGTAATTTGTTTGAGGTGACTGACAAGATTTGAAGTTATATAGAGATATGACTTTTGCATTTCTTTAGGCAGTCACTATATATCTGTGTATTTAATGTGTAGAAAACAGAATATTATCCAGGTCTGAATGAACTTTAAAAAGCAAGACCGACTAGCTACTCTTTATTCAAAATGGCCTAATTTTGCATTAAGTCTTTATGCCTCTTCAAACCTTCTTTTTGATATATTATAAGGTGTTTTGTTTCAATATGAACTAGCTCAGTGTCTTTTCAAAACAACTCTTTCTTTTCTTTAAGGGCCAATTCATTATCATTTTTTTTTGTTTTTAGTTTTTGATTTTTGAGAAAACAAAAAATTGGGTTTTGGAAATGAATTTTTTCTTGTTTTTATTTCTAGTTTTTAGTTTTTTTCTAGACCTTTTGAATACTGAAGACAAGAAACTAAAAGGAAGAAGAAGTCGTTTTTTGGTAAATGAAGATAAGCTCGTCCAAAAACTTAGATTTTGTTTCTCAAAAAACCAAAAATTGCTAACAAGAAATGATACCGAACATGCCTTAGATTCTCTGATTCTTTCTCAACTTGGCTGGATGAGTTCTAGTGTCAGTTGCTTAAATTGAGCGTAAAGGTGTTATTTGATTTTCTATATTGTTATCTCTGTGTTCCCAACTATTATGATATATAGTCCTCATACTCTCGTGCCAAGTTTGTGATTTTCTATTGATTGGCTTGTATTTGCAGGCCTCTCCATTTCAGAGATAAATTTGGAAGAAAATCCATGCCCTCCCGATGAGCGAGTGTATTGGTAAACTACCTACCCTTGAAATTTGTCGTTGTATCTGAATTTTGGTCTATTAAGTAATCTGTGCAAGTGATATTTTTATTTATAGTACTGGTGCAAGTGCTAGTGACCTGATATTGATTTAGTCTTGCTAGGGCTCTTCAGTACAATCTAGAGCTAGTTTGCCTTTGTAGCACTAGTGTTATGTTTCTTGTTTAATGTCACGTGCTAAAGATATGATATAGGTTAGTCATGGCAGGGATGTTGAGTGATTATGTGAAAGCTCTGCTAAATATGATCCCGTCTTTGCTTTCCTGATCTACATACATGTAATGGGGGATTGAGTCTGATTACATGTTGAAACTTGCTTATTTATATTTTATAGTGGGGGTCAATAATGACTGGAAGAATAAAGTATATAACCTTATTGACTTCTGTGGCGTTTGTTTTATCTTTTTGCAGCAATTACTGTAGAACTTCTATAGTTGACTACCACCGAAGTTGTCCCGAGTGTTCCTATGATCTCTGCCTTACTTGCTGTCAGGAGTTACGGGATGGGAACCCTCGGGGAGGTCTGGGGGAAGTGTCCATGGAATTTGAAAACAGAGGTTTTAATTACTTGCATGGTATAAAAACAAATAATGACATATCTTTTAGGAGGCGGAGATCACAGAGTGCAACCTCCTCAGGAAACTCTCAACATCATCTTGAGTCAGAATCAGAATTGAATTCCTCAGCAAACAGTGAAGATAATTTGAAGACAAAGTCGGAGTGGAGAGCTAATGAAAATGGAAGCATTCCTTGCCCTCCATCAGAGCTTGGTGGTTGTGGTCAGTCCCTCCTTGAATTAAGGTGTACATTTGAGGATACCGCTGTTTCAAAGTTGGTGGAGAAGGCTGAAGAAACTCTAGCCGCTTGCAAGCTAGAGAATGTCCCTAATGAAACTAAACATTGGTGTTCCTGTGCCTCCATGGATGATTCCTTGTGTGATAATAGATTGAAAGCTGCTTCTCGAGAAACCTCTGGTGACAACTATTTATACTACCCAGATGCTAGAGACATTAAAACTGGAGATTTGGGGCACTTTCAGTGGCACTGGACTAGGGCTGAGCCAGTGATTGTCAGAAATTCGCTTAAAACAGCATATGGCTTGAGTTGGGAGCCATTGGTCATGTGGCGTGCCTGTCGTCAGAAAACGAATGCTAGGCATGGCCAGGAGTTGGATGTGAAAGCCCTTGATTGTCTTGACTGGTGTGAGGTTAGTTTGGTAGATGCTGTGTTTAAGATGTTCTGTAGGCTGATATTTGGTGAATTTATTGGCTGTTTTTTTGTTCGATTGTCTGTGTTTCTACATTTTTGTTATGTGAAAACTTATTAGCATTCTGTTAGTGGCCATGGAGTGAAATACAGGTGGTTACGTAATAAAGGATTTTGAGCTAGCTAACAATACTTTTGTAGTCACTGCATAATGCATGTGTATTATTTTTTATTTACTAAATACTTTATAAATATGTTTACATTAAAAATGATGAATAGATATAAAATTAATGATTATATTTTATTTACTAGACACCTTTATAAATATGTTCACATTAAAAATGTTAAATAGATAAGAAATTAATGATTGTATTTCATCCAAATTTCGTACATGTAGGTTTTAACATCTTATGTCTTTTGAATATCGAATTTGATTGCCATGACACATTACATAACGTATTGGTACCCAATCCCACCCGCAGCATGATCTCGAACTGATTTGATTCCATATCTGTGACATTCTTCCACCTGTGCATGATAGAATCATTGCAATTTTCTTGACGTTGGTTGATGCGACAATTTTGGTGCTGTCCTGTGGCTTATGTTTGGCTGTCTTCATTTCTGTGCAGAATTGTGTCAGCTTTTCTGTTTGTGACATCTTCCATGCCTGCGAGAAAATTCTAGCGTTATTCTGGCATTGTTTCATGCTGCGAATGTGGCTATCTGTACCATGATTGTAGCTAAGATTGTGGATCCATATTTTTAATCTTATGCTTGTATGCACATTTCTCTGTTATGCGGCACTTCCTTGTTAAGGGTCTTATTTGGTTTCAAATTCCGTTGTTATTATCTTATCCTGTATTTCAATGCAACTTGGTTGAGCGTTGGTTTCAGACCTTTGAGGTGCTTCTTATTTTTCTTTTTGTTTAGTAATGAGGCGTAAAACAAAACATTTTAAGTTCATATCCCGAACTCCTCTTACCTTCCTTTGGTTGGTAAGCTGGTTGGGAATTCAAGACTAGGACCTTCTGTCTTAGGGCTAGTAATGTTTCTACCACTGGGCCTTTGAGAGCAAGCATTGCGAGACTGTGATGTGATTCAGTAAAATGGTTGAGCTATCATAGGCTGTGTATGTATCCTAAAGTCAAACTTGATTATTTTCTAAATATTTTTCTATGTTTTTGGTTTAATTTGAAGTGTCCAAGTGATATATCAACACCACATACGCTTAATTGACATGACCATTTTAGGTCAGAATGGAGAGTCGAAGTAACAAACATTTCTTAAAGCAGCTTTTTCCTGTCAACTAAACATTATTCTGAAAAGAAAAGGCTTTTGTTTTGGATGACCAAGCTTTTATTTAGGAGGAAACCACTCCGCCAAAATGGACCACATTGTTATTATCCTCTCTGCTTTCTTAATGACATTCTTTCCTGAGTCTTAATCATTTTTTTCATAGCTTTGATTAGAGCATGCTTTTAGATTTAACAATGTTGACATTACTTCTGTAAACAAAATTATTGGCAATTATATCCAGGAGTTAACTTCATCATGTCATTCTCTGAAAAATTTTCAGATGGAGATCAATATTCATCAGTTCTTTATGGGATACGTGAAGGGGAGATTTGACCGACATCAATGGCCTCAGATTTTGAAACTGAAGGACTGGCCGCCATCTACAGAGTTTGAGCGACGGTTACCTCGGCATAATGCTGAATTCGTTTGTGCTTTGCCATTTAAGGAGTATACACATCCGAAAAGAGGCATTCTTAACCTTGCTGTCAAGTTGCCAAAGCGTTCTTTGAAGCCCGACATGGGGCCAAAGACTTACATTGCCTACGGAGTTGCACAAGAACTTGGTCGTGGTGATTCTGTGACCAAGCTTCATTGTGATATGTCTGATGCGGTAATAACTTGTTTCTGTAAACTTGTATTATTAGTTATTCCTAGTGATGTAAATGAGCGGAGCTAACTTGTGAGCTAGGTCATTATTTACCTCGAAATGCTTAGCTCATTTCAAGCTCGAATCTGGTCAAGCTGGCTTGTTTAGTGAAGCTAGCAGAGCCCAACTTGGGCAGCTTGCAAGCCTTAATGAGCTGAACTTGAGCCTATTGTATCTAAATGAGCGCAATTCGAACCTTAATTATGTCAGTTTGAGCCTAAACGAGTAGCTCAAAGTTTGTTGAGCTATGTTTGAGCTTGTTCGAGCTCTGCCAAGCTCAAGTTCTTGATGAACAAAGCTGAAGCCTAGAGTCTCCATAGATGAGTTTTTTGCTGATCTACATTAAACAAAATATTTATGAGCCGATTCTCAAGCTTGATGTGCTTCAAATTCTACTCAGCTCATCTACGCCCCTTGTTATGTCTCTTTTGATGAAAGAGCTAATCTTCGGTCCCATTAGAATGGAAGTCTAGTCAAAATTTCAATGTTCATGTAAGCTTTTCCATGGTGGTTGTCTATTTATGAGCGTGAATTTTGTGAAGCTAATAATCTATTTTTGAGCAAGTACTCAGGAGGATTAGTAAACCACCCCCTCCAAACGAACTAGAGGAAAGAGAATAGCCTGAGAGGTGTTGACTGTACTCTCCCTAATCTGGCTTCTTGTTTGACTTTTCCTAATCCAACATGTTTGAGCGACAAGTCTTTCTGGCTTTACTGCGGTTCTCTGTGGGGGCATGTTATCATTTTGTATTATCAACAGCATCATTCATAATTTGTGCTCAGTATATGCCCCTTGTTTATGAATACCTACAATGTTTAGACTCGGGTGTGACAATTGGGCTTAGGCATGCCTCTAAAGGTTAGACTCAGCTATTTTTTAATGCTTTTATGTATGTTTGTCTAATTCTAGGTGTTGGGTGTGATATAGGTCCTAGTATCTTTATTTATCATGGGTACTTTTGGACAAAATGGAGAGCCTAGGTAAGTGGCGGTCAAAAATACTTGTGGCCAACATAGCTGTTAGGAGTGAGTAGCACAACGATGCTAGTTCACAAGTGCCCCTAAGCTTTTATGTTTGCTGCTGTTGCTATTTTATTGTTGCTTGCATGTCTTGCACTACTTTATTTGACTTGATTTTATAAAAATTGTTCCTTTTTTCTTTCTAGGGTAGGGGTCCTTCGAAAAGATCCTCCCTTCAGGGAAGCACCCTGTAGGGCTAAGGCTTTGTCCATTTTACCCTCCCTCGACCCGGCCTTGGTGGGACTCATTCAAGCATTGGGTTTGTTGTTGTTCGAGAGTCCAGGTAATTGTGATGAATGATGGTCAACTACCTTGTCACTGTTGAATATATATTTTTCAGGTGAATATCTTGACACATACCGCTGAGGTACCTCTCACTGCCCAGCAACAGAAAGCTATAAATGCTTTAAAAAAGCAGCACTTTGCCCATGATCAAAAAGAAATTTTCGGTCTTTCTGTCCATTCTAATGGCGAAGAATCAAGTGAACATCAATCAGCGACCCATGATCTTATGGAGTCGGATCTGATGAGCAAAACTCCTGAGCAGGACCATGATGTAGGGAAACTTGATTGTAAGATAAACAACCAGCAGCCATTGAATGAGTTTGATAAAGGGGAAAATCAACAACTTGCCTCAGATGATATGAAAAGGGAAGAGGCTGTACCTGTTGAGCCTACGGTTGACAAGCTAGATGGCAGTGCTTTAGAGATGAATGAAGAACCGAAATTGATGTGTCAGACTGATGGCGGGTCTAATAGGGATGATCAGGCTGACGGAGGTGCGCTTTGGGATATCTATCGAAGAGAGGATGTCCCTAAACTGGAGGAGTACCTGAGGAAGCACTTTAGAGAATTCAGGCACACCTATGGTTGCCCTCTGCCGCAGGTAAAACTGAAAGCATTACAAGCCTTTAAGTTGAGAAATGTAGATTTGATGTCTTCCCTCAAATTATATGTATTATTTTTTTGCCAAACTCCACCATGGCAGCTTAACACTAGGAATGGCAGTGGGTTGGAATATGTTCAAGCCATATCCAACTCAACAGAAGATCCAACCCAATATTTGACCTCTATCTGGCTCGACAAGTCAAAGCTCTAGTCTGCCCACATCTGACCTGTCAGATGATCTGCTAACTCCTATCTGATGCTATGGTGTGACTTCCTCAGTTTTCCCTTGTCAGTAATTTTTGACAGTTTGAAATTTTCGGGAATCTATCCAATTCATAGTTGCATGGAGCGGAAGCGGGGCCGGAAACAAATTTAGGAATGGGGCTGCAGACAATCATAAAAGTCCCTAAGGTTAAGATTGTGGATGAAGCTTTTATGTTGCAATATATTAGATATACGTAAAAAACTATTGAAATGTGCTAATTGAGCTATTAAAGTGTAAGATATCAAAGTTGATACTAAACAATAACCAAGAAAATGAGCGTTCCACTCAATAAATTAAGAAATTGATCCTCAAATTTGACTTGAAATGTCCAATAGCATTTCTGAGCATGAGTTTTCTGCAGCTATAATCCATTGCGATTATATAACTTGCTAATGATTGCCGTAGAACTTTAAGAAATAAATTGCTAAATGAAGGTCGCTAACCGTCCATTGGACCTGGCTGAATCGCGATCCCTACTTACAACAATGAAACTAGGACCACGAAATCTGGTTCATGCTTATATTCCTGTTTGCTGCTGTTGCTTTTTCCTTCTCCAAGGTTGAATTGCCATCTCTGAGCTATATTGGTATCTTTCATTTGGTTCTTTTTGTGTGTTTTGTGTGTAGGTTGTACATCCAATTCATGACCAGACATTTCAAATGACTGAGGAGCACAAGTGGAAGCTCAAGGAGGAATTTGGTTAGTTAACAGTAATGCTTAGTTTAAATGACCAGACTGGTGCCTGTTTAAGGTAGAAAGTCAGACCAAGGATTGGAATGAATAATTTCGGTCCAGTCTAGTCTTGGGCCTAATTTGCCTCCTGTTTTCAATCTGAACTAGTATTTTAACATTTTAAATATGTTTATCACTCTCAATTCAGATCTGACTGGACAAAAGATTGGTAAAGTTCCAAATCAAATACAAAAGATATCCTATTTGCAGCTGGTTCTGTCCATTTCTAGACCAAATAACCTTTTCTGGTCAGGGTTTTTTGCTCTGGATTGCCATATGGACACCCATAGTGGGCATCCCTTTACATGTTCTATAGAATTTGTGAACTCTTCTCAGTCCTTGTCATATTCTTGTAGGAATTGAGCCATGGACATTCGTGCAAAAGCTTGGAGATGCTGTTTTCATACCAGCTGGCTGTCCTCATCAAGTTAGAAATTTAAAGGTAGTGTTTAAAAACCATCTCCTTAGGATAAATGGTGTTACTTGTCTGATCAATCACGCTGATAGCTCATTATTTAGTTTGAAATGCATGACTCATTTTGTGGTTTAGCTCAAATGAGTCAGCTTCTTTGGCAAAGAGAGACGAGTTGAACCTGCTAAAGTATGGGCTCGGCAGTTCATGAGCCTAAATGAGCTCAGTTGGAGCTACATTATATGCCTAAATGTACCTGAAAGAGCCAAGTTTGATTTAGCCAAGCTCGAGTCTAGTGGGGCCAACTTAAGCTTGGATAACCCTATATCATTTGTGCTCGGCTTAAAGGTCTTTGGGATGTTTTTGACTTCAACCAAGCGGTCTCTAGATAGTTTCCGGGATTGATGATCGTCAAGTTGAGAAAAATGTATGGGTGCCAAGCAATGATGATCCTGACATGCTTGGAAGCTCATATTCACCCAAATTTAATTGACCCTTGATTAGGCAGCCCTATGTTGGACATTAGACACCTAATAGATTTGTCAGCCATTTTTTTTCTATTGTGGGAGAAGGAGGAGAGCTTAGGCTGAAAAGACAGTTGAATAGTTGACAAATAGTGTTTGAAAAAAATTGTTCGGTGTGGCGATTCATTCAAACTATGTTACGCAACAACCGTTATACTTTTGGTTAGGCAAAACTTACAAATGAATGAGATATGTTGTAAAAAGTTCATTCTTTCTTGAATGCGTAAATTCTAATTCCACCTAATGTGACCGGAATTTCTTACTTAAGTAGTCTTCTTGTATGCTTTAGGGATGATCATAAATTATATGTTAGTGAAGTCCCATGGTAATAATAGAGTACCATCGTGTGTATTTTGTTGAGAAATTATAATTATCTTTAGAGTGGAGTGGGGTGTGTAGTCGTCGACCTTTGCTTCTTGTATCATTCAAATGGTGTCAGACCAAGCTTATAGATCACGACCATCGAAGGGTCTAAGAGCATCAGGTGCATGTCCATCTAGGTCTACTGAGGTTCCTAGACCATGTTGATCACTACACTCCATGGAATTTGATTAAGTAAATTAAGTAACATAATGTTTGTCACTGAATGATTCTTGGGCAAGCCATTATATGATTGGCCATATCGGGAAGTACATATAGTTTAGTTGTATTCGTTCTCTATTTGTTTAACCTACCAATTCTTTTTTGACAGTCATGTATAAAGGTTGCACTTGACTTTGTGTCCCCGGAAAATGTTCAAGAGTGCATACGTTTGACCGAGGAGTTCCGTGTACTGCCCCACAATCACAGGGCCAAGGAGGATAAATTGGAGGTAATCTATTTCTCAAATTTCTGGTTATTCTTGTCTGATATGAGCCACTGATTCAGTGCACTACAAATCGGGATCGCTGACCATGACATGGTGTCATGCATATTGGTGTGTGACAATCTTGTGGGATTTTAGTGAATATAAGCTACTTTTCAGCAAAGTGTTATAAATGAAAATCATTATAATTATCTATTTAGTATCCTTTTGATAGTTTAACACAGAAACACATTTGTAAATATGCTTTAAGTAAATGAAGAAGAATATGTATTATGTAGACCATTGCCCTTTCCGTTTACAATTTATTACCTTAAGTTGCTTGGTAGAAGTGTGTATGGCACGACTGATTTCTGAGTATATAATTCTTGGTCGCCAAAAATGCAGATAAAGAAAATGACTTATCATGCAGCAAAGGAGGCTGTCGCTTGTTTGGAGCAGTTTATTCCGTGAGTCTTTTATAATTTGGCACATCTTTATACTTTTGACCTGTTTTCACTTGTCACTTCTACTGGTTTTTATGAGTGTTTGACGTTGGAAATTGAAACTAGTGGTAAACACTACTGAAGCGAAGATCACAGGACAAGAGATTCTTAGTTCAAATCTCAAACCCCTTTTAGCTACTGAAAATAGTTCTAATTGGGCTAGTGAAGCCTTGGTCGAAGTTAGAAAACGATTCCAAATGAACTATGACAAATTCAACGAGAAGAGGAGCAATACATACGAGATTTACGTAGTTTGGCTAATTGTGCCCGCATCCATGAAGTTGAGGGTTTTCACTATTTTTTGGGAAGTTTATAAGGATTTTTCCTTTTTCCGCTTTTAGTCTTCTCAAATCCTAAGTAGGGTTTATACAAGCTACTCTGGAGAACCCTAGTTGCTTCTGTACGAAAAAGACCTCAAATTAGCCTGGGCCCTAAACTAGGCCCCCGGTCTAGTGGTAAAACACTATCAAGGTTGAAACCTTAGGGCAAAATGTCCTAATACTCAAATCCCTTATTCCCACCTTGCTTAAAACCAAAGAGAAGAAAGAGAAGCAGGAAGATGTCACCGTGGAATCAGATGAAGAACACTACATTGCACAACTATGGAACAGATGTTGAACTGGCCATTAAACTTTTTTCCCGTGGGATTGTTTATGCGACTTAAAAAATGAGTGATCTCACAACCATTTGGGCCTAGCCAGATTTGTTGGTTGTGACTCTTGCCGCTCTTGAATTGTTTTTGTATTTTGATTGTGTGAAGAGAAGGAATTGGCCTTTTCTTTCCACCTTTGGGAATGGGGTGGTTTCCTTATGCCACCTTAACAAGAATTAAGTCATGTACATGCACAATCACATTTTTTAAGGTTGGGGCTCTTCGGAAACAACTTCCCTTAGGGTGACACCCTGAAGGAGTAAGACTGCTTACATCTTACCCCCCAAACCTTACCCTGGCGGAGCCTTGACGAGGCATTAGTTTGTCGTTGTTGTGGTTGTACACATTCGCTATCACACACACACACACATATATCGAAGTAAACTGCAAATAGTGAAAAAAACAGTGTCAGGTTCAATCGGAAAGATGGAGAGCAAGTGGTTGTAGTTGAAACTAGTATAATTGAATATGCATACTGATCAAGAAATCAGGGCGAACCTATGCCAGCGCCTTAGTGTCACTGCGTTCTCAATTTGCCTTCTCACTTTGTTACCTTAAATGCTCTATTTGATTTGACGAAAAATATTTTTTTGTCAAAATTTTATTATTTCTTTGCATTTCTCACTTTGTTACCTTAAATGCTCCATTTGATTTGACGAAAAATGTTTTTGTCAAAGTTTTATTAATTCTTTGCATAACTTTACAGCAACAACCACAAATATGAAAATATTTTCCTCTATTGAGAGGGAAATCATTTTCCCTCGGTTAAAAGGGAGTGTGCTTCATTTTAATCTCAACTTGGCTAAGCGGGAACCTCATACAAATTTATGAAATGAAATCATTTTCTATAGATAACAACAATAATCTAGGGCCTCATGTGAAAATAATATTTTTAATTGAAACTATTATGTGAAGAAAAATTTTCCGTTGAACTAAACTAAGCCCAAAGAATATGAAATTGTGGACTGTGGAAAGGTCATGAGTGCGGTAACGATATGTTGTGGATGACATCACGGGTCATGCGAAGTATGTTAAGGTGTTTTAGGCCAAGATCAGTTCCTATGGGGCCTTTTTTTGACATCGGATTGGAAGACAATTATTTTATTGAGTCATTTACAATAGCAACAACCCTGTGCCTTAACGAGGCTCTTGTCAAGGCAGGGTTTGAGGAGGGTAAGGTGTATGCAACCTTATCCCTATAGGGTGCTATCCTAAAGGGAGGTTATCTCCATTATCAAGTCATTTGCACTATATGATAATGTACTTGTCAAATATGCATTAGTCCCTGTGTTATTAACCGTGCTAATTTAGTCTTTTTGCTTCGCAAAATACTTCCCTTGACCTCTCTTTTGTGTCCCAACTTCTCTCAGCCATCAAACGAAGGGCAGAAGCAGCAAGCCCGGGAAAGGCAGCAAGAAGACATCGTCTGCTTCTATGACGCTCTAGTCGAGCTGGGTACACATTTTGTTGGACACAGACATGGATACATCAACAGAGGTGACAAAATATTCTTTTTGATCAAATTCGAGATGGGAATGACCGAATCGGTCCTGTTCCGGTTATCATTCAATGTTCTTATACGGGTTTTTTGATTTTTGTTAACCTTGGGTCTGGTCCGATAAGGTTAGATCTTGTCCGAGTTTGGACAGATGAACAGTGCTAGATGGCACCGCGGAAAGAGAAGGTTTTGTTGGTAAATCGCTTCATAATTTTGAAACTAATGAAGCTTGACCTTGTCTATGTAACGATAAGTTTGAACTTGATTTTTACTAGCTTCCACGGATCTATAGTTAGATAATTGTCTTCCATCAATCTACTCCATTTTTCCTTCGGCCTCATGTATGCATTAAATGACTAGTGGTGTGTTTTTGAGTTAAGTAGAGCCCAAACTCATCAGGCTCGATCTTAGCACGGGTTCATCGAGCTCAAAGACCTTAAGCTCAAGCTCAGCTTGTCATAGGTCATGTTCTGCTCAGCATCTCGGTTGAGCTCGAATCCGGCTTGATGAGCTTCAAACTGAACTTGCGATTTTTAGTCTCATTTAAGCTCAACATGGGCTCACTTGCAATTGTTGAGGCTTGAGCTTGGATCGTTTAAGCTTCAACTTTGCTCGGGGGTATATTTATGTTAATAAATTATATTAAGATAAGCTCACTTAGGCTCGTGACTTTACAAGCTTGAGCTTCATTTGGCTTGGGCTCAACTTAATAAGCTAAATGAGAAGGCTTGGCTTAGCTCAAGCTTGAAAAGATTTTGTGAGAAGTTGTCATGAACTAGGTTGGCTCGTTTATATCCCTAAGTACGACATGCATCATTGGCTGATCATAGGCAAAATGATTCGAATTAACAAATGAAGCAAGAATGGAACTCAAATGCACACATGTTTCAGGGTTGTCTTGTGTATTGAATTTGATTGCTCTTCAAACTCATTAAACCCAGCACCAGGAGCAAACACCTATGTGCATGCTTCTTTTCATCCCCATATTCCTTGTGTTTTTGTAAAGGTAGGACGAACGTTAGACGAGCTATTGATAGATAACCAATTATGCTGAATTTACATAGACAATCCATTTGGGGTTACATGTCCTTGGTTTTGCCCAAAATGATTTATCTTTGCCATCAAATCTGCAGTTTGCTTACGTTCTCAAAAAACATGAGAAACTCGGTCCCTATATATGTGTGGGTATGCTTCCATTATCCAATGAAAAGATTTTACTTGCACTTGTTTTTCACTACTACAATTTAATTTCAAACTTTATTTGTTTTTTAATTGTCTAAGAGAGTATCAACATGCAAGCACTGGATCCTATTAGAACTTAAAAGTTAAACGTGCTTGGGCGAGAGTGGTACCAAGATAGGTGACCTCTTGGGAAGTCCTCGTGTTGCACCCCTCAGGTTGGGGGTTTTCTCTGAAACAACCTCTCTTCAGGGTAGCACCCTGAAGGGGGAGGTTGTGTATATCCACCCCCTTAAACCCTGCTTAGCCGGAGCCTTTGGGACAAAGGAAATGTTATTGTTTTTGTTGCTTATTTATTTTTTAATTGCTTCCATGTAGACAACAACCATTGCCATTGTCAACGCGACAACCAACCCAAATGGTCAATATGTTCCATATGGCTTGCACTGAACTATGCTACCACCACCTTAGATGAAAGCAATCAAATGATCAATATGGCTTCCACTAACACCAAATACTTACATTTAAAAACAAAAAAGGTAAATCCAAAGCCCGTTAAGATTACCCTCTTTTCAGGGAAAATTCTAAGGTATCGGCACAGGTAAGAAGGAGGAAGGCCCTATGCAGAATAAAATCCCAAACTCTAACGTTGAGGCTTTGGTGACCAGCATTTGTCGTCCAATCCGCTGGTCTATTCATCTCTTCAGAGCAATGTCCGAAAACTGTATGCATCCAATCTGCTGGTCTATTCATCTCTCTAGAGCAGTGCCTGAAAACTGTATGCGAAAAGTTGTGACACAAAGGATGAATATCTTCAATAATAGTGAGGATATTAGCAGAAGTTAAATACTTGCTGAAAGAGACTTAATCACGACCTCATTATCTTCTTCTAGAATAATTCTATTTTGGAAGAAAGTTGGCATTTTTAAGTTACCTATGTGACTCTAGGACTGAAGGAATGGAGGTGAGAATGAAGGGTGAATGGAAAGATTATGCTATATAAAATTATTCACTTATAAAAATAATATTGAAATAAAAATTTATTTATGAATAAATAACTTTTATACAAGTTTGAAATATATAAATTAAGTACTTAATACATAGCTTAAAATTAAATTCAAGACAGTTGAGAATAAAGTCCCTAGACTTTGTGAGACGCTCATATAAATGGCTAAAAGGGAAGATCAAGAAAGTTTAAAGATTAACAAGTGGACAATTTTGTCAATTATAAATTGTTAAATTTCACTGAGTCTTTAGGCCCGACTTACGGAGTTGGCATACATGAGATCCGCATATAAGTCCAAGTGGGGTCTTAAAACCAATTAGCAATAGGTGGAATAACCACTAAACTTATAAGTTAACCACTTCTTTTGTACAACTCCTACATTTTAATTCATATATGGAGTTCTTACTTTTTAACAGAAATTAAGTGGGAAGGGCATCTGTCCCAAGAAAATTAAAAACAAGTCGGCCTTGACATTAACAAGTTTGCTTTAGAATTAAAATTAGCCTATTTCTTTGAACAAAAAAATAAAAATAAAAATAACCTATTTCTATATTCTATTATAAGTCTAAAATACGAATTTGAAAGCCAAATCCTTGTCCCGACGGGACTTTTCTTCACACATGGCTGAGTTTCTCTAAGTAGTCTTCGAGTTTATCTATTTTTCCCCCCTTTTCATTGTTTTTTAAATTGTCTTTGCTCTAACATGTAGCAAATGTAAACAAACAAATATTATGCGATGAAACACATGTAATAGCCAAAAAAGTTATAGAAATGAGATATAAAACATATAAAATAAAAGACACATTACGTATTATCATATCGTGTTAGATTTGAGTTATTTACACTGTTGGTCCTTTATCTTTTTAAATTTGTTCAAATTGGTCTTTTATCTTTTTTTTTGTTCAAAATGATCCCCCGTGTCTTTTTTATGACAAAACTAGTCCCTCATATTATGATCAAAATTAGATAAAAATTAAAAAGATGATGGATCAATTTTGTCACAAAACCAGACATGAGGGACCATTTTGAACAAATAAAAAAATGAGGGACCAATTTGAATAAAATTAAAAACATTAGGAACTAACGGTGTAAATAACTTGGGTTAGGTTTTTCATATTATTATAAAAGATACATTACGGATTATCATATCGTGTTAGATTTGAGTTATTTACACCGTTGGTCCTTTATCTTTGTAAATTTGTTCAAATTCGTTTCTTATCTTTTTTTTTGTTCAAAATTATACTCCGTGTCTTTTTCATGACAAAACTAGTCCCTCATATTGTGACCAAAATTAGATAAAAATTAAAAAAATGATGGACCAATTTTGTCACAAAACCAGACACGGGGGACCATTTTGAACAAATGAAAAGATAATAGACTAATTTTAACAAATCTACAAAAATGAGGGACCAATTTAAATAAAATAAAAGATAAAAATTTAATTTGAATAAAATTAAAAACATTAAGGACTAACGGTGTAAATAACTTGGGTTAGGTTTTTCATATTATTATTATATATATATATATATATATATATATATGTTGAAAGAAAGGAAATCAAATCCGTGCAGACTCTGAAGTCTTAATTTTAAATTCGTTAGTTGGTCACACAGCAAAATCTTTTTTGCTGACGCTCCCTCTCTTTGCTTTCTCCTCCTCAATTTCAATTCTTCGTTCCATTCCCACACTCAGATCAATTCTCAATCTCTCTCTGAATTTGATCTCAACGCTATACAAATTCATTCAATCCGAATCGCATGGACGAGAACTCCAACAAGGTCGGCGGCGTCGGCGATGGCGGCGCCGATAAGGTTGCGGCGGACAACTCCGCCGCGCAAAACCCTAATTTTGATGTTAACATTAACACCGCCGCCGTTGCAAACGCTGCCGCCGCGGTGGCGAGTGAGGATGGACAGGACGGCGGTTCACGGGCGCAGCAATCGGAGAGAACTCCGTTCACGAACCTCAGTCAGGTCGACGCTGACCTGGCGCTTGCGCGTACCTTGCAGGAGCAGGTCTTGAGTTCTCTCTTACTCTCTGTTACTGCTCTGTGTGGATTGGTGGTTAATGTTAAAGGTGGCTGCTGGTTTGATACTTTGATTGTTTGCATCTGTGGTGCCTGGTCGGTTCGTATCACTATGGAGTGCAACATCGTATTGAACGTGTATCAGTGCCCTTTTTCTTGAGTTTGGTTCTTCGTGATTTGTATGCTTAATGATTGTTAGTAGTTTACTGGTGGGGACAGTGCTACTGTGCTTGGATATGTCTTATCCTTGTTTGGATATGTTTGATAATGGGGGTAATAGTAAAGAGGGTAAATTAGTTACCTTTGTTTGATAATTATGTAAAGATAAAAAGGATTATAGTTAAAATAATTGCAAAATTATTTAAGTTTTATTGAACTTTACCCTTTTCTTCTTTATCCCTCAAATTGGGGGTAAAGAAAACAGAGGTAATGAGGGTTAAATTTTACCCCCCTAATTACCCCTCAAAATTAATAGCCTAATGGGGGTATACCGAGTTGCCAAACAGGAAGTTAAGGTTCAGTTTGGCTGGAGGAAGACAAGTTCTCAAAAAACTGGAGGAAGATAGTTTGACTTCAAATAATTTCGGCATTCATGACATAAGAAACAATGAAAATAGGGCGGAAGAGAAATTCCTCTCAAACAAGCGGAAAGGCCGCTCTTGGCCTGCTGGTGGCCCTTGTGGCAGTGGGCAAATGAAGGAACTTACAGATAATGATGCTCCTGTAATGGGGGTCTAATTTTGTTGTTGTCGCCTCATAATTTGTAAGTTAGGCAGTTCATGTTGCGATTTGGGTCAAAGCTCTTTTACAAGTGTATTCTGAACACACATGCCTTTTGAACTTAGTTTTCCACCGAGACTCAACGTGGAAAATAGTTCAATGGCGTCTTCAGTCTGTCTTATGAGGAAGATATAAGCTGGATTTCTTATTGTTGAATAAAAAGATCTACTCTGCTATGCCAAACGGTGTGAAGCATAAAGAACTGCTTGAAATCTCGTTCGCAAGAATTTCATTGTGAATGCCCTTTTCCTGTTGCTGCGCTAAGCATCATCTGTCAAATATTTGCCTTGCCAAATAGAACTGACAAATCCTAAGAGAATTGATCAAATATTTCACAGTCAACACGAGTATTCTAATTTTCTTGAACAAATATAGCTGAACCTTCTTTCCAAACTATCATGGATAAGAAAAGAATGGGAGAATTTGGATAAAATTGTCAACTACTATATTTGAACTTGGATTTGGTTATTGGTTTGAGCCATACTACATGCTTTTATACAGCTGTTCTTTTGACTACCTAGTGTCTGTTGGCATTCTTTTCCAGACATGAGCAATTGGGAAAGGAAAAAACATGATAGTATGGTGGCAGATGAATGGAGTGAAAAATTTAATGTTTTGGTTTTGCTGCAATGGTGATCGACAGATCTTTTTTAAATAGGGATTTAGGGTATGAGAATTTGAACTTAGAACCTCTTGTTCTAAAGCATCAATTTTAGTAGTGCTTCCTTACTGATAGTGTCCCAAGAGATCGGAGCACTGGTTTTATGCCTTGCTCTTACAACACCTTTAAAGAACTAGAATTGTTTCTCTTCAATAATAAGTGACTATCTTGCTTGTGACCTAAGTTGCATTAGCATATTTTTCTTCTTACCCCTGGCAAAAGATATGACAACGGGTCCTCTACGATCTATCTAGACTTCTTTTTCCTTAATTTCCCTTTCAAATGTTTGTTCTTGTGGTTTTTACATGACAATAATACTGTTTGCTTTGTTTGTCCACTTTTTTTTATTTATTTTCCCCACAGTTGATTTTATTAATATTATTCATCCTTTTCTTTTTGTACACTGATTGTGTAATTGAACTTGGAGCAGGAAAGGGCCTATATGATGCTTAGCATGAATGGTGGTGGGGGAGTTTATGGCAGGTGGGAAACGGGAATGTATTTTGATGATGATGACGACTTTGATGACCTGCATGACCATGAATATGATGAAGTATATGATGATGACGACGACGACGATGACGAGGAGGAGGAAGAAGATGATGATGAGAACGAGGCTCATGATCATAATGGGGAGGAACATGACCATAATGAGGTTCATGATGTGAACAATGATGAAGAAGATGCATTTGATGTGCATGCTGATGCTGATTCTCAAGAAAACAATAACTTGGGCGTTGAAGGTGACTCAGCTGCTTACCCAGATGATGAGGCATTTGCAAGGGCCTTGCAAGATGCTGAAGAGAGGGAGATGGCTGCTAGGTTGTTGGCTATGGTTGGTATTACAGAACGTAAGGGCCTTTCCTGTATATGCAAATTATGATTAGGGGTGTATGGGAGTCTTAGCCAGGCCTGAGCTCATGAAGCTGGAGGCTTGGTTTGCCAATATTTTTCTCAGGTCCAGCTTGGATAAATGCTTATTAAACGTGGAGACTTTGTGCTTGCGCTTGACTCAGTTTGATTAACTAGACCTTGACTCGACGAGCTTAAAGTAGTATAAGCTGAAGCTTGGCCCATTGAGGCCTAAACTTGGTTCTTTTAGCACATTAGCCTCTTGATTTGGTTTGACCTTGGCTCGTTAAGGCTTACAAGCTTGGCGTTAGCGCGATTAGCTAAACGAGTTATCTCAACTTCGCTCAATAGGAGTTGAACTTTTTAAGCTAAGCAACGGGCTATTGGTGCTATTATTACTTGCAGATCTATTACCTTATTAAAGCTTTGAAAATTTCTTGATATTGGAGGCTTTCCTTCCTCTATTCTTGTAGGAGAAATTGCTCACCTGGAGGAGCATGGTGGTGACTCACAGGTATGTTTCTTTTATTTGTTTGCTCCCCAGCTGTTTTTTAATTGTTCAGCACCAAGTTCTTTGATTCAACAAGTGGTTATTATAGAACCCATGTAGATATGTTAAACAAAGAATCAAATAAAGGATTCTAGATAGTGGATTATGTGCAAGTCAATCTGCAATTATGTGGTAGTAATGTACTTTATAATCTCTTTCAAATTGCATATATTTATTTTTTGTTAGGTAATTGGGGTTGGGGGTAAGAGGATTTGATCACAAGATCTTGTCAAGCCTCAACTCTGATAGTACTTTTATCGCTAGACCAAGGATCATTGCCCCAAAAGTCTAGAATTTTTTTTCCTTTTTTGTTTTCATCAACTTATGGATTGTCTCCTTTTCGGGTTTTCAGGATGCATGGGAGGAAGTTGACCCTGATGAACTTTCGTATGAGGTAACTTGGTTCTGCAAATATCACTTTTCCATAGGAAAATGTGTGACACACTCAATTTAGTTCAACTTGACATGCTCAGGAACTGATTGCCCTGGGTGAAGTAGTTGGGACTGAGAGCAGGGGACTATCTGCTGATAACATTGCATCTCTGCCTTCCATAAGTTACAAAACCAACGCTCAAGATGGAGAAAGTGAATCGTAAGTATCCGTGTCATGTATGTCAACCATAGTTGCAGGACTGGTTTAAAATGCTAATGTCTCATATTTAGAAATATGATTCAACTCTTCAAAGTTAGATCCTTGTATCAAACTTAAGGGAAATGTGATTCGACCAATGGTGAAATTCTTTATGCCGTTTGTATGTTTTGCCTTATCGAATGATTTGTTGGTAGATTGTATTTGTGATGCTAAACGTTATGGGAGCGGATATGTCGCGGACATTGCCTGATGGATTATGTGCTGGTTGCGTTGGATCTTCTAAGGGAATACATGCTACGTTCAGACCTTATGTGTTAAATTTTACATAAATGGACATGATCATGAATATCTTATATGCCTTTGTTTAGATAAGCGAGTTTGGGATATGGAGATTTGAAATATGACCATTTTGTACGCTTTTGATAGTTTTTAACATATAAAAATGTTTTTGTAAAAACTTTTTATTAAATAAATTGAAATTTATATGCATTTTAAAGGTCATTATAGGTATTCTTTATGCCTTCTTTGGCACGTGGAATGGAGTTTGGAATTGAGTAGGAATTTGGATTGCGGTCTAAAATTCCAATTTAGTTGTTCAGTTTACTTGATTGTATTGGGATTTAAATTCCTAGAGCCCCTTTCCATGAAATTGAGTTATAACTAGAAATTATATATTCCAATTCTTTGGATGGGGGAAAAGTGCAATTCTATATTAATTTTACTGATCTGGAATCCAAAATGAGCTAACCCAATGGACCGCTAATCCGGGATGAATCAGAACCAAAATGATTCGACCCATGTTAAATTTGAGTCCAAACTTGAACTAACTTGACTTGAATACCTTGAACCTAGGATGACCTAGACTGATTCAAATAGCCATGATCTTAAGCAGAGTCTAAAATGACTCAACCTTATTGCCCTAGAACTAGGATGACTCAAATCCAAAATGAACCTACCTAACTTGGACTTGACTTGGTTTTGACCCAACCAAGCTTACTTGAAACTCAAATTGATCCTACCTAAGCAACCCGAAACCTAGATAACTAACACCCAAGAGGACTCAACCTGACTCAATGCCAACCTAAATTTGACTCAATCCAACATAACCTAACTTAACCCCACCTTGAAATGATCCAGCTCTGATCGACTAATTGAGATGATTCGAACCTAAAATGATCCGACTCGAGCTACCCCGATATTAACCCATATTCCTAAAATGAACTAACTCGATTAACTTCAAACTTGAGATGACTTGAGCATGAAATAGTCCAACCTGACTAAAACTTAACTCGAGCCGATGAAAAGCTCGAGGTGAATCAAACATGAAATAATCAGACTAGACCAAAACTTGATCCAAATTGACCCAAAACCAAAATGATCTAAATAAATTGGACTGAAACTTGAATTATTATGGAATTGCAATTTAAGTATTAGATACCTTTAGTTATTCAGATTATGGAATTTTTATTCAGTCATAATTTTACTCATATTAGAATTAGAATTAGAATTGCACTTCCACAGTTTACTTCCAATTTTAGGTGTGGAACAGGTTCTTAATAGAAACAATCATGTTTATTACTTTAGAAACTTTTGTGGCTGCTCGTTCCTTGCTCCATCTCTGTGGAACTATGGTTGATACAACTTAATTTGTTGTGTTTCAGGTGTGCAATATGCCGAGTGGACTATGAGGATGGGGATACATTGACCTTGCTTCCATGCAAGCATGCCTACCATACGGAATGCATAAGTAATTGGTTAAAAATAAATAAGGTATAAATGCCTAAGAATGTTTCTTGTCAATTTGATCTTTGTCGTGAATATTTCCTTCAATCAATAGTTGTTTTGGCCTTTCCCGTGACTAACACATTAGCTCTGATGTTTTCTATTTCTTCTTTTCGTAATCTAATTTGATCCCATATTACTGACTTTCCACCGAAAAGTAGTCACGGGTTTGTCACATAATGGCCATCTGGCGACTCAGGATACCAAGAAAGCGTTGACGTAAGCAAGACTGAATTGCAGGAGCTCTTAAGTAGCATTAAGATACTCTTGTAATTAGTGAAGAGTAGTAGTTACTAATTGGCAAGTAGGTGGATGCTGTTGTAATTAGAAGAGTTAGGTGTGGTCAGTAGGTGAAAAAGTTAGGAGGTAAATGGTAAATGTTGATCAAAAGTAGTTTGAAGTTGATTTTTATCTATAAGAAAGGCACTTTTGGCTTGTAATTTTCAATTTTAGAGATGAAAATTGGGTTCTACATAAAGCTTTTCTCTCTTCCTTTCTGCCAGTGTGCTAGTAAAGGGTTTCTTTCTAGAAGTGAGTGAGTGCCTAGTGCCTAAACCTCCAAGTTTATAACCCGGGTTGTGCCTACCTTGGGGAAGTTGGGTTGCCTGAAGTAGCTACTTCAAGGGGTATGTGAGCTAAGCGGCACATCTGTAACTAGTCAAAGAGTTACCCCATGATGTGTGGTATTGGAGCCAAGGTTACGTGTCGAGTTGGTGATTCGTGACCACAGAGATAAGGCCATAGCGCCAGCTAGCAACTCAAGCTTACAGAGGAGGCATAACGTAATGGAGGCCAGCGTGGGCCATAGGGACAACTCTGTCCTGATAGAAGCTGTGGCTATCAGAGACACCAGGCTTGCCAAGCTTGAGCTTACCGTGGGTGATGATGTTCATGACAATCTTGATGAGGTAGAGGTGTATGACAGGATGCAAGAGGGTGTCTGGCATCCTGAGGAGAGGTTGGAGGAGATGACAAGCGACCTTGGACGAAAGAAGGTAGGAGATTTCCGTAGAATGTGTGTGATCTCTCTTTGGCCATGGGGTAGCCGAAGCCCTCATTTAATTACTTCAGAAAGGATATGAAGAGTGGCAAGGAGAAGGGTGGGAGGAGATTGACACAAAGTACGCAAACCAACCAAGCAAAGACAAGGAAAAGCTGGCAGTGAACACGAATTGGTGTTACATAGTTACAGAGCTTAAAATGGTTTGTTGACCACCCTCAGAAAACCGAATTAATCACCTCGATTTGTTATGTAACATCCATGATACCTCGCTTTTGTAACAGTGAAATCACAGCCATGATGACTTGGCTGTCAAACGAGCTTTAGGTGACTTCACCCAATGTAGGGGTCTTTAACTTCAAAGCTGCGCATCTTTCTCTTAGTAGCTTCACTACGATCCTATCTTTCTCTTTAGACTCCACAGAGTTCTTGATCATAAATATTATACAACAGTCACAGAAATTGGATTTTTTTTTTTTAAAACAAAAATAAGGAGCCTTTATGTCCTATATTTGCAGACAAATGAAAGCCATTTTAACACTATTACAGAATGCGTTGTACATACTATTACAGAAGTAACTTTATGCAATAGTTGATCTCGTGACAGCTTGCTAATTCTTTATGTAGCAGCTTTTATAAGATACCATATTTGAGACATTTCTTACTGACAAGAACTTTATACTGCAGGTATGTCCAGTTTGCAGCACAGAGGTCTCAACGTCAAGCAACAACTAGTGTAGATATTTCAGACTGCCCTTAGTTGTTAAAGAAGATTATGGTTTCTCTTGAATGTTGAAAGAAAAAATATCATTTACAGGTACCTGACGCGTAACATTTTTTTCTTTCGCATTTCTCCTAGGACCCTGAGATTTTGTAATGTTTTTGAAGTATCACCGTCTGTTATTTGGTGTCATTTTTGGTGACTCTCACTTTCACTGTGGTAAGCTACCTGTTAGTAGTATTTTGGGCGTCATGTTCTACAGATAGAAGTGGATCAGTGGAGAAAAAATGAATTTGTTTAGGGGCTTCTATACTAATAATGTGGAAAAATAGTTCTTCTCCTTTAGTTCGCTTCACTGAAGCATAATTTTCGGGGCTGTTGAGGGCAGTTTTGTCACTTCATAAATTTGACACTCTTTTTTGGGGGTAGTTGAGAGACTTTTTTGAGTGATACGTTAGCTGCTACTAACGGGCATGACATATGCGTGATAGTGAGATCATCTGGGAAAAAAATGTCAAATAATAGTGTACAGAGAACCATTATAATAACTCTGATTATCTAAAAATGTTTTCGGAAATTATCACTTAGGTATCTTGAGGTTTGACCATTTATTACCTAGATATTTTGATATTTTAATGTATATAATTGGTACCTTGAGGCTTATATATTTTATTACTTAGATACCATAAAATTTTATCGATAAGATATCCTTTTGTCAAAATTCGATAAATTTTTGTTGGAAAATGTTGAAATTATTGAACATGATTCTGATAATATAATAGTATCTTCATTAAGATTTGTTAATTTTTGTTCCGGAAAAAGCTAAAATGATACATAATTTTAATAGAATTTAGGTAGTTTATATTAATATTCAATGAATATTTTGTGAAATTCACTAAACTTTTTATGAAAACATTTGTATAACACATATATTATTATAAGTACGTACTATAATAGTTTTTATAATGTTGGACGTATATTTACAAAAAATTATCAAATTTTAATATAGGCTACCTAGTGATAAAATATTTGAACTTAAGGGTATTTCATTGTTATTAAAATGTCAGGATATCTGTATGATAAATGAGCAAATTTTAGGGTATTTAAATAATGACTTCATTTGGACAAAAAGAAAAGAAAAAAAAAGTGATGATTTCCCAAGTATTTTACTTGATCAAAAGGTACTTGTATGAGACTGAGCATGTTCAAGTTTCTGGCCGCACAGGGAAAGACTACTAATCAGTTAGCTGTTGAATTTTGTTTAGTATTTTATGAAATCATTCTCCATTCTAGTTTTCAAGATTCTGCCGAGCTGGTTTGTTGCATATTGAAAATGTACTTAGTCTTACCTCTATTTTTGTCAAGCGGTAGATTTTGAGACTTAAATCTCTCTAGAAAATTGTTTTCAAAACTAATGTGATCCGCGAGTGCTGCCTTGATCATGGATTATGGAACAATTGTGTTGATGAGTAGATATAAGTTGCTTTAAAACCTTGAGTTTTACAAAAAGTTGAATAAAAAGGCTATACAGCTATTAATTTTGGTATATGTTTTTAATCGTGTTTATGGACGGCTAGTAGCCACTGCAAATGTTTCATTGTCCAATCACTTATTTCAAAATTTGTTGCACAATAGCCATTATATTATAGAATGATCTTTATTTAATTTTACGATTGATGCTTCCGGGGTTTAGAAATTCAGTGCAATGCTCAAACTCGCCCCTAAGTTGCACCTTTTTAACCATATCGTTGAGATGCCCGTTAGAACACACACGATGGTCGAGTTCGACCTTTTCAGGAGTATCTTTTAAGTTTCGGGCCAATTAGACTATGCTATTGTCCGAGTATAAGTACTTTGGATGGATTGAAGTGTCTCAGAAACATACATGGACAGAACTAGAGTGCTGAGCTAAACCTGGTAGTCTTCTTCTTAGGTTTACTCAACCTGGGCCACTAACTATTAATTGACTTTAAGGCAACTCATTTTGTTTTTAAACCTATTCAAAATTCATAAACCCAAAATACCCAAATCAGAACTACTTTATCAAGGGGGAAAAAAGTTTACTTAATAAATGCCCTACTAAAAGTACAAGTCTAAGGTACCTACAATTCAACTAGAAGTGATCAGCTGACTTTATATTTGAAATAGAAAATTGAAATGGAGAAAAATAAAAAATAGTATCCTAATAATAATATAATATTTCCAAAATCTGTAGAAAAACAGATAAAAATTTCCACATTTCCTAGGATTATAAGTTCCCCACATCTCTGAGTTATGCTGATCACATAAGGGTCTCCAGTGGAACTATTGGAGAACTATGGGTACACTCCTTAACTATCAGTCAAAATCAAATAGACCTCTTACATTTTGATTTCATCAAATATTATCAATTTATATCAATTACTCATTATTGTACAACAGTAGCAGCCCCAGTGCCCCAAGGACTCCCTCATTAGCAGGGTTTGGGAGGAGTTTGATGTATGCAGCCTTACCACTTCAGAGTGATACCCTGACGAAAGGCTGTTTTCGAGACATGATTATTGTAATTTATTCATATATTTGGCCCCTTAAGTAATCAAAATCATGTACACCACTTCAAATCACGTCAAATGATTTGATAACTGATAGAACTATAGAGTTGAAAGAAATTACATAAACAGTCTAATTAATATAAACTGATATTGAGAGACGAATTTGATGAAATTGAAAAAAATAAGAGGTCTCTTTTAATTCAAACAACAAATTTAGAGGGTGTTAATGTTAATTATCCTTCCCCTAATAAGGATTCCAAAAGAGCAGCCTCCTCCTCCTGCGGTGTTACATGTAACTCATCATAATCAACACGAGATCGGAAAAAAGGAGATTGGAAGGGGGATGAGACATACCACCAAGGCGTTGAACTCGGTCTCCTCATCTATGGCGCTTACGACTGCAGGGTCATCCAAGAGATCCTAGCATGAAACACAAAGGCCTCAAGATAATGAATTTTGAGCTAGTTATTGCATGTTTGGCTGTTACGTAATAGTAGTTTCTGTAACAGCTTCCACAATCCTCATATATTGTATTCTATTTACTAAAATACAATTACAAATGTATTTTATGTGTTCAGAAGTATCATAAGTAAGAAAATTGATGGTTGTATGGCGGTTGTATAGCTATTTATTCAACTCTGCAAACAGAAATTTAAAAGCAACTTATATATCTTTAAGAAAACCAATGTGATCCTCAAACTAGGATACTTACATCATCAGCAATTTGCAAAATGCCATTTTGGTCCTGCAACAAAATTAACAAGACGACGATAATGGATTAACGGATGCTTTGGGGAAACCCCCTTTATGTACAATTAAGTAGAAAGACAGTTCACAAGATAGTTTGAAGGAAAAAATTATGTTACCCAGGCATGGATATAGGAGTCGAACGCAGGTACCAGTCTAGAGGTGAGAGACTTGGCAATTTAGTAAGATTGTTCCACATTTTCTATCTAATTTAAAGTATTTAAGCATTACACCAATGTCAATTATCTTTCTTTTCTCTGACGAATACTTAAGGGCTGTAAGGAGAATCAATGTAACTATGAAAAAAAAAATTCTGCACAAATAACATGTTGGTTCCTCAAGTGCCCTTGAATAAGGATACTTGGACACTGTATGACACTTGCATACAATTTAAACTAGATAGAAAACACAGAACAATCTTAAAGAGTAGCCTGAGTTTGACCTTTGGACACATACCCGTGTTTGAATCTCATACCCAAGTCTAGGTAACATAGATCAAAGCGGAGACTAGCAAATACCTTAACTGCAACGAAGAGAAGTGGATCGGATGGCGTATATATCATATAATGGGCTCCATCCTAAGGGCCAAACAAAGAAACATTATCATTTAAAAAGGCCAAAATAATGTAAGGATAGAGACGATTAGCAGAAAGATATCATCACCCTCCTTTTATTCGGATGAAAAGTATTTTTCTTTCAAATAATATTTAGTACCAAGATATTTTTATCTTTTAAAAAAGTTCTTCAAAATTTATTTTTGTCCAGTTTTAAAATAATTTTCATTGCAATACTTTGCACCAACTTTAAAAGAAGAAAAGGACTTCAGTCCGATCACACAGAACCTAATTCATGAACTGTGATACTTTTAAAAGAATAAATATTTTCAAATAGGAGTGCGAAGAAGCTGAGCTAGCTCATGAGACTCATTATTTAGCATAAAGGCCCAACTCGTTTCAGGCTCAATAGAGTTTAGCTAGTTCATTTAGCTCTGTGAGCCTCAATGAACCAGTATCGAGCTAAGTTATGAGCCTAAATGCACCTTAACAAGCCAAGCTCGAGGTCGAAGCTTGTTTGAGTCAAGCTTGACCTCAACCGAGCAGAGTTGTTCAAGCGCTTGAGCTCTAAGTCTCCGACCTTGGTGAGTTTGAGATACGCAAGATGTTGGAGCTCAGTCTCAAGCCTAACAAGACGAGCTCAGCAACTCATTTGCAATCATGCCTTCAAACATAGAAGCGGTAGTGAATCATATTACAGACTTACAATATGGAAACAAGTAATTTCCACACCTTCTGTTGGCACACCATCTACGTTATCTCCATTATCTGCAGAATTGAGAACATGCCTCATTGAAGATCTCCAAAAAATGTCATTAATATTTGGGTTAATTATAATATAATACCCCGGATTTAGTGAAATTTCAAAATGAGTTTTTGTAAACCAATTTTCAAAATAAATTCTTTAGTCCACTTCGGTTATAATTAATATGTCAGTACAACTGATGTGTATACTTGACTGGATTTTAGGAAGAAAATGGAATACCTGTATTAAGCACAATGTTTTACATTTGATAAAAAAAAAAAAAAAAAAAGGACAATGTTTTGTACATAATTAAAAAAAAAAAAAAGTACTCAACAAATTCCATAGTGACACCTCACCCCGACCCATCCTCTCCTTTGACACTTCCACCTTCCGTTATTTTACTTTGAACTATTATAATGAGAATTCATATAGTAAGCTGAACGACATTGGAGGCAATTACCTGAGCGAGATTCAAATATGCTGTCTTCTGAATAGCAAAATCCTCCTCGAGCTGTATAACAAAATCTGTTTTAGAATTCAAAAGGTGAAAACGAACTGTGATCAGAAAAATAAAACACACATCTGAAAGAATCTAAGCATTCCACTATCAGAGGTGTAAATGAGTCAAGCTAGCTCGCAAACCCTAGTGATCTTATTTGCTACGCAGCTTGAAAGAAGAGGCTATTTCCAGCTCGAGCCAAGTCACGCTTACTAGTTAAGCTAAGCGAGGTGAGCCCGAGCTTTCAGTTGCTTATGAGCTTAGATAAAGTTAAATGAGTCAATTGCTAGCTAAATGTGAGTCTAATGTACTTGAATGAGACAAGTTTGAGAGTTAATGACCCAAGCTCGAGATTAAATTAGTTTAACCGAAGCTGAACTAGAGCCTCACAAGCTAGAACTGTGCTCAATCAAGCCAAGGCAAGCTCGAGTGAGCTCAAAGTATGGAAACTCAAGGATCTTCAAGCCAAACTCGAACTGAACAAAGTGCTGTTGAGCCAAGCCCTACACTTACCAACTCGGGCTCGATTCACCTCATTTACTTCACAACAGTCAAACAGAAATGAAGTTTATGATACCATACCCACTTTGCACCAAATGCATGTGTATCTTGGCAAGGGCATATGTTGCAGTTGGAAGAATTGCCTCAATTTCCTCATCACTCACCTGTAAAATGGATTCACATCACAAAGTATGTGCATCCGGTTTGCAACATTCAGTGCTATGTTGTCAAATCATGCCAAAAAAAAGAAGAAAGTATTAGACTGACATACAGCCGACCATCCCTCGATATTTGTGCTCTTCAGGATCTGAATGGGCCTAAAAGCAAAATTTCTCTGTTAGTTACACATCCAGATATACTGTAAATGAGCTGAGTGAGCTCAGTGACGACTATAAAGCTTAAAAAGCTCGGCTTGTTTCGAACTCAAACTAAGTTGAGCGCAGGCTAGGCAAGACTTGAGCTTAGAGACTCATGAGCCTAAATGAACTGATCCCGATCGCAATCGTGCGCCTAAATATGCTCGGCTGAGCTATGTTCAAGCCTAAATGAGTTAACTTGAGTCTAATTGAACCCAAATGAGCCTAAATCAAGCTTAAATGAGCCTAAATAAGGCAACCTTAGCTCAAAGCTCAGCAAGCTTAGCTGAACCCAACTTGAGCTTCAAGTCTCGAGGCTTAGTGAGCTTTGAGTTGAGCTGAAGCAGAGCAACATGATGACCGATTGAGCCTCAATCTTAATGAGCCTAGGCTTGGCTTGACTCATCTACACCCTTATCCAACTATGACAGAGTTTCAACCTCTTGAGAAATCAAATAGCTCAAATGGCTGCCACCTTACTTACGTATCAACTGGGCACAGCAGCATACACTCATCCCCATTTGTGCTTCTAAATACTCTTCTTATTGTACATTCCAATGGAAGGTTATTTGTCGGATCCACCTAGGCACAAGCATTGAAAAAAGAAATTCATATCATGAAACCAAATAAACTTACGCAACAGATATTTCGGTAGTTGTTTCGCATTTGTCTGTTGTAATAATGCTTTTTAAACAACCTTCATAATGACTACATATCCTGTTGCATCTATTCAATCATATTTATAAATGCATTTACATATAAAAACTATCAAGATAGTATAAAAACTAAAGAGGACTAAATTTACTTAGGCTTGGTTAGGTTTGAATATTTATCACTTAAATACCATTACCTTTCAATATATACAATGAAACGCCCTGAGATTTAAAAATTTTGTCACTCGGATATCTTTCAATGGAAGTAAATTTCCGCCTAATGAATATGACACGTGATTACTATAGCATGCATGTCTCGTGTTAGCATTTACCGACAAAAGCTTCCGTATTTGGACAAAAACTAATTAGATGCCGGCTTAGAGTCCTAATATTCTAGGAAGCATGGATACGGATAGGATACAAAATAGAATACAATACCGATACGCCAATACATAATTTTTCAAAAAACTAGGATGCGACACCTTGGGGACACATTACTTAAAAATTATGTATTTTTTTAGATATATATCCATGTAACTAATGAAAAAACATGAGTTATAAACTTAAAAAAGAAAAAAAAAAAAAAAAAAAATAAAATAACACACCGCCACCCTGGAACCTGCTTTCTCCTTTTTTTCATCACGCTTTCTCTCTTTTAAATTTTTCTTATCAGAAAAACTATAATACAATTGAAAATATCAGTTTATTTTCAAAATTTTAATTATAATAATATTAAATTTATATAATATAATTTAACTATTTAATATGCATACTATTGTATCATTTAATAATATATTATAATATTACATTTTTAAAGTCAAACCGTCAAAAATGTGTTGCAACATATAGGAAACATGTCGCAAATTCAAAATTCAAAAAAACTAATCGGATACTTTTTTCAAGTGTAGGACACATATTGAAAGAGTGTCGGAAACGTATCGGAAATTCAAAATTTAAAAAAAAGAAGTATCAGATATTTTTTTCACATATCGGACATGTATCGGTACGTGTTGGAACGGACACCAATACTTTGGCCAAAAAAGAGTATTGATGTTTCCTAGCTAATATTATTCATGGCACCATGAGTCATATTAATGGATTTTTGAGGGAAAATATTGGAAAATTCCTACAAAAATTCAGTAGATTTCGGCTTAGGCTACCTATAAATTGTCAAAGTCAACATAGCCATACACTTAGTTGATTTGCAAAGGGATTGAAGGGCTTTACGTTATTAGTTATGGTTTTTATTATTACATTATGTAATTTTAAGGACATCTTGTTCTTAACCTTTTGTAAATTCTCTCTCTCTTAATACTATTTCTTTTTCCAATAAAAAAAACATTTTCAGCTGAAAAGTTCATGAAACCCTCACAGACAGGCATTTAGACTAATTTACTAAATGAACGTAACTTTAGACTAAAATATTATTTCATAAATTCACAAGACCCTTACATAACGTCATTTTGGACTAATTTACTAAATGCCCGTAAATTTTGGATTAAAATATTATTTCATAAGTTTACGAGACCCTTAACTACTGTCATTTGGACTGATTTATTAAATGCTGGTGACTATTAAATTAAAATATTATTCCACAACGTTTGTGAACCGAAAAAATCAATACACTAAATACAACGGTACTATCCAATATTTAATCAACACAAGCAACAATGGCAGACTAGGAAATCAAGGAGACATACAATGGTGATAATTCGTTTAGAGGAAACCATAAGAACCCTCCCCTGTTCATCCACCACAAACCCCGCCGGAGGCTTCGGCAAAGGCATCGCCAAATCTCCACCACCTTCCTCCTCCGCCGCTTCTAGATCCTTCTCCTCCATTTCCACATCGTCCAAGCTCATCTCCATGGGAATTTCACTCTTCTTTTTCTTCTTCTTCTTTTTATTGCTCGTCTTCACCGATCCACCGCTGCCATGTTGATTCGCACCTCTGCAAAGAATCGATTTAGGTTTTCGATTACAGCAGAAGGTTTTGAGATTGAGAATTGGAAAAATTAGTGTTTTGGAAGTGGGAAATTGGGGTGTTTGAGGATTGATGAAGGTGTTAAGGGCAAACATTGGGGGAAATTAGGGTTTTAGAGGGATTGGGGTATTGAAATGGATAACTCAGTGCTTTTAGAACAATAAAACTATTCCTCCCCCCCCCCCCCAAAAACCCCAAAAAAAAAAGAAGTTATTTATGCTATTAGATTGCTTACAACGGTGTCCTATTTTTAAAAAATAGGACTTCATAAAAAAATGAGACTTTTTCTCTCCAACCGTGTCCCATTTTTTAAGCCCTATTTTTTAGATATTTTAATATTTAATATTATTTATACTATTTTAATTAATTCAAAGTAAAATATAAAAATACATTAAAAACAAATATAATTAAAAAATAATTAATTATATTGAGAGAAAAAAATTAAAATTACAAAAATTAAGATTTATATTGATAAAAAATAACGTAATATGAATAAGTAAATTAAAAAAGTACTCAAATTCAGTACATAAAATTTATTAATATTTAAAATATATATTTAAATAAAATTAATATATTTTATTAATTAAAATAATTAAAAAATATAAATTTAATTAAAAATTTATAAAAAATATAAATGGGGCTTCACCTCTAATAATCTCTTAAAATTAAAATTACAAATCCAATGGGAGCCCCAAGAAAATGCGGCACATAGTCTTAGTCTCTTATTTTTTTAAACTTATTTAAATTAGTCTTTTATTTTTTATTTTATTTAAATTTGTTTCTTATTTTTTGTCTTGTTTAAAATGGTCATTCATGTCTAATTTTATGACAAAACTAGTTTCTTATATTGTAACTAAAGTTAGGTAAAAATTAAAAAGACGAGGGACCAATATTTTATGAAACAAAACATGAGGGACCATTTTAAACAAAAGAAAAATAAGAGATTAATTTGAATAAATTTAAAAAAATGAGGGATTGATTTGAATAAAATAAAAGATAACAGTCCAATTTAAATAAAACTGGAAACATGAGAGACTAAAGGTGTAAATAACTCCAAAAAAAAAAAAAAAAAAAAATCGGTTATGGAAAGTCTGGCCAAGATATGTTCCGAAGATGGTGAAATATACACAATCTTATTGATGTAGGATATTACCTAGTCGGGAGGATGTTTTTTGAATGGCCCCAACTTTAAAATGTAAGAACGAAACAATAATGATAAAATTAAGTTAAATCCAAAATTAAATGAAAGAAAATAGTATCAGTGTGCAGTCAACTATTCAAAAATAGTATCTTAAAAAATAATATTATTGATAATTACAAATAGGATATTAATAATTTTATAAAAATTATGGTTATTATTACTGTAAGTTATTTTATTATTTTGACACTAATTTTTTTTATTTGATAATAATAAGACTAAAAGAAGTATTATTTTTGAAAGGAGGTTGATCAAATAACTCCCAAGTATATTTAATTTATATAATAATATTATAAAAATAATGCTAAATAAATTATTTTTAAAATAAATAATTTTTTATATGAAATATATAAATTAAATATTTATTTTAAATATACATGACGTTAATCTTGATATAAATATAAATAATAAAGTTTAATTTTTAGGGTTTTGTTAACTAGGCCGGGATACATGAGGCTGAAGGAGAATCTGGCTCAATGTTCCACTGCAAGATTCTTATTATTTTTTTTTTTTTTTGTACCTTGAACATTTTTTTAATATACTGTAACATTATAATCTTTTATAAATTAGAAAATAATTTAAAAAGGGGTTGATAAACTTATAATGTGATACACAAAGAGAGTTGATAAGTTTGGTTTAACAGAAAAATAGATTAAGATTTTAATCATTGAGTCAAATTAAAAAAAAAAAGAAAAAACTAAAAATAGATACAACAACAACAAACTAGTGCCTCAATGCTAGGAAGAAACGATATTTCTTAAATATTCTATTTTTTAGAAGTTTTTTTTGTTGCACAAAAAATATATTTGTTTGGTTCTTTCATGTTGTTTTCACGTATATGTTATAAATTTTCTCAATGCTTTGAATATCTTATTGATAACTATTGATAAAACAATACCCGAATAAAGGATATGTGGCCACGGGGACTGAAGTGCATCTCGAACTGAGATGCATCCAAGGGGGCGACTTTGAAGCTCTAACTTTGACCGAGAAGAAATGAACGCATCTTGCTAGCAAGATACATTCCGGACCATGGATAGTCTTGTATTAACACCTTAATGCAACACGCATCTCGGGTCCGGTGAGGCATCACGCCCCAAGATGGTGGCTCCCCCAAGGACTAGTCAGCGATGACTACTCACTACCTTGATTCGGACAGACGACAACCTGAAGCTGTGGGTCCAAAGCCAAGGGGTATCTCGCCCTCCGTCCAATTCCAGGCGAAATATACCCCCCATTGAAGCACAACTTTCCAACTATTTCTTGAGGAAAAACTCTATAAATCGGGCTTAGGACCTTAGAGAAAGGTAGATCACTACTCCTACTCCAAAAGCAATTGGAGAACCCCGAGAGCAGAGGCATCATCCACTCTTTTCGTTTCTTTCATTACACTTGTATTTAAACATTCTTGTAATCCAATTCATTAAGTCAATAAAATCTAAGGTTTGAGTCTGACTTTCCATTGAAAGAATATGTACAAAAACACTTATATTTCAATAAATTGTTTGAAGAAACAAAAGTAGAAAACTAAAATGAAATTACGATGCAAACGTTTTCTTATTTTCTCAAATTAAGTATTGAATTTAAGTGGAAAAAAACAATTAAATTACATGTCACGCTCTATGTCAGAGTATCGGTCTTTTTTTGCTTTTATTATTTTGTACAAAATATGTAATGTAAAATATAATATCAATTAAGTAAATGGATTAGTTGATGGGGGAGTACTTGCTTAATAAAACCGGTTACCCAACTAGTAGTAGGTAAGATTAGGTAGATGTTGCTTGTAAGCAAGCCTTAGCAATTAATGTAGTTGTTGAAGTAGGGGATTAGCATTTGGAGCCATGTGGGTTCCCTCCTCCCCTCTATATAAGTTATGTGAATTATTGTAATGAGGATTATCCAAAATGAAATGAAATGAATTAATTCTCTAGTCTTCTCCCTCTTCAACGATCTCCTTCCCTTCTCTTTTTTATTCTAAAATTCTCTCATTTTTCTTATCTTATTCTCTAATCACTTCCTAATCTCTATTCCCTATCTCCCTTTCGGTTCTTTCTCTAAAAAATTATTCAAATCACGGACTTAGGTTCATGACATTATATAAAAACATCATTAAATAATTTGTTTTCCTTAGTTCTATAGCCTTTTTAAAATCTAGAGATTGTGAAAGATGTATTGACGTTAACCACTATTTAGTTTGATAACTTCGTTGATAAAAAAAAAAAAATAATAATAAAAATTAAAAAAATTAAAAAAATAAAAATAAAAATAAAATTTTTTGATAACTTCGATGTCGTGGCAAACTCTAAAATAAATATTTAGGTATATACTTCCAAAATGTCCCTGAGTATGCGGGAGCCCTTGTTGCACTGAGACTATTGTTGTTGTTATTCCAAAATGTGATTGTATGCTTCTTAGGTTGGGGGTCATCGGACACAGCCTCCCTTTAAGGGTAGCACCTTGAAGGGGTAAGGCTGCGCATATTTTCTCCCCCCAGACCCTGCTTATGCGGGAGTCTTGTGGCACTGGATTGGTTGTTGTTGTTGTTGTTGTTGTTGTACTTCCAAAATGTGCTTGTAATTTGGCTAGGGGAAGCCACTGTTGGAGGGATACCCAAATGTAGGTATAGCTGATGATATTGATTCGAAGAAGTCCACTTCAGGCTATCTGACAATATATGGGGAGCGGTATCATGCAATCAAAATTGCAAAAATGTGTTGCCTTTAGCTATTGGAGCAGAGTCCATAATTGAAGCCTGCAAGGAATTCTTGTCAAGATTTTCGAAGAGGTATTACGTTGGAAAAGTATTCACTTCATTGTGACAATCAAAGTGCTATTTGTCGACAAAGAATGTGTTAGGTATATGTCTCAAAATTACTTGGCGCATTAAGAAGAAGGGCCGTGAAGACCCCGATCGATCGAGAAACAGGGTTTACGCACTTCTATAAATACGGACGTAGGGTACGTCTCAAAGCATCCAAAGTCATACGAGAGGCTTTCCCTTTGCGGCGCCGCAACCAAGAATATTGAGTGTGTGAGAGATTCATTGTAATTCGTCTTCTTCTTTTGTTCAATAATAAAAGCTCTGATCTTCGCCCGTGGTTTTCTCCCCTTTCAATTGTAAAGGGGTTTCCACGTAAATCCTTGTGTCTATTGTTTCGTTTCTCTTTTAGTCCGATTGTTTCTCGTTATTTTCGTGGTATTTGATTCGATTGAGATCCGAGTATATTGTTTATTTCCGGATAAATTGGTATCAGAGCTTGGTTCTTCGAATTGATACAAGGGCTTCAGGTATCAAAACTGAGGTTGAGAAATTCAATGGTCAGGGAAGCTTTAACTTATGGCAAGTCCGTGTGAAAGGACTCCTGACTCAGAACGGCTTGGAGAAAGCACTGAAGGGGAAAGAGAAGAAACCATAAATGTTGACCGAGGCACAATGGGAAGAGTTGGATGAGAAGGCTCTCACGGCTATACAGATGTGTTTGGCTGACGATGTTTTGTCAGAGGTATTGGAGATTAAAACCGCAAAGGAGTTATGGCAGAAATTGTTAGACATGTTTTGCCACAAGTCAGTCTCCAACAAACTCGCAGTGAAACGGCGGTTGTACACTTTTGGTATGTCAAAAGGTACATCTCTTAAAAACCATCTTAGCGAATTTACCTCAATTATTCATGAATTAAAGGCTTTGGATGATGTCCCAAAGGACGAGGATCAAGCTATGATATTACTGTGTTCGCTCTCTAATGCGTATAAGGGCTTCGTAGAAAGCATGATATACGGGGGTAGGCCAACTATTACTGTTGATGATGTAAAAAGAAACCTAGTGAGTAAAGAACGGGTAGATAAGGAATTATCTGACTCGGTGAATGACTCGGGTAGTGGCTTACATGTGAGAGGTCGATCAGAACATAGGGGATCCAATGGTGGGAATAAGTCTAGGTCCAAATCTAGACATAAGAACCTGTCGTGTCACTATTGTCACAAAAAAGGGCACATAAAGAAAGACTGTTACAGATATAAGAATAAATCAAAAGAGGGTAACAGGGGTGACCAGGGTAAAGACAAGTCCGCTGAGGCTAGTGTTGTAGAGGAGGATAGTGAAGGGGAATTTCTATTAGTTGCTGATTCTCAGTCCAGGTCCATAGATAAGTGGGTCATGGATTCGGGTTGTTCGTTTCATGTTACTCCAAACAGAGACTGGTTCTCCACGTGTAAGTCTATACAAGGCGGGGTTGCCTTGATGGGTAATGATGCTACTTGTAAGGTAGTGGGTGTTGGAACAGTCCGTGTGAGAATGTATGATGGAACTATTAGAACCTTAAGTGATGTTCGTCACGTCCCGGATTTGAAAAAGAACTTGATTTCTCTAGGTACTCTTGAGTCTAATGGGTACAAGTACACTACTGAAGGTGGAGTCATGCGGGCCAGTAAGGGTGCGTTAATTGTGATGAAAGGAAATAGGGTTGGTACTTTGTATGAGTTTGCAGGTACAACCGCGATAGGTGCAGTTGTTGTTTCCACATCTGCTATGACAGATGCAGAGGTCACAAGACTATGGCACATGAGAATGGGTCATATTGGTGACAAAGCATTGTCTGAGCTGAGTAAGAGGGGACTTCTTTGTGGTCAGTTAACAGGACTGATGGAATTCTGCACTGTATTTATAGGAAGCAAAAGAGAGTTAGCTTCAAGGCAGCAGTGCATCAGACCAAAGGAACATTAGACTACATACATTATGATCTGTGGGGACCTTCCAGAGTGGCCTCTAAAGGTGGGTCCAGGTATCTTTTAACGTTCACTGATGACTACTCACGTAAAGTTTGGGTCTATTTTCTTAAGTAGAAAATTGAAGTGTATGATATCTTCATGAAGTGGAAAGTTCTGCTTGAAAAACAGACAGGGAAGCCGATCAAGAGGTTGAGGACTGATAATGGTCTTGAGTTTGTCGAAGGGGACTTCACTAAATTTTGTGAAGATCAGGGCATAGTCAGACAAAGGACATGTACAGGTCGACCTCAGCAAAATGGAGTGGCTGAAAGGTTAAACAGGACGTTACTTGAGAAGGCTCGTTGTATGCTTTCAAATGCAGGTTTAAAGAGAGAATGGTGGGCAGAAGCAGTTAGCATGGCTTGCTACCTTGTGAACAAGACACCGCATTTTTCATTACAGATGAAGACTCCTGAAGAGGTATGGTCTGGTTCAACTTCTGATTATTCTCAGATCAAAGTTTTTTGTTGTCTTGCATATGCATATGTTAATGATGGAAAGCTGGAGCCTAGGGCCAAGAAGTGCATCTTTCTTGGTTATACGTCAGGTGTGAAGGGATATAGATTGTGGGATCCATGCGTTCAGAAGTTTCTGACTAGTAGAGATGTTACTTTCGATGAGTATGCTCTACTTAATCCGCCACACACACCCTCCATTGACATAGATACAGTTCAGGTTGAGACACCTAGCGATACAGAGATACAGTTAGATCAGCAGATTGTTCAGCTAGAGAGTATTCCAGCACCTCAGGTACGGGTTTTTGATGTTGTTACTGATAATGCAGAAACAGGTCAGCAGATGGAGAATATTACTATAGCTGGTGGTAGACCGAGGCGACATATTAGGCCTCGTGAGAGATATGGGTATGAGGAGATAATAGCCTATGCCCTCTCTACTGCTGAAACGTTAGATGACAGTGAGCCGACTTCGTATACAGAGGCTATATCGAGATCAGATGCTGAGAAGTGGCTCGTTGCTATGAATGAAGAGATGCTGTCGCTTCATAAGAATCAGACTTGGGAATTGGTGAAGCCTCCTACAGGGAAAAGACTGGTTGGATGCAAATGGGTCTTCAAGAGAAAAAAGGGCATTCCTGGAGTGGAAGATGCGAGATACAAGGCACGTTTGGTAGCTAAAGGCTACAGTCAGGTACAAGGTGTTGATTTTCATGATATTTTCTCACCTGTAGTTAGACACACTTTGATTCGTGCATTATTGTCTTTGGTTGCCATGCATGATTTTGAACTTGAACAACTGGATGTCAAAATTGCATTCTTGCATGGTAAACTAGAAGAGAGTATTTTTATGCATCAGCCCGAGGGTTTTGTTGTTGAAGGAAAAGAAGGCCATGTGTGTTTGCTTAGAAGGTCTTTATATAGTTTAAAGCAATCTCCTAGACAGTGGTATAGGAGATTTGATCAATTCATGACAAGTCATGATTACATCAGGAGTAAGTACGACAGTTGTGTATACTTCAGAAAGATAGATTCAGGCTTTGTTCATTTGGTTTTGTACGTTGATGATATGTTGATTTCAGCACGAGACATGAAAGATGTCGATGATTTGAAATTAATGCTGAAGAGTGAATTTGAGATGAAGGATCTTGGAGCAGCTAAGAAGATATTAGGCATGGAAATTCATAGAGACTGAGAAGCTGAAAAATTATACTTGTCTCAGGAGAAGTATATTGAGAAGGTTTTAGACAGGTTTCATATGAAGGATGCTAACCAGGTTAGCACGCCCTTAGCAGCTCATTTCAGACTCTTAGCGTTAGATTCGCCTTAGACTGAGGAGGACGTCAGGTACATGTCTCAGATTCCTTATTCTAGTGCAGTGGGCAGTATTATGTATGCGATGGTCTGTACGTGTCCAGATATTGCTTTTGCTGTGAGCAGAGTTAGTAGGTACATGGCAAATCCGGGCAGAGAACATTGGCATGCAGTAAAGTGGATTCTCAGGTATCTTCGTTGAACCTCTGATTTGTGTTTGGAATATGGGAAAAGTAAGTGCTATTTGGTTGGGTATGTAGATTCTGACTATAGTGGAGACCTTGATAAGAGAAAGTCCACTTCAGGGTATGTGTTTTGTTTAGGTGACACGGCTATCAGTTGGAGAGCGTGTTTGCAGCCTGTTACAACACAATCTACTACCGAGGCCGAGTACATGGCAGTAACAGAAGCGTTCAAAGAAGCCATCTGGTTGAGAGGACTGATCAGTGAAATCAGTGTTGAGCAGGGGACAGTTAAAGGTTACTGTGATAGCCAGTCCGCTATCCACCTAGCAAAAGATCAGATGACTCATCATGACCGAACGAAACATATTGATGTGAAGTATCACTTTATCAGAGATCTGATTGATGAGCGGAAGGTGGAGTGGAAGAAGATTGGGACTGAAGATAACCTAGCTGACATGTTCACAAAAGTTCTGCCAGGTAGCAAGTTCGAGCATTGCTCGAATTTAGTGGGTCTTTCAGTTTGATGTATGTTAGCCCCGGTTGAGGGGGCATTTGTGGAGAAGGTGGAGTTGTTTTATTGTTGATGTTGATTTTGAGCCAAGGTGGAGATTTGTTAGGTATATGTCTCAAAATTACTTGGCGCATTAAGAAGAAGGGCCGTGAAGACCCCGATCGATCGGGTGGAGCTCGATCGATCGGGAATGTTACGTAAAACAGGGACGCTTACACAGAGGAGGCCGAAAATAGGGTTTACGTGCTTCTATAAATACAGACGTAGGGTACGTCTCAAAGCATCCAAAGTCATATGAGGGGCTTTCCCTTTGCGGCGCCGCAGCCAAGAATATTGAGTGTGTGAGAGAATTATTGTAATTCGTCTTCTTCTTTTGTTCAATAATAAAAGCTCCGATCTTCGCCCGTGATTTTCTCCCCTTTCGATTGTAAAGGGGTTTCCACTTAAATCCTTGTGCCTATTGTTTCGTTTCTCTTTTAGTCCGATTGTTTCTCGTTATTGTCGTGGTATTTGATTCGATTGAGATCCGAGTATATTGTTTATTTCCTCATAGAATACCAATTTTTTTATCTAAAACAAAGCAAAATGACATGTGTTACCATTGAATCCATGATGTTTGCAATCTTTGTTGGTATAGCTAGAGAAATCCATACCGATGACAAAGCAAGAGAGCAAGCAAAATCAAATTAGAATCCAATCTTAGTAAATGAGTCAATCCGAACTCTTTTTAATTATTTATTAAATAGGTTAGGAATTTCCAACCTTACCCAGGCTAATCGACAAGCAAGCAATTTGCGTGTTACTCGCGTAATTATATAAGTGACTTTTTATATTACATGGTAGTTTGTAAATTTACAAACGTATCAATAATACATTTTATGGTTAATAATACGCACACGCACATGCACACATAGACGTACACGCCACACGAACACAATCAAATTTGACTTATATTGGAGTTTTTCACGTAACTCTAGCATCATATACAATTATAAAATGTTATTAACATCTACGCGATTAATATTTTAATAGGGCTTGTCTAACCTATGTCCAATGGGTACATGTTAAGATCTATTAAATGCATATTTATTTTTATTTTTATTGATAAAATAACCCTTGTACTGCCTAACATTAATTGTACTAAATTTATTGCTTTTGAATTTATTTTAATTTTTTTTTCATTTTATTGGTCAATGCCTCGGAAACAGCCTCCCTTCAGGATAGCCCCCGGAAGGGGGAAGGCTGCGTACATTTATCCCCCCACGACCCTGCTTTTGCGGGAGCCCTTGGAGGCACTGGGCTTGTTGTTGTTGTTGTATTTTATTGGCTCAATGCAAAAATGGTGGGATATTTCTTTATTAATAATATAGGATTTTTCTAAAATGTGTCCACTAAATTTTTGTATTTTATTGGTCCATATAAAAATAATAATATTTTTTCTTTTTAATGTTTAGATGATTTAGGAGGGAGATAAACACCAAATGTGGAACTAACTGGCACAAACGCTTAGAGGACTGGCACGTGAAGTTTTGGATGTGTCAAAGGGCAGGGGACCAAACTACAGAAAGTCTTGGTAGTGGTGCGACGAGATCTAAGAGAAGATTAAGACCAAACGAGATTGCTTCAAGGAATGGGAAAGTAGTGGTGACGAGGACAAGCGACATTAGTATCTGCAAGCTAAGAAAGAAGCAAAGAGAGTAGTCAGAGATAAGCAATCAAGAGCCTATGAGGATTTCTACAAAAGGCTGGATACTAAGGAGGGAACCAAAGATATATAAAATCGCCAAAGCAAGAGAAAGGAAGACGAGAGATTTGGACAGAGTAAAGTCCATAAGAGGGGAGGATGGACAGGTACATGAGGATGGGCAACGAATTAAAGCTAGATTGAAAACCTACTTCCACGATCTGCTCAGCGATAAGGGAGATACTAGGATACCTAGATGATCTCTAAACATCGACGGAGCACCAGAACCACTGGTATTGCAGGTGGATTATTCTTGACGAAGTCAAGGAAGCCTTGAAATATATGGGAAGGAGTAAAACAGTTGGCCTAGACAGAATACCCATAGAGGCATGGAAATGCCTTGGACAGAAGGGCATTAGTTGGCTGACTAGATTATTTGACCAAATCCTCATGGGGAAAAAGATGCCAGATGAATGGAGGAAGAGCACATTGATCCCAATCTATAAGAACAAATGCGATATCCAGAATTGCGCCAACTATCAGGATATTAAACTAATGTGCCACCCTCTGAAGTTGTGGGAGCAGATCATAGAGAGGAGGTTACGGGAACAGATAGAGGTGTCCGAGAACTAATTTGGATTTATGCCCGGGAGATCAACAATAGAAGCCATCCGCCTCTTAAGGCGGGCGATAAAGTGGTACAGGGAGAGACAAAAGGATTTCTACATGGTTTTTATTGATTTGGAGAAGGCATATGATAGAGTGCCAGGGGGGTCCTATGGAAGGTTCTGGATAGGAAAGATGTTCCAGTGCCTTATATTCGGGCCATTAAAGACATGTATGATAGTTAGGGTGTTCAAAAAAATCCGTAACCGAAATACCGAACCGAAATTTTGAAATACCGACCCGAAAATACGGTTAACCGTACCGAATTTCCGGCTCGGTTAACTTAACCAAATAAATTTGCTATATTTCGGGACAGTGACGGTTAGTGATTTTGTCCATTTCAGTTAATCGAATTACCGAAATAATATATATCATGTATATGTTTTTACATGTTCGTAATACTATATTATTCACTAAGTATACTTTTGTACCATATAAGTGACTACTATATAATATAAGATCAACTTTATCTTTTTTTCCCCAATTAATCTCCTATCATAGAGTTATTGTGCCTTATTGGTATATCTCAAATACTAACTAAGCACTACTTTGCGCCTATCTAGTACGATTAGTTTGCCCGCATGATGGTTAAAATGATATATTAATATTTAATTTTTTAGACTTAGATTATAGACTCGTAATTTGTTGAGTATTCTCACGTTTAAAGTATTTTTTGAACATTTAGAAACCATTAGGGAGATGGTTCATATAACATGAAAGAGGCGCTGCATTATTTTTTCGGTTATCGGTTAACCGACATAAGCGAACCGAATTACCAATTTACCGAGAGTCGGTTAACCGGTCTTTTCGGTTACGGTAACGGTTAGAGATTTTTGAGTATTTTGGTTATGGTTAACCGAACCGAAATACTTTTTGGTACGGTTAACCGAACTATGAACACCCCTAATGACAGTGCACAAACTAATGTGCATACAGTGGAGGGAGAGACAGAAGCTTTTCCAATAACAGTCAGGGTACATCAAAGATCTGCCTTGAGTCCCTTTCTGTTTATACTGGTTATGGATGAGCTCACTAGGCACATCCAAGGTGACGTGCCTTAGTGCATGCTTTTTGCAGATGACATAGTTTTGGTAAGGGAGTCTCGAGATGAGGTAAACGAGAAGCTAGAAATGTGGAGAAGGGCATTGGAGTTGAAGGGCCTACGAATCAGTAGATCTAAGACCGAGTACATGAAACTTAATTTTGGTCCCTCCACCACGCCTAGCATAGTAGACGTCAAGGTAGGATCTGAGACCATACAGAGAAAAGAGAGTTTCAGATACTTGGGTTCTGTAGTACAGCACAAAGGCGAAGTGGACGAAGATGTCAACAACCGGATTAAAGTAGGATGACATAGATGGAGGATGACTTCTGCGGTACCTTACGACAAAAGGTTCCCATTAAAGCTAAAGGGTAAGTATTACAAGATGGTAGTGAGACCGGCTATGTCCTATGGAGAGGAGTGTTGGCCAATGAAACACCATTCACAGAAGATGAAGGTAGCGGAGCTGAGGATGCTACGGTGGATGTATGGACACATAAGGAAGGATAAGATCAGGAACGATGTCATAAGAGCCAAATTGGGCGTTGCATCAATTAAGGATAAATTAAGTGAGCAACATTTGAGGTGGTTCTGTCATGTTAGGAGGAGACCAATCATTGCTCCAGTCAGAAGATGCGAACAGTCTCACACTACGCTAGGGAGGAGAGGGAAAGGCAGGCCAAGGGAGAGATGGATGGGGACAATCCGACAGGACTTCACTCACTTAAACCTACGGGAGGAGATGGCCTTAGATAGAACTCGGTGGAGGGCTATCATAGGGGTAGCCGATGTAGCAGCTTACAATAGAGCACCTTTGACTGCTTGCACTAGTGATTTTAGGTGTCTTTACTCCTCTTTGGCAAACTCGTATTGGAGCTTCTATTTGTGTATCAGTGTCTTTACTAGCCGACTATTTCTCTACAGTCACCTCCCTTCGTGTTTTGCCCGAATTTTCCTTGAGTTTTGCTTTATACACTTGGCTTGTGTTATGTATTGATCTAATACTAAGTTGTTTTTATGCTTTCAGCCTCTATGGTTACATGATGACACGCTCCTCAAGTTGGTGGTCCTCCGAAACAGCATCTCTTCAGGGTAGTATCCTAAAGGGGAAAGGCTGCATACATCTACCCCTCCAGACCCTGCTCATGGGGGAGCTCTTGTGGCACTGGGACTGTTGTTGTAATGTTTAAATGATTTAGTAAAAATTCAATATATACAAATGCAATAAATGCTCCTCAATGTTTAGAAAATCCGAATATATTAATATACTTTAACAAGTGCCAAGAAAAATGTTCAAAAAAAAAGTGCCAAGAAAAATCCATTTTATAAAAGCAAAACTATATCCTTTATTTTTTTTTTTGACACTAAAAATTATATCCTTCATTACAATCACAAAAGGAGATAAATTATGTACAATTAATTGGTGTTATCACGTACCCTTTGAGTACATGATAGAAAAACCCAGTTTAATATCGCGTCAACTTTCCGGATACTAGTAATAGTTAGTACTAGCCAAACTAAACTGGAGAGAGGACAATCTTTCTACTTAAAAAAGATTGACAAACTAAGTACAAAACTTTGTATCCCATAAAACCTTCACTACCTTCATCTTTAGCATCTTTAGTGACCTGGCCTTGATTATGAAGCTGCAAGTAAAAGACACTTATTGTTAGAATATAAATTTGTATCGAAGATTACTTATATGTTTTTGTAATAGTTGGTTCTTTCATTGTTAAAGCCTATAACTCAAGACCTTATGCTTGGAGGGTGGATTGTCTAACCGTTATTACACCAAATCTAATAGTTCTTGGGGCTTTTTCTAGTAATTAGCGACAACATTGTAATACAAAACAGGCACTTCGTACAAATGACACATGAGTCAACCCATATTAAAGCGGGGATCAAAAAAGGGGATTAAAGGACAATCACAAGCAAAACCTAACAGGTGCTTATCATATTGGTAAACCACAATGACTCCGGAAAGAGATGGACTAACCTTTTCGATTGTTGTCTCGACAGAGAGTACTTCCACAGCAACATCTAAACGCCTTTACTGGATGTGTATGATCATCAAAGTCAATCCCATAATCCTACGTTCATTTCCATGCCAACCACAATCATTAGTACAGTAATGTTGTTTTCACTTTTCAATAAGCAGGGTCGAAATATTTTAACCTAAGACTTCTTATCCCATAGTTTTAATCTAGGTTGTATTACATCATTAGACCAAGGCCTCCTTTTCATGTTCTGACAAGAAAATCGAGTATTACAGGCCTTTGAGATCCATCCCATTTGAGTATTATGTCACGGGCCGACATTTTCTCTAATGCTCAATGGGCAGGCCCATCTTATGTAGGGTCTCCATTGCCTATATGGTACTAATATGCAATACTTTTGAGTGCAGTTATGCTCTTTAGTTCATCGTGTATCTTGCATCTTTTATGGGTATCTTGTTGATTGTTGACCGTATGGGGTAAGCCAGCTTGGTCTTGTCCTCAGCAGGCCCGGGAACCAGAAGCTGGGCATGTGACAATTAGCTTCCTTGCAAATAAGAGTGTAACTGAGTTGAGTCAGCTTGCAAGTGCAAGCAAGTTGGCTCATTATTTAGCTTGAAAAGTTTAGCTCTGGTTAAGTTTCAGCTAATCCAAGCTTGCTAAAGCCAATAAAGCTCAGAATTTCACGGGCCTCAGGAAGTTGAACTTGATCCTAATTGATTTCAAATAAGCTTAGATCAAGCCTAAATGGGTCACAATGAGTTAGCTTAGCTCGAACAAATCAATATTTCTTGAGAACTAACTGATTTCATATGCTAAAATACAAGAACTTCTAGGAGATGCTCTTACCCACGTTAGCTCTTCAAGAGGTTTCACCGATCTTGTGGTAAAGAAGGCAAGCTGCACACCATAATAGGAGGACAATTCAGTCTCAATATTATTTTAGGTTATTTATGCCATAAGTCTCTTTACCTTAGAGGGTACCAACACGTAAGCACCGGATCCCATTAGAACTCCGAAGTTAAGCGTGCCTGGGCCAGAGTAGTACCAAAATGGGTGACCTCCTGGGAAGTTCTCGTGCACCCCTCAGGTTGGGGATTCTCAGAAGCAGCCTCTCTTCAGGGTGCTACCCTAAAGAGGAAAGGCTGCGTACATCAACCCCCCAGACCCTGCTTAGGCGGGAGCCCTTAGGGCACCGGAAATGTTACTTATGTCACAAGTCTCTTTACTTTGCCCACTATATCAATTTAGTCATTTTACTTTTAATTGCATCATTTTAGTCCCTACCAAGTTGGAATTATGTCAAATTAGTAAAATGATGCAATTAAAAGTAAAATGACTAAATTGATATAGTGGGCAAAGTAAAGAGACTTGTGACATAAGTAACATTTCCGGTGCCCCAAGGGCTCCAGCCTAAGCAAGGTCCCGAGGGTGGTTGGATGTTACGCAGCCTTCCCTTTTCAGGATGCTACCCTGAAGAGAGGCTATTTCCAAGAACCCTCAACCTGAGGGGTGCAACATGAGGACTTCCCACGAGGTCACCCATCTTGGTACTACTCTCGCCCAAGCACGCTTAACTTCGGAGTTCTAATGGGATCCGGTGCTTGCATGTTGATACCCTTTTAAGTAATTATGTCAAATTAGTCATATGGAAAAATTAAAGTTAAGCTCGTGACTTCTTTTGACGGTCCAAGCCAATAAGATGTAAGTGATCCGATACAAACCCACCTATTGACCTAATTTAAACTCACATTTGATGCGAACATTAAAAACTTTGTCGCCAATTTAACGTCAATTTTACTCTTGGACAAAATTGATACAATGAAAATTATACAGAAATTAAATTGATGCAATTAAAGTACAATGACTAAAATAAGGCATTGGACAAAATACAAGAACCAAGAGTGTAAATAACCCTTTTTATTTTTCATGCAAAGTAAAATGAAAGGAAGGGAAAGAGTACATACATGATAATAGTGGTGATCAACTGTCTCTATTGAAACTGGGATCCCTATCAAATTTGCATCATGGCATCTGGTTTCCAATACAAACCCACATATTCAATTAACGAAAAGAAGACCTACAGAAGAAAGGGTTACTGAGACTACAGGGTTTATGAATGAGAAGAGCCGGTCCACGAGGGCAAGGAACTCAACTCGATTTAGCTGCTAAAGTTGAGCCAGAGCCTAGTTATTTATTTTGTGAACCTAAATGAGCCGAAATGACTATCTTATATAAATGTGTCCAATCTAGCCCAGTTCGAGCCTACACAAGCAAATATTGAACCTAATCGAGCCTAGATGAGCTCAGAACAAGCTAATGGGCCTAAACAAGAAGTGATTAGTTCAGAGCTTGCCGACTAGAGTTTGTGCTCAACCGAGCCCTCTAAAGCTTGAATTTCATGCTCAATGTTTTATAAATTGGCCAACTACATGCTAGTAAACGAATCCTCAGCCTGAAGAGTTCAAGATTGGGTTGCTAATCTACATCCTAGAAGCACTGCAAAATAAAATACCAAAGGCAAAGGAGAATTTTCAATGGTAGTAAAAAGTATTGCCTAAAACATCAAAGGCAACACTTTCTATATTGTTGCCTTCATTCTCAAATTTGTTGCACAAATCTCATGACAAAGGTTCTAAAACCATTGCCTATGATGTTAAAGGTAGCAACAGTAAAAAACAGTTGCATTTGTTCAACCAATGGTAACGGTTAGCTGAGTGTTGCAATTAGGCAACACTTTCTAACTCATTGCTTTTGTTATTAGCTATACAACATCAATTTTTAAATGTTTCCTTTTCCCTAAGCACTGATTTTTCACTACGCTAGTTTAATTAATCAATTTTGAAATCACATAACAAATTGATTAATTATATTTTACTTATTGAATTGATTAATCAACTATCGGTTGAGAATTGAACATTAAAGAAACCAGAGAAGTAGTACCTGTGATTAACAAACCGAGCAACGTTTCCATAAAAAGTTGCATCCAAACAAAGTGCAAAATCATCATTGAGAATGCTCTCCGAGTTAAAATCTGCATCAAGCTGAACAGGATAAGTATGCTTGTCCTTGCCATTGCTTTGCAAATTGCGCTCATATAACTCTGTGTTTGTCACTATCTCCCCTACATACTCGCACACAAATGCCCCTCTTGGCAGTCCTTCCATTGTCCGAACTCCCCATCCTTTCCCTCCACGTGCCCAAAATACCTGTAACTTTCGTGTTAGTTATGATCATGGAATCAAATTACAGTTTGCCGTCTTTGAATGGCTATAATCAAGGCGATATGGAATGGGGATCCAGTCGGGTGTTTTAAGGGAATATAATTTGTTTTCAAGCCTTATTTTTATAAAATTTTGAATGGATAGTCATAAAATAATTAACTTTTATACACATTTGACAGTTTTAATGTATGAATGTCATTTATAAACATGTTTAGTACATAAACAACATTCAATCTATATGCATGATAGATATATCACGTAATTGTGTATGACTATCTACGAATACGTACATGAACACCTTTATTCAATTCCACATACCACGAGCTTTGGGATGGGAACTCTAAAGGATTGATTCAAGTGATGAGGCACTTAGACCTGAAGTCTCAAGAAGTGCTAGATTTTGGGGTCCAGATTCAATCATCGGGCCTAACTTATTAGTTGACATACGAAATCTTTTGTGCTTGTAATTGGGGAACTAGTTGAGATGCACGTAAGTTGGTTTGGACACACTAATTACCCAAGAAAAAAGAAAGAAAGGTGCAGTATTACCTGTAGCTTCCTTGTAATACCTCGCTGCACCACCCTATTCCCACAATTTATATTGCAACCACACTTACTCCAACATTCTTTCATAAATCTCCTCATCAAATGACCTTTACATGATTCAGGCTTCTTCTCATTCTTGGACCATTCAAATGGACAATCCTGGCAGAAGAAAAAACGGTGTCGTTTTGGATCAAGATCAGTCAGAAACTCATCCTTCACAAGACCCTCTTGCGTATATGCAAACTCTCCATTAGTTGTACTAGTACATGTACAAGGCACCAATGAAGAAAGACAATTTCCTGAACAACTCGAACAACAGTCCTCGTCTGAAATTCGAGCTAACGATATGTTTACATGCGCCTTTTGATAGATTAAGTTTCTGGCTATGTAAAAGAACTTAGGAATATCCCCTTCACCTTCTTCATCAACCAGTGAAATTTTCACTTTTTCTTCACCTTTTGTTATATCTTCAATATATAGGCGTTTCTTTCTCTTTGTATCATCCGCAAGAAACTGCTGAACTAGTGATTTTTCTTCAGAATCAGGGCCCTTTTCGGAGAAAGATTTACAGAGTTCTTGCAGTAAATTTGTCAAAGAAAATGATGGATCAGTGATTTTGTATGATCTGAGTAATCTTTTCTCCATGGTTTTTAGTACATTGTCAATGTTAGGAGGCTGAAAGTTTGAACTTTGAAGAGCATAATTGTGATTGATGGAGAGTTTTATGTCCCCTGATGAAGCAATATCATAGCTATGGCTGCTTCTCTCGTACTTTGATTTTGAACTGAAGCGTTTGTTTTTGCGATCCATGAGCCGCAATGGTTTGATGATTGCGTTTCCAGTTGAAGAGCCCTCCAATGAGTTTGGGATAGCTAAAGAACAATGATTATGGAAGAAAAGATACAGAAAACTTAGCAATCAGCAAGATAGGATATAGTTGCAGGAAAAGCGTAAAATACTAAGGTATGACACTAACATCTTAGAAAATGGATTTACGCCTTGTTTGTTTTGACAAAAAAAATTTTATGTCTCATTTTTATTGTTTACTTGTATAACTTCATATCAAGAACTAAATGTGGAAGATATTCTCCTGCATCGTGGGGAAATTGACTCCCCCTTAATGAAAAGGAAAACATTTTCTTTCATTGAAGGGAAAACATTCTCCATGGTAATCTCATGTCATATGCCTCACTTTAACCTCAGGTTGGGCAAGCGTGAATTTTGTATAAATTTATAAAATGAAACAATTTTCTATAGTTAGAAAGACACTAAATTTTGCGATAAAAATATTTTTAATTGAAATATTTTGTGAAGAAAAAGTTTTTTATAAGGAAAATGTTTTACTTAAACCAAACGGAACCCAAGTGTTTCAATGTTAGAATAGGGTTTGAAACTTGCATCAAACACGTTTGGCAAGAGAGTTGAGCCTGAATCTAATAAAGCTCAAGCTTGAAATCTCCCAAGCCTAAAAAGCCTATATGAGCCAATATGAATGGAAATTAGGAGACTAAATGTGCTCAATTGAGTAAAGTTCGAGTATGGATGAACTGAGTTGAAGCCAAAAGATTGATATCCTAGAATAATTTAAAAATATTACTCCAGCAAGAACAAAAACTCTTGGATAGATTTCGATTTTAATAAGGATTTTACTTTATCTAAAATCCTTTTATTATCTTATTATATAAATAGCCTTGTGCCTAGTATAGGCAACCTTGTACTTAAAGTACTAGTATTGATGAAATCTTCCAATGGGCATAAACTGCAACGTTACTCATAGAAAAAAGAAGCTAGAGTCCTACTCAATAAGTGACTCCTAATTTGATTAAAACAACTATCTAATACTAATAAGATAATAAAAAGAATTTAGATAAAGTAAAATCCTAAATAAAATCAAAATCCATCCAAGAGTTTCCGTTTATGTGGAAGTAATATTTTGAAAATTATTCTGGGATCTCTATCACCTAGATCAAACTTAAAGAAGCCTAACAGCGATGAGCCTCACTTGGAGCTCCTTGATTTGGGTTAGAGCTCAACTAAGTCAAGTCAAACTTGAGCCCAAAACGGCTCTCCAAGCCAGATCCGTCGAGTTCAAACTAGCAAGCTGAGTCTCAAGCTTGACAAGCTTACACTTGGCTTAATCCATTTAGATCCCTTCCCAGGTACCTGAGTTGAACTTTGATGTGCTGGCAACAGACAGAATCTGCTCATTTCCTATTTCCACGGGCGAGTTTGAATCAGATTCAGCTATTTTGTTATCATCTTTTGTTACGAGTGCGCTTGTACTATCAATTGTTGATGATGCTTCATCCTCTTCTGTTTTCAAATGCAGTTTCTTTAATGGACGTTCAGGGTTGTCATAATCCACTGCCTTCTTCTTCTTGTTGGATTCAACTCCCTATTAAAAGAAAGGTCTATCAGATCAAATGCAAGGGTAAATTACATATGCATTAAATTTTTAGTTCATAAACTTAACAAGAAGAAACTCAATGCAGTGTCATAAGGGCACTAGCTAGAGCAGGGTTGGGGGGAGACGTATACGGCCTTACCCTTCAAGGTACACCCTAAAGGGAGGTTGTGCCCGAGGACTTAGTTCATAAATTTTATGATATAATTTTTTAGTCTAAAAGTTACATATATTTAATAAAATACTCCAAACAACGGTGTAAAAGGATGTAAAATTTGTCGTTATTTATTGATAACCCAACTATCCCTTCGTTATTCTCCTTATCCTACACATGAACTGCAATTTTATGACATTACCAATGAGGAGTTGAAAGAGTGTCTTATTTTACACCCATACTATTATTTTAGACTCTTTTATTAAATAATTGCAACTTTTTGGATTAAAAAGTTACTGCATGAAGTTCATGGACTATAAAATTAATACATCAAATCTTGGAATACTAATATATTATTTAGTACCAAACGAAACATCAAAGTATCAAATAAACACTGTCATGAAATCAAATCAATAGTCACGATTGTGAACTGGTAGTGTATTTTAAGAGAATATTAGTTGCTTTCGAGTCTCTAGTTTTCAAACATTTGAAAAAATAGCGACACAATCATTACTTCCTATACCATTAGAGATGGCAAGGATTGATGGATTGCAGCATAAATGCAATATCTTCAGAATGCGTCCATTAATGGTGCATAAGTCGTGACAGCAAGGATTCCCTAGCAAGGGAATTGATTTGGGTTTCCGAAAGACCCAAGTAGATGTTGAAAGTGAGATTGTTATAAAGGCTATGAGAGAAGTTTCCAATCCTCTTGGCAGATCAAGAACATAACCCATGATGTGCCGGAAAACAACTCTGTGAAGGGTGGCTATTAGTTTCAGCTACTGTCATAGGAAGGCAAGCAAGGCAGCTGATTGAAGTGCAGAGAGAGGTCAACAAGGGACCCGTGTGATCAATTTGATTCAAGAGTCTAACTCAAATATAGGTGTTCCCATAAGGGCTTGCTTTTTCTAGAATGCCATTTTTATAGTTTTTAGTAGATACATGCATGTTCTATTTTAGTAAGTAAAATATTATGATTATTTTCACAAAAGATTGATGTACTTTGCTTACTATATCAATTTAGTTATTTTACTTTTAGTTGTATAAAATTAATAATTGCACAATTCATACAGTACCAGTTTAGTCTAATAATGAAATTAAAGTTAACTGATGTAACTTTTAATGATCCAGTCATGTGAAATATAAGTGACCACTAGACACTTACCCTTTGCAACATCCAATTGAAACCCACCCATTAACCAACCAAGGAAAGTCCAAATGGAGCTGTTGAAGTTAATGCAATAGTTAAGCTCCCAACACCCCAGAGGCGTGTGTTCGGATCTCTTCTTCCCCTTTATCAATAGTTGGTGCCCTATTTAATAACAAGTTATAGCCTCCGTACCAAAGTAGAAAAATATGAAGCAAAATGTACCTACACCTCCTAAACTTTCTTACTAAATACTAGAGATTCTTTGTGTGCGTTTGGTTAATCTTTCATCCTACCTTTTTTCAATCTATCTTTTGTAACAAGATTTGTTCATTTAAATTTTGTATCTTTTTACAGTAAGTTTAAGTTGTTTGGTTATGCAGTACGAAAAGAACATTTTTAATAAAATTATGGTTTTTTTTTTTTTTTTACCAACAATCAACACAAAATTAAGTGTTTGAATATAAGTGTAAAAAGAACTTATCTATCATAATAAAAAAAAATTGACCTAACAACATCAAAGTAGCAAAAGATGCAATACTAAACTATTCTTTTCAAAACTTATTTCAAAATGTTAAAAAAAAAAAACCCTATTTTAGCGTTAAATCGGTCACCCAATACCCACTTTTTCTTTTATCATCAGCTGCGCCTGCCACCATCCTAGATAGGTTATTATACGCACCACCCTTCATTGCCATGATCAATTATTATCATGATTCACTCCTACCAAACTATGATTTACTATTATTAGTTGATTTATATTATGAAGTTGTTTTTTTATTGTTATAATAGATAATTTACTTTTAAACTTGTATTCAAGCAGTTTCTTTTGTTAAAAAGATATTTCTGTACTACACAACCAAACAACTCACTGTAAAAAAATTTCAAATTTTAGACTGTGTTTGGTTCAGCTTATTTCACTTCATCTTTTTTTAGCTTGTCTGTTTCAATAAGATTTATCCATTTAAGATTTGTATCTTTTATAGTGAAGCATTTGGTTATGCAATGTGAAAAGATATTTTTTGCAGAATAAAGTATTTGGATACAATACAAGTTTAAAAAATAAAATTATTTATTATAATCACAAAAATAATTTAATAATATAAATCAATTAATAATAGTAGGTAGGGAGAATCCTGATAATAATTAGTCATGGTACTGGAAAATGGTGAATGCAGCGACCCATTGCCGTAAAAAGAGGTGGTGGTAGGTGGTGATGGTGATATCAAGTAAAAGTAAATTATATTGGCAAAGATTAATATTAATATATTCTTTTTAAAGTATTTTTCTAAAATAAGCAATGAAAAAGATCGGTTTTGCATCTTTTTCTGCTTAGTTATAAAACGATTTTTTCAGATTTCTATTTAAGCTATGAAAAAGATGCAAAAGATCTTTCCTGCCATCAAATGTAAGCTTTCAGTCAACTACGATCTTTTATAGTTTTAAACTGTTAAAAAGCTGAACTAAACACACCTTAAATGAACAGATGTTATTGCAAGAAATAAGATAAAAAATGATGAGCTTAAATAAGATGAACCAAACGTACCTTAAGCTTTGAAAAAGATGGAAAAAGGTCTTAAGTAAATTACAAATTAGTACCCTGAGGTTTGGTGCATTAATTTTTTAGTCCCACAAACTTTGTGAAATAATATTTTACTCCAAAAAGTTACATATATTTAATAAAACAGCCCAAATAATGATGTGTGAGGGTGTAAAATAAGCCCCTCATCCAAATTCTTTTCATTATCAGCGTCACGGCATTTGTAGGATGAGAGGAATAGCAAGACAATATACATGTAAATTCTTGACCTACAGAATTATTTCGCAAATTTATGGGTTAAAAAATTAATACACAAAATCCGAGGGTACTTAAATGTAATCTACCCAAAAAGTACTTAAATGTAATTCACCCAAAGATTTTTTTTGTTAACCAAACGCAAGTCTTACAATCAATTAGAGTTTTTTCACAAAGTTTATGTGTTAAAGAATATATTGCTAAGACTAAAACTCCACATTTGAGTTAAATATAAATCCCACGTAGGATTAGTGAGAGTGAAAAGATCAATTTATAAGCTTAGTGGGTTACTCCACCAATTGCCATTTGATTTTGGGATGGAATCTCCTTTGGTATATAACAATAGTATTAGAGTCGTCGATCCTCGAATTGATTCTAAGGAACTCGGTTTGGTATGGGACGGATCCTACTTTGGAGTCGTGCTTGGATTGGCATGGGATGGGTCATGCTGGATGGCTGGGCTGGACAAGCCACATGTGGCAGACCCTAGTTCCGGAAAAAGATTACCTAGGAGAGGGCTATTTAAAGTAGAATAAAGCTGTCCGTGAGAGAAAAGGGCTACTTATTAAGAATGACGCTACTTAGAGAGAAGCCGTCAAGGATGACGGTTAGAGCGTGGTGGTTTGATACAAGTCAAAAATTATAAGGAAAAAAAAAATTGGAATCCTACATTGATGGGTTAGAAGAGAAAATACCAATTTATATATTCAAGGAGTTACTCTATCCATTGTCAATTAGTTTTAGGATGGAAACCCACTTGGATTTATATGTGAATATCTTACGATTCCACTCCGTGGGTTGGCCTAAAGGCCAGGGAAATTTAACATGGGATCATAGCATGGCCAATTGGCAATAAATTTATTAATACTATAGTAAAATGACAAAAAAAATCCTTCAATAAGCATATTTTTAAAACAAATTAACAGAACATAGATAGTTTCTACTGTAGTGTAAAGTAAGAATAAGGGTACTTTGTCATTTTACAGTAGTATTAATAAAAAAGAGGTTCCACGTTAGTTTGTCGACAAAAAATGACGTCATCACACTGTAGAGAGACTTTTTCATTAATACTACAAAAACTTAAGGGCCTTGTTTATCTCAAAAAGGTCAGAATGTCGTTTATTATTTTCAAAAATATCGGGTACTAAAATATAAATAACTCATATATATATATACACACATGGGGGTTCATTTATCAGGGGCTAATACATCAAATCCCATTAGAACTCCGAAGTTAAGCATGCTTGGGCGAGGTAGTACCAGGATGGATGACCTCCTGGGAAGTTCTCTTGTTGCCAACACTATAAAGTTAGGAGTTCTTGGAAACAACCTCTTGGCAGGGTTACACCCTGAAGGGGTAAGGCTGCGTACATTTACCCCCAGACCTCACTTAGGCGGGAGCTCTTGAGGCACTGAATCTGTTGTTGTTGTTGTTGTTGTTGTTGTATATATAAATACATGGCATGATTCTTATAAGAGGAGAAAATAACGACCATTCAATCTAAATCAAGGAAAATTAGGTCATTGATAAGAGATGTAAAAATACTTTTAAAATCTTGGTCCTTAAATTAGATTTAATGGTCACTATATTGTCCTTTCATCTCTCACAAAGGATGACATCAGCATATTATCACATAAGAAAAGGAGATGGAAAACGAACCTTATCGTAATTGCGATCAAATATAGCATCAGCAAGAACACGATAGTTTTCAGCCTCGATGAAGGCCCAATTCTTGTCATACACAATCAAGAGATTTCTGAGCACAGGATTCACTGCTTCACGGGACACCCCCAGCGCCTTCATTGCATTAACTGCCTTCATCACTCTTTCATTTGTCATTTACTTTTCTAGTGATTCTCAACTTGCACATCAATCTTGGGCGTTGATCTATTTGTAATGTAATATGAAAGGCATCATCATAGAGCTACATTACAAGTGCAACAAAGTTGGCATTGCAAAGTGTAAGGGGTAACCAGCGAAAGAATTGAATTCGATTTGGATGTATGTGGAATGGAATTAGAGAAATTGAGAAGAAAGAAGAGAGAGAAAACATATAACAAAGATTTATAGAAAAAAACCACGAGTGAAGAAGGATATGATAAAACAATCAACTAAATATAGTCTGAGAAGTTAACGGCCGAGTGCCTTACCTATTGTATATATATAGAAGGAAACCCTAATTTCCGCTTAGCGGGCTCGGTGGGCTGAGGCGATAATAAGGCCCAAGCCCTCTGCTACTACTATAGATCTCTATTTTTAAATCTAATCTAACTATTATATAAATTTATCTTTTTTTTTCCTATATTTTAAATGATTGCATCTCAAAAATAGTTACAAACAATTAAAAAAATTGACCAAAAAAAAGTTACCTAATAAAAGCACCAAAAATCTCCAAAACAAGGAAAAAAAAACAATAAAAAAGTGTTTTTAAGAGGAAAATAATAAATGGGAAATAACCAAAAAAATATAAATAGATATAATAGAAATTCTTGGATAAATGAAATAAACAAAAGTATTCTAAAATTACAAAAGAAACTATATAAATTAAAAAAGGTCTAAAAAATCTAATGTATTACAAAAATAAAAAAGCTTATAAAATAAAACTACAACTGAAATAGACTGAAAGAAAGTCACAAAATATACAAATTAGAAAAAATATAAAATAACTTACAAAAAAATCCTATAACTAAAATAAATTTCAAAAAACTATGCGCCAGAAAAGAAAATTCCAAACTGTAGAATTATAAAAAAATAAAGAGGTTATATGGATAAAAGTGAGGCACGAGTACTCGATTTTAGGATATGAATTGAGGAAAAAAGATAAAGTTGATCATGCATTATGGAATAGTTACTTATATACTAGAAAAATACACTTAATTGACAAGTAATACTAGGAACATGTAAAAATCTATACATAATATATATTATTCTAGTAAATCGGTTAATCGAAATGGACCAAATTACTGACCCGCTACCGTCCTCAAATACCTCAAATTTTTTCAGTTCGGTTAACCGACCCAAAAATTCGGCATGGTTAACTGCATTTCAAGTTCGATATTTCGAAACTTTGGTTACGGAATTTTTGAACGCCCCTATAACTCAATATTGTAAATCAGATTTTCGTTGTAATACCAATACTTTCCACTTATATAATCGTTTGTGCATCGCACATGGACAAACTAGTTGAGATATAAATTTGAGATATAACACAATAGAAAAATATGCAATATAAAAAAATTGGAGAATATGTGATGTAGCACAATTCTCCTGCTGAGAATGAAGCGCACGAAGAGATTTAATGATTTTAGAAGATATGATATTTAAGTGTTTTATCTTATTAGATTTGGTAAGATATGTACCAAAAAAAACTAGATTTGGTTAGACAATTTCCTAAGTTAAAATAGAATCTACGAGATATCTTTATTTTTGTCAATAAAATATTTTATTTATATTTATTTTGGTTAATAGGGTAATTTTTTTGACGAATTTTTTTTTTTGATAATTAGCGATAAAGTCGCGATACACAGCAGACAACTCGAACAAACAAGCCCTGAGTCAACCCGTATAAGAATGGGGATCAAAATAACAAAATAGAACAAGCAGAAATACAAGTAAAAAAAAGGCAAACCCTAAGAGCCTCAATCACCACTAAGGAGGACTCAGAAACAGGGCAAAAGCCAAAACATAGGAAAAAAAAGACAGTGAAGCCCCTAATCTATTGAAGCATAGCACTCAGCGTAAGCGGATCAAAACCGTCAAAATCCAACCCTACTCTTTTCTCCATCTCCCACATGCGCTCCGCAGCAAGAATCTTACCGGCATCTTTAACACTATTGCCGCTTTTCACCAGATTCTTCTTTTTTTGTTTGCCAGAGGCCTTCGCTGATCTCTTCGTGCTGTTCCCGGACGACATGCCCTTTAAGAAATCTTGTAACTCCCGCTTGGCTTGCTCTTTCATCTTGCGCTTCAACACTCTCCTACCCCTTTTAGTTGCACCCGACTTAGGAATCTGACGTTCCGCCAACACTTTTTCCCTTTTTTGCCCAACTTTGCTGGACTCTTCAATAAACGGCACTAACACCTGGATATTCTTGGCAAACTTTCCTCTATGCGTGGGGGTCTTGCGAAGACAGGGGGCTCGAAACCTAGTGAAAACTCAGGCCTAGAGAACCCTGAGTCATTATCACTAACAGCGTCCCAGGCTTCGTTCTCAAGGGACGATGTTTGATTATGAGAGTGAACTGTTTCGGCTATATCTTTCTTGACCCATGGTAGGGGGGAGAGGAAAATGTTGGTTTACTTGAACTTCCTGGATTGGTAGCTGAGTACCAGGTTGGGGACAGGGAGGAAGAAGATATGCGTTCGGGGCAATGGCAGTCCAAGGCCCATCTCCCGGCAAACTGACCATTAACATGAATAGTAATATGGCCCAAAGTTTGCCTGACAAAACTCACGCCTTCATTCACTAGTCTTGAACGGCGGAGTTACAGAGTAATCAGAATCATCGATGACGAATAATAGGATAATTTAATTGTCTTTAGTTTAGGAAAGTAATTTCTAGTTGATTTAGCATTCATTGCTTTCATTAACCAATACTATCTTAAGAATTAGATTTTTGCCTGTAAACGTAACTTCAAATTCGTTATTTGGAGTTTTAGAGAGAAGTATTATCGAGTTTGCTTATACACAGCAAATTGTGCTGATTAATTTGGTATATAGTGCTGCCACTTACGTACTGATATGATGGTTGAGTAGTATCTCTTCCCTACCCCGCCACGGTGTAGTTTGTAGTTGTCACTCGTCATTAATTCTTATAGAAATCCTAACCTTCATCAAACAAAAAGAAAATTGAATCGTACCCGTAGAACCAAGCCATCGTCACCAATCACCACCAACCAAAAGAAAAGTACTTTATCCATGCCCATAAGTCTACCATCTCAATTATCATTCTCGTATCGGATTACTTTTGAACCTTAGAGTAAGATTCGATCGAGTTAAATGAACAAGGGTCGTATAACAATGAGAACTCTTCCTACCCCTTAATCATCTATGGGAATTTGTTTAGCATATGACTTTATTCAAGATATATGTATATCCCAATTTATGCATGCTCCCACGTCTTTTTATTAGCAAATGGTGAAGCGTATCCTTCCATACCTCAATCACACACCAAATCATAGTCTCACCATCCCTCCGGATTCCTGTACAACCATCACTTCCTATGTTGATGCTGATTTGGATGCTTGTACTGACACTCGTCATTCCACCATTGTATTTGCCTTTTTTGTTGGTCCTAATTTCATCTCGTTGTCAAGTCTACTACATAGTCTAAATATTGGGCTGTTGCTCAAATAGTAGCCGAATGTGACTGGATTAGGTACTCTATGTGAGATAATGGTTTGCATCACACTGGTCCAGTATATATTCTTTGTGATAATGTCTTAGCTACATACCTTGTTGCTAATTGAATATCCAATAATTGTAATAAGTATGTTGACGTGGATTTTCACTGTGTTCGTGAAAAGTTGATTAAGGGTGATATACAAGTTTGATTCTTTGCTACTACCAAACAAGTTGTTGATAACTTCATAAAAGGTTTATCTACCGATCGCTTCTACTACCACATAACAAATCTGCATGTTGGTCCCCCCGTTCAGACTGAGGGGGTGTATTAGTATAATATCCAAGGATGATTAGCTTAGGTATATTCTATGGTCTATTATGATATTCCTCATGAACTCGTAATTTCCTTATGTACTTTTTTATAAAATGTCTCATTAGTAGCCCTTTTTTCTCGATAATTAGAGAGAAAACTCTCTATACAAAATCGGAGCACCCACGAAAGTGGAGCTCAAGAAAGCCCATAAGAGCGGGACAAAAACAAAAAAGAAAAATAGCTCATAGATCTAAAAGCAAAACACTAGCAGAAACTCCTAAGGCACTCTGTTCTATAAGACAAAGAAACAAACACCAAAATTTAACCTAACACTCCAAATGAAAACAAACCAAAACCAATCCTCACCCCCTAACATGATCAAACACTTAGCACATCAACCAATGAAATTTCAATTCCCTCAAATTCTAATTTAACCAAAATTAAAATTAAAATTAAAATTACAGTTCTACGGTCGAATCCTAATTCCATACGTAAAACACAAGATTGGAGACTAGGTCTTTACTGGTAATTATAGCTCCTTAACAGATTACTTGAAGGTATAAAAGGAAATATTATTTAATTTTGGTTTCGAGTGGCAAGTTCTGCCAGAACCTCTATTTATGTTACAATGAATTCTCATCTTTGAAAATAAAATATCTAATAATATGAAGGTGACTAAAATATTCTTTTCATTAATTAGTGTATATTTTATCCTAATTGTAATAATATCTTAGCTAAACTAAGGATTGCTAGGAGATTTTATTCTATTCCTAATAAATTACCTAACAAATTTTAAAAATATGCCTAAGAATAAGCATATTATTTAAAATCATAGAAACAATCTTACGAGGTGCCTGTTTGATCTATTCTTTGTGTGTTGTATGACTTTTGTCTTTGTTTTTGATCCCCGTTTTCTTACAGGTTGATTCAGGCCTCGTTTGTATGAGGTGTCTGTGTCATATTATGACTTTATCTCTAATTATGGGGAAAAAAAAAATCTTAGGTGCTGCATAAATCGCCATCTACTAGGTTACACTGCTCGAGCACATCAAATCTTCACCTTCTATAGAAATAAGGAATGAAATTGGTAGATTATATGCCTTCTCCACTGCAATTAGCCCTCAGTGGATATTTTTACAAAGAAAAACTATAGAGTTCTGAAATGCCTAAAACGTCAATGTATTAGTTAGATACTTGATTTGCCATATCAAAGTTAGATTTGTATTTGAAACGTGATTCAAAGTCAAAAGAAATGTGATCCAATCGATGATTGAATTGCTTGGACGAGAAATAATATTACCATTTCTCGTTTGATCTATTCTTTTAGCCTTATCTAATGACTTGTTTACTAATTGTATAGCTTGAAGGGAAACTTGTATGCTAGCTAGACTTAATTTTCTTGATCTAACTCATAGGGGATAAAAATGAAGAACTCAACTTTGTTTTGGTTAATGCTTAGTCTTAACTTTGTTTTAAAATTTTATGCTTCAAATATCAATTACAGAAATCTCAGTAATTTTAAATACATATCTTACATATTTTAAGATAACTTTGTTTTAAAATTTTATGCTTCAAATATCAATTACAGAAATCTCAGTAATTTTAAATACATATCTTACATATTTTAAGATAAACACAATTGATAGGATCCCCTTCTTTATGTCCCCCATGTCGCCACATGGAGGCAGACGGGTGAAAGAAAGGGAAAGAGAGGGATGCGGTTTCTCTCGAATAGCGGGCCTCCCACTTGGGGCTCATACGATGGGCGTACCTTAAAAATTTTTATGATTGCATGCTCCGCTGCTCCCTTTTCTGTTCCCTTTGCTGCTCTCCGTTTTCCGCAACTATGGAAGAGGTTGAGAGTACATATGAGACCAACGATAAAGAATGTGAACAACATGGCCAGGATAATATTGAGTCACGGGTGTGAATCCCATGGGCTAGCAGGGGGCAACTTTCAAGTGGGTGATGTCATGCAATTTAAAAATTAGTTGAGATATACGGAAACTGACAGGAACTATAGATATGGGTATAGCGTTATTAATTTCAGCTGACGCTATGGTTGTAAGGGAAGAAATTGCAGAAGCATTATCTGTGGATACGAAAAAAATCTACATGGAAGAAGAGAACGAGACTGTAATCAAGAAATTGAAGGAGGATTACAACTGACTGTGGAAAATCAAGAAGACGATCGAAAACATCAACCTCATAGACAAAATATGTGAAGACATTATTATTAATCATGTTAGTTTGGAGAAGCAAACAGAACAGCAAATTGGATAGTGAAGTAGGGCATCTCTATATCATCGAAGATTATCCCACTCTCTTAGTTGATAAAAATTATCTTTCTTGATTTCCTAGGAAGACCTTTTTTTACCTCCGAAAATAAATAAAAAAGTAAAAAAAGTTTACAAGGAGACCTATTTATTACTAACAAAAAGGGGAATGTGGAACTGGCTTCAGATGTATAAAGGAAGCAGAGGAACAAAGAATAAATAGTAGATTGATAACAGATTCAGTAAAGAAAAATCCATGGAGAAACTGACAAAAGAAGCATCATTAAGATTGGTGAAACTATGTTTTGAGATCAGAGTTAAAAACAAGGAAACATTTGCATGCATAGATTATGGTTCTGAAAGGTATCTTTCGCCAATAAAGAGGTAAAAGTATCATAGTAAATGTGGATTGTGCAATCCAATCAATGAAGCTATGAGGAGTAATATGTGTGGAATTTGCAATAATTACCCGGACAATGCCAGCAAATCAGGGCCCGACATAACCTCAAACGATTCAGTCAATCACTTGAAGCTCCACATTAATTTTAGGGGCATGGTTTTTAAAGTATTAGTTGCTAGCATTAATAAGTTTTGTTATTACAATTTTTATATTTGTTGTATACGAAGGCCTAAAATGTCCAAGAACTCATGGTACAAATAAGTGGAGCTGGTTTTGTTAGAAAAGTTGAACAAATTGGATCATTTCGAGCAAAAGAAAAGCTGACTCGTTTGGCTAAATAGGCGGAGTCCGAGCCTTGTAAAGCTTGAACTCGACGGCTTGTAAATATAGATGATCCTAGACGAGTTATTCTCAAGCTATGTTGTTAGACCCAAATATCCATTCAAGCGAAGTATGAGTCTTAATGAGTCGATAATGAGCCTAAATTGAGTTTAAACGAGTATAATTTGACATCTTTTTGGTTGGAACACGTGGAGCTGTGTTTGAGCCCCACCTAGTCAAGCTCGAACAGAAAGACTTTAAGCTATGTGAGCTTTGGGGCGAGCAAAATTTTAGCAAGATGAGACTAAAGAGCAAACACAAATAGCGAGACACTTTATATATGGCATCTTAAGTATGAAGCGTCAAGTTCGGAATTCAGAATAGAATAAAAAAAAAATTAGGATTTGAGTCTAGACATTACGTGCTAACAATTCCTAGAGTTATCGAATGGATATATGATCCTTACTTTTCAAGTTCTGTACATGAGAACTAAACAATGCATCGTATCTTAAAATTAGTTGAGATACATATAAATTGGTGTAAGCATCCTATTAAAAAAATTTCAAGAAAAAAGCCATATAAAACAAACATTTGTCCAGTATTGAGAATTTATCACTTAGGTACCTTGAGGTTTGGTCTTTTATCATTTAATCACCCTAACATTTGAACATACATAAGTACCTCGAGGATTAAAATTTTTATCACTTAAGTATTTTGATTTACAAAAATTTTATCAATTATATATCCTCTATCAAAACTAGACAGATTTTCGTTGGAAGATGATGACATCGAACATAATTCTAAAAATATATAAGGATCTAGAGTCATAATTTGGATTTATTTGCCAGAAAATATTGATAGGACATGGGCTTTCGACAATAGTTAAATATCTTCCATCAGAAGTTCACGTGATTTTTTACCATCATCCGATAAATTTTCTTTAAAAACACTGACATAATTCATTAATAACAATTAAGAGATATATCAATATTTTATAATGAAAACTTACGGAAGTATAGCAAAACTTTAAAATTACTGAAGACAAGTACCAATGGCGCTACAGTTAGTATAGCCAGGTTGATGAATGTTAAATTTAACTGGGCCTTTACGTAGTAGGCATGTATGGGATTCACATATAAGTTCGAGTAGAGTTTCATTCTAAAATTAATTGATATTACGTGGAGTAATCATTAGGTTTAATCTCTCTTTCTTACAATTCTACTATGAGATTCAACTAGACTCACATATAAAATCCTTAGCAATCAATGAAGGCGAAAACAAATCAACAATGACCGGATGAAGAAAACAAACCTGAATCTAGAAATTACTCCAGAGATGAATGAAATTGAGACATTAATTCGTTAATAATGTAAGAGAAGCACTGCAGAGAATTCATTCATACACACCCGGGACGAGAAAATGTACCACGGGGGAGCAGCGTCTGCGTTATTTAGGGGGAGAGATGTGAGAATCCTTCTCGGAATTGCTGCTTCGGCGGTTATATTCACAACCCCCTCCTCCCTCAGAATGGTTTTCGAAATTTAGACTCCGTTTGTTTCGAAGGAAAATAATATTCTTGGAAATGGTTTTTCTACTTTTCGTTGCTTGGCACCAAGTTTTTGACAAAAAAACATTTTCTTGAGGAAAAGCTTTTCCTCCCAAATGAGGAAAATATCTTCCTTTGTAAAAGAAAGAAAGTTAACATTCCAAATATTTTAAAAAGTTTTGGGGTATATGTCAATCGTAATATGACACATTATTTTATTAATATATAGATATATTCCATCATGATCCAGTGAATTTTTTTATAATCTGCTGAATTTTTGTTAAAATCATTGATATAATTATATATATTATTGGAATTATGTACCACATCAACGCTCTATGATGAAAATTAATTAGATTTTGATAAAAATTCACCAAGCTTGGTATCTGGATGATAAAATTTTGAAATATCAAGGAGCCCCATTGTATATTTCGAAATATATAGGTTATATGAGTAATAAATGGTCAAATCTTAGGCTCCTAAGTGATAACTTCTTCACACTCAAAAGAAGCCTATATAACTTATTCGCTACTTTATATTATCTTATAACAATTTATGGTATGATTGATATAAGATTATTTTTTATAATAAATAAACAATATTATAAGGTCAGTGCATGTTTTTCGCAGAAACAAATAAGGGAAAATGTTAATTAGAATTTGATTTTCCTTGAAAAACCTATTCCTAAGGAAAATGTATTCCGCAGGAAAGCTACTTCCCTCGAAACAAATGGAGCCTTAATACGTTTTTGTATAATTCGATTCTATATCTAAATCACGGTTATTAAACTCCCGATCCAGATCTTAGAATCATACGATTCTACGATCCCACAATCATCGATCGATCCAGATCCTAAGTAGAATCTTAATTTTGTAGAATCTTATGATCCATTGATATTAGACAAAACTAACAGATAGGATCATAATACGATTTTACGATCTTACCTCGATCCAACCATACATACATAAAAAGTTAAAAAGCAAAAACTTCATACATATATTATAAATGAACATAATTTTTTAACCTGAAGTAAAATAAAGTAAAATTAAATATTCATATATTCTCAAGAAACTTATATTAATCTTAATTTTAAGTTATAATCTTATATCACGTGCTTAAATTATTTAATATTAAAAGTGGGAGTTATTGGGATTTGAACTATATCTGGATCAATAAGATTCTAATACTGTGTCAAAGAACTAACTTTTTAAAAAGGATAAACTGATGGGTGAAAGTTCAATATTGATTTTATGCCTCAAAAGTAAAATCTTACGATTTTTGATTCGATCCTACTAGTCCGATTTTATAAACCCCTAACGATCCTAGGTAGAATCCCGATTAGTACGACCTTGATCTAAATAATCGATAAAAAGTTTAGCTATGGTGAGAAGTATGACATTCAAAATAGAAAGTATCAGTTAATAGACAAGGGGGCTGCAGAGACAAGTTTTACAAAGTATAGAGTACAGATATTTATTATTAGTTTAAATATGATTTGTTTTCAATTAATTAATTTGCTTTTTTATACCGATATATGTTATAAAATGGGCATGTACAACTAACATTAAAAAATAAGTATTTTACCATATTATTGACAAGCATAGAGTAGTACTAGGACGAGTGACCTCCTGGAAAATCCTCACCCTCAGGTTGGGGACACTCGAAAATAGCTTTTCTTTAGGGGTAATATCCTGAAGGGGGAAGACTGCGTACATTCGTTCCCTCCAAACCCTGCTTAAGCGGGAGCCCTTGAGACACTGGGTATGTTGCTTTTATATAAAGCCCTTTATAAATACATATTTAACTCGTAAATTATACGTGTATTTTACTTACTTTAGGTTTTGTTTTTGTTTATAGTTTTTTAGCTGTTAATAAATTAAAAGCTAAGTTATAAAAATAATTAATTTTCTTCTATTTTTTAGTTTTTAGTTTTTATATTTTTCTTTGTTAGAGTTGATATCAAAAACAGAAAAACAAAGACAATAAAAATAGATTTTAAGACCTAATTTTTGCTTTTTAGAAACCCAAAAATTTTAAAAAAAAAAAAAGGTGGGATTAAAGAAACATGAGTTTGGTTGAGATTTTACATGGAAGACATCCATGCCGGGGTAGAAAGAAGGCTAATAAAATCAAATTAGATTATATCTTATATTTGAGTTATTTTGGGAGTAGAATGTAAGAGAACTAGATAGTGGATATATATATATATAGCTAGGAGAGCGAAAATTCTGGCGCTTCTCTATGGCAATCGGGATTTCAACCACTAGGCTATGAGCCTCAAGCTCGAATGAGATGGATATATGATTTTCTGTAATCTTTATTATGGGATATTACAACTCCATTTAATTGGTAACTAGATTCTAACAACTTCACTACACTAACCCAACAAATAATCTAAAGCGATGTAGGATTACAAAAAGGCATATCCTTTTCACTTATCTCTTTTTCTTCTTCTTCTTCTTTTTTTTATTTTTTATTTTTTTCAGGTGTCAAGACAACATTAATTTAGCACCTAAGAAGTCAAATAGTCTAGTTGGTGGAGATTTTGGATTTCAAAAGAGCCCAAATTGATTCCTTTTGGGCTAGATGTGTTGGCGTGCCATTACAAAGATCAGCTCAAAGACGGTTGTTGCAGCTCTCGCTATCAGAGTTGCATGTTTTTTGGTTAAAGGTAACGGTGAGGAATATTAACATAGAGTCCATCAACAAAACCGCAATTGAGGCCATCCAATCTCGTCGATGTTGCCCATAGGAGATCCGTACTAGAGTTGATGATATCTGTACTCTTTCATCTTCTAGTTTTTTTGTCTCGTTTTCTTTCCTTTGGACTCCTAAGATTTGTAATTCTGTTGCCCATTATAATGCTAGGAAGCACCTGGGATCCCCCCCCCCCCCCCCAGTTGGCATCGATTGTAACGAATGATTCTAATTATATGTAGTCTGGCTCTTGGGTTTTCATGTGTTAAAAAAAAAAAAAATCCTCTTTTTTGGTTATCAAGACAAACACTATAATTGTGTCCATTTTTTAAATTTTTACCCAAAATAGAACCTTTTGAATTCCATTAGTAGGTTACCCTTTTCGGGCCACCCATGAAGAATTTTTTCCATTACATTATGGATTTAACCACCTCCATGTAGGATCTTTTGAATCTATTATGGGTTACACTTGTAGTTCATTCAAGCCACGACCACATGGGAGTTGTTAATTGGTTTATAAAGTGAGAAGACTTTCTACTTTTAAGACAAATAATATAGGGCTTTTGCGATGTACACTGTTATTTGTGAGATTTGTTATTTTTATGACAAAAATTATTTTTACCATAGTAATGATGTGACATACAAAGAATAAGAGTCATAAAATTACTTTAAAAATAACGATTTTGCTCTACTAATAATATTATCTTTATTTACATGTAGTTGCTATTATCAGAATAAAATTATTATTACCTAACCTATGATATAACTTACAAATAATAAGAGTTATAAAATGTCCTCTGCAGATATCAATAATGTTTCCCTATTTATAACACATTTATGCTTTCCTGATTTAAGTTGGGTTGCATCAAGGATTAGCCTTGAATCCCTTCCTGTTTAATTTGGTTATAGGTGAGCTCATTAGGCACATTTAAGGAAGCGTGCCCTGGTGCATATTCTTCATGGATAATATAGTTCTGGTGGACAAGTTTAGAGTAGAGGTTAATGAGAAGTTGGAACTCTGGATAAGGACCTTGGAATTCTAAAGGATTACGGTTGAATACATTCAAAACTGAATAAATGGAATTTAAGTTCAGCACCTCACCAAGGCCAAGCGTAGGAGGTGTGATTATTGGGTTAGAATGCATCCCCAAAAAAGATTGTTTCAAATACCTGGGGTCTATAATGCAGCAAAATGGTGGAATTGATGAGGATGTCAACAGTCGTATTAAAGTAGGATGGCATAAGTGGAGGATAGCTTTTGGGCATTTTGAGAAAGAAAGTTCCTGTTGAAATTGAAGGGAAAATACAATAAGATAGTAATGAGACCAGTTATGTCATATGGGGCAGAATGTTGGTCAGTTAAATGGCAACATACGCAGAAGTTGAAGGTGGCAGAGATGAGAATGTTGCGGTAGATATATGGGCACACAAGAAAGGATAGGATCACAAACAATGTTATAAGAAGTAAGTTAGGTGTGGCCTCAATTGAAGATAAGTTGAGGGAGCAACACCTGTTATGGCGTGGACATCTTAGGAAGAGACCGAACACTGCCTTAGTCAGGAGATGCGAACAACTATACATTACGAACTGGAGGAGAAATAGAGGAAGGCCCATGAAAAATTGGGCGGAGATGATTACCTTTGAACTCACCTAGTTGAACTTAAATGATGAGATAGCCTTATATAGAGCCAAGCGCGTAGAACCCTTGGGTTCTCCCATTAGATACTGGGGATGTTTGCTTGCTTGATTGTTGGTGGTAGGGTTGTTATTTTGTTACTTTTTTTTTTTTAACTGATTTTTTGCTGCTTTTCCTTGTTGCGTCATTATTAGTTTATTTACTTTTTATTTGTTACTTTCGTACTTTTCACTTGTACTTTGTCTTTACCATTTGTTTCTTGGCAGTAGCAGATCCACGTTAGGGTTGAGCCCCCCTTGAATTTTAAAATAAAGTTCAGTAGGAAGAAATAAAAATTAGGTATGATACTTTGGCTTGGTGGTTTCTACCCTCATATGTGAAAAGGGGAGCCTAAGTTTGAATCTCGACAGTCGGAATTTTATCCTTTTTTTTGTACTTTTATCCTTTTTTTTATATAAAAACAAAATTAATTTAAATTTAATAAAAATTAAACCTAATAAAATAATCTTCCCAGTTTTCCCTCACCCCATCCATCCCCTGCCGCCCCCGCTGCCTGGCCACCAGTTAGCCGGCGCCTCCGCTCCGCTACTAGCCAGATCCTCTTCTCGTACCCGCCACCAGGCATCAGCCATCTTAAATGTAAGTTTTGTTAGTTTCTTGTCTTATTTAATAATTTTATACAATACTTTATCGAGTTTGAAATAATATGGTCTTTGTTGCTTGATATTTGTTATTAGTATATAAATTGGTTAACAATTATTCTTGTTTTATAACAGAGTTAACTATGGTCAAGTACTTTAAAAGAAAATCGCCTTTGCAAGGGGTTGTTTGTAAATGTTTAGAGGTGTTTTAGTTTATATTGGTAATAATAATTTTTATTCGTAATATGTTTATTTTATAGTAATTTAAGAAATATTATTTTTGTTATTTTTTTAATTTTTATAGTACTTTTCTAGTACTATTAAATGCATTTTCTCTATTTTTTTTAAGTTGTGAACTATTAAAAAAAATATAAATTGTGAATTTTTTAATAATTTTTAGTATATAATTTATTATTTTTTATTTAAATTCCCTTACATTAAAATTCTGAATCTACCGCTGTTTCTTGAGTTGGGACTTATGGATATAACTTCTTTTCAAAGTAGAGCTCTAAAATAATAAAATTGCTTATATTTTATCCCGAAATATTGCTCAGGCGGGACCCCCCAAGGGACCAAGTTGTTATTAATTTAGTGAATATAAGGGAACCAACGTTCATCTCTCATCAGTCACCCACTCCCAGCTCTCTCTCTCATATTTTGTTGCAATGGGAAAGAAACCGTCGATCAAAAATGGAAGCATACCCTCATTCTCCGCCATTGACGTCTCTCGCTCTCATTTCCCCTCTGATTTCCTCTTCGGCGTCGCCACTTCCTCGTATCAGGTTCTCTCTCCCTCCATCTTATGCCAGAGTTGTGAGAGAAGACATCGACATATAAGTTAGCGAGTTATTTCACCTAATGTTAATTGATTTTAGGACGTGACCTTACTTGAACTTGTATGTTTGACCTTGGGTCGGATCTAAGGCTCGGTGAAGTTTAACTTTTCTGGTTAAGTGTTTGCTGCTCATTGCCTGAGATTTTATGGATCTAAGATGAATCTGAAACCAATTATGGATCCTTTTATTGTGATTTGATATTATTCTTTAGTTGAAATTGGTTAGTTCTGTACCCGTAATTGTTTGTGTATAGATGAGCTGTGAATGAGCTCTGTTAAGGAAATTTTATTAAAACCGGGTAATAAATCAGATATTTGGCTTTAAGGTGTGTAGCGAACCACTTTCCTTAACACTTATTTCGTCTTTATTGAAACAATATCGAGGATGTAATAAAACTTATTACAAAGTGAAAGTCAATATAGAGGGAACGAGTTTATGAGATTACGCACAAGATAATGATTTCAAAAGCAAGTTATTTAAGCTGAAAATGGATTAGTGTTAATCAAGTGTCTTTAAGAAGATAGACATCTCTTTCCAAAGGACACGAAATTTCCATTCCAAACAACACAAAAAACTGTGCCAAGTAATGGGCAAACTGCCCCTGTGTGTCAATATACAACCCACTTTTTGGACAATGTTGCTGTTTGTAAGTTGTACATTGACACACAGTACTTGGGTGTCAACACACACGTGACACACCATTCAATTAGCATTTATTGGAATATGTGTGTCAGCACACACCAAGCTAGTTTCCACACACTCCATTTTTTTGGGCCAAAACACTTGCAAGGACTTTATTTTAAAAATACCTCAACAAGCTCACATGGGCAGTATCTAGGCTGGCCAATATTTTGCTTGGCCAGCGTTGGCTCGGAGCTTGCCAAGCCCGTAGCTGTTGAGGTCAAGGTTAGCAAACTTCAAGTGGAGTTCGACTCGTCCCAAGTCATTTACATTGCTGTTTGAGCTTGGCTTCTTAGGAACTTTAGGTGGATAAACTGAGCTTTGCATGTTCAGGCTCGTAAAATGCTATAGGCTCGGGCTCACCTCGCTTTAGCCCAACAAGGTGGCTTGACTTGGATGAGTTTGAAACAAGTCGAGCTTGCTTGGGAGCCAGCTTGGCTCGTATACATATTTTAGAAAAAAAAAAAAAAAAAGAGCAACATTCCTATTGCCCCAAGGGCTCCTGCCTACACGGGGCGGCCGGGGGGGGGGGGGGTGGATGTACGCAACCTTCTCCTTTCAGGGTGTTACCCTGAAGGGTGGCTGTTTCCGAGAACCCCCAACCTGAGGAGTGCAACACGAGGACTTCTTAGAAGGTCACCCATCTTGGTACTACTCTCGCCCAAGCACACTTAACTTTGGAGTTCTAATGGGATCCGGTGCTTGCGAATTGGTACCCTTTTAGGTCTCGTATACATCTTGATGCAACATAATTGAAGCAAGACTGAAGGAGGATTTATTTGGCCTTAATTAAGCAGGAGACTATTCAAATGGGTGATGATTAGTTTGTTCTACCTTAGAAACCAAAATAATAGAAGGGGTAATCGAATACTAATTTCATTAATCAAATATCAAAACTTTCTTTGCAACGAAAATAAGACCCCTATTTATAAGACTAAAAGCAAATCCTAAACTAATAGAATTATATCTAGGATCTGATTGAGTAATTGATGACTCCTACACAACTTGAACTTCTAAATTTCTAAACTAACTAGAATTATATCTAGAATTAATTGAATAAATTGAAGACTCTTAAACAACTTACACTTTTAAATTCCTAAAACAACTATAATCCTCACTTTTTAAACAACTTGAACTCTCAAAAACTAAAATTCTAACAGAAAAATAACCTAATTATTATACTCCTAATAAGTTCCTAATTGGAGAGTTTAAACAATATCAACATTAATTTATCTCCTGCATCACATGCTTATTTGTTTGGATGAAAAATCTTCTGGATTGTGAATTTTTCCTCTATTTAGATATTTTGTTGGTAAATTAAAGATCCACTTAACTAATTTTAGTGTCGCGAAACCTTCAACATATTTTCTTGACAATGAAGACATGAAACCCTCTCTGCCAGATCTCTCCAGGTTTCATTTCTATTTAATTGGTTGTTTGTTAAGGGAAATATATCATGAACTGTGCTACATTTTCTTTTCTTGTGGTATGATTTTATTGCCTAAAATTAAAATCCAACAACAACATAGATTGATGTTTGTACTTGTAGATGGCTGTGGATTATTGGCTAACATAAAATATCTTATGGCATGACACATTATCTATACTCGTGCTGCTAAAAATGTCCTTGCAGAAAAGCAAGATTCTGGTTTGTTCTAAATCGAATAAAACTGTCCATCTTAGAAGTTTCAAACAAAATATCTGTGCTTGAAAAGTTGGTGAAAAATGTTAGTCACATTGGCCATAATATAATTTTTATATCTCAATGGAGTAAGGGCAAAATTTACCCTAATTCTTCTGGTCTTGAGAGTTTACGTGTTCCAGATAATGTACATTTTGTGGTAAAATTTTAGAGTATATACATGTGCTGTACACATCAAGGAACGAGTTCCCCTATCGTGCTAGTTTCTGCATTTGACTGGATATGGAAGGGCTTCAGGGTTCTAGGCCAACAACAACAACAATAAATCCAGTGCCTCAAGGGCTCCTGTCAAGGCATGGTCTGGGGAGTGTGAGATGTATGTAGTCTTACCCTTATAGGGTGCAGCCCTGAAGAGAGGCTGTTCCTGAAGGACTTTGAGGTTCTAGATCCTTTGTATAAAATTACATGAGCAATGTTATTGATATAAGTTCAAATGAAACGTCATTAATAGTAAAGTAGAAAAGATTAGAAACAAGGAAGGCACCAGGTGCTCAATCCTATTAAACAGGTGATAATGTGTCGTGGAATTGTAGCTTTACGAAATCTGTTTTTGAGCTTAACCTGCTATTTCATTGGTTAATTGTAGGTTGAAGGAGCATCCCAGAAAGGTGGCAGGGGTGCTAGCATTTGGGATGCATTTTCACACACTAAAGGTAAGTTACATCTCCTTGTCGCTGTTGTCTTTTTGTGTCCAACACTCCTTTTATGGAGTAAATATTTATGTTTGATCATAATGTTGAAACGAAAGTTATTGTTTAATCAGGGAAAATTATTGATGGAAGCAATGGTGACGTCGCAGTGGATCAATATCATCGTTACAAGGTTGTTTTCACTCTATTTTCTGTTTCCTTTGGTTCTTTCCTCTTGAAGCACTTTCTTTCCTCTTGTGAAATAATTTTTTAAAACAAAATTTACATGTATATAATAAAATAGTCCAATGATGGTGTGAAAGAGTATAAAGTTGCTATTATTTCTTGGTAAGCCTAGCAAATCTTTTGCCATTCCCCCCATCTAGCACAGAAGCCACAATAGTATGACACTTTAATGAAGAAGAGTTGGATGAGAGACCTATTTTACATTGTTACACACTGTTGTTTGAACTATTTTATAAAATACATGAAACTTTTGGATTTAATCAATTATTTCATAAAATTTATAGACTAAAAAATTAATACATCACACCTCTAATTTACCTCTTTTTTCCATTGGTCTTGTCAAATATGTAAATGGCAGTTTAATGAAAACGGCTGCGGATTTTGTCGTTATTGGTTTCGGATGTCTTTCCAAACTTAATTGCATGAAAATTCACATCACATGACATGATCTGCGTGAAGATTCCAATTTTAACTATTTGTGTTTTCTGAATGGTTTCGTCCTTTAAAATTCCTTTTTAACAAGGAAAAAAAAAGCACATACAGTATTTTTAAAAGTTGGTATCTTCTCATAGATCAAGATGTCTAAAATCATGTATTTACTCTCACTTAAAAACCCGCAAACTGAAGGGTTATTGGGGATAAAATTTTCTGTTTACAATTCAGAATTCTGAAGTTTATTTTGTCGAGACTTTTTCTTTAGTTGGGGATGGTCTGGTTGATTGACTTTGTATGTAAACAGGAAGATGTCGAACTCATCTCCTGGTTGGGTTTTGATGTATATCGATTTTCCATATCATGGTCCCGAATATTCCCTGGTAATTTTCTGTTCATTTCAAAATGCAACTTGACAGCAATAATTAACCTGAGAATCACTGATATCTGGTTTGCGTATGAGCTTTCTGTCTGTGTAATTCTTTCATCAGGAGATATACTGCTCCTGTTATTTATGTCGTGGCTTAATTAAAACTTGGTCATCTGCGCTTTGTTTGGTTTTTGAGCACTGTCAACAAAACAAAAGGACTGAATCTTGAGAATAAACCTTTTGGTAGTTGAATTCATCTTTTACTGGTCTCTCCAGCCATTTGATATCACAAAAGACGAACGGAGATTTTTTGAGAAGTGATGTCGTTTGATACATTAGTGTATGTTGGATATGAGAGTGGACCTTGCGGCAATTGTAGTTGTTTACATTTGACGCTTTTTCCAGCATTAGGGGAGCTTTGTGATTGGATTGTCCTTTAGTGTGAGCGCGTGTTGGATTCTTCTTTTGTATTCCTAGGAGGTAAGCGATTAAATCCGAACATCTAATGCAATTTTGTGAGGTAGGGATTGGTCAGTTTGGGAATAAACTTCGATGCTTCAGTAGTGAAAATCTTGTATGATCTTAAGCTGCCCAAGAAAGAAAAGTCATCCATTTGAACATACTGCATTGATAGAGAGAAAACTCAAGGAAGCTCATCCAGAGAACTACTAGTATATCAACCTATTGAACTTTACGTTTGAACCCAGATCATCATTATTTATCTAATTATGCGAGTACTGCCTGATAAGTGATGGTGTGTATAAGTGAAATCAGACGGACCTTTATTCATATTTTCTCAAACATATTGGTTACAATTGTATACATGTGTGGCATCCCATAGTTGTATGAAGTGGAAAAGGGAGGAGGAGCGAAAACAAAAGAGAACAGGGGAATGGGAATGATAGAAGTTCTAAGGTTGCTGGAGAAATTAACGAGATCATTGATTGAGCCATTAAAGCATAAACATCAAAATAAAGTCAATACAAAGTAATAACCATGGAAATTGTGCATTCCAAAGAATAAGATCAAGAAACTTGATTCCCATATGCCCACTGATTCAATTATTCGTTATGACAAACAATACAATCAACTAACAAATCATCTATTAAGTATCTTCTTATCAAAATGATTACACCATTATTTGAACGTGTTTTTGTTGAGTTTGGTAAGTGTTGGAAATGTAAATCTGACTTCAAAGTGCTAAATCGTGCTTCTGAGAATGAAATGTTAGCATTTATGAGTTTTTTGCAATTGTGGCATCCATATTCTGAGCCTTCTAATGGACAGTTGATGAACACATATGTAATCATTATTGAGAATAATTTTTCTTTTTTTATTGTCGTTTATCACTGCTTCTCTGTTTGTGTTCCTTTAAGAACCCAAAACACAAGCAGGTAAGTTAGGTCTCGTTTTGAAAGCTAAATAGATTGATGGACAGATCATACTTTCGGGGTTTATTTTCCACTACTACCCACAACATAATTTTATTGGCTCGTATCATGCTTGCTTTTCTGGGCCTTCACTCACGAGCTTAAGCTTTTAGGACAGTTGGTTTCTTGACAGATTCTCTATGTGTTTTCAGATGGTTTGGGAACCAGAGTCAATGAGGAAGGGATCAATTACTACAACAATCTTATTAACGCTCTCCTTGAGAAGGGTATGAACTAAGTGACATCTTTTGACCTTTTCTTTCGGCAGTAATACATTATAATACGGTTTGTTTTTGTTTTTACAGGTATTCAGCCATCTGTGACTCTATACCACTGGGATCTTCCTTTACATCTACAGGAGTCGATGGGAGGCTGGTTAAATAAGGAAATTGTGTAAGTTCGTTTTGCATATAACTGTTCAAGGATTATTGTACCAGTATTGATTAATAACTATCTTTACGTCATGCATAGTTTTAGTCACGATTTTGGTGGCGAAGTTGCAGAAGGCAGAATTTCGGTTGCTTAACGCTATGGATCGTGTTTCTTTTGGGATGTTGCAATGGCCAAGCTAATTTCCATTACAGGAAAATAATTTAGTTATATAACAGTCATTATTTAGTTCCTGCTTCAATAATCAAATTTTCATTAAATGCGATGGCAACTTGTGATCTGCTTCCATGCTTCCATGTTTAGGCCTTATATTATTAGATACTGGCTGGCCTATGAATTGATTTGCAGAAGAGCAATGCTACATGCATTACTTTGTATACCTTTATTAAGTAACGACTCTCATACAGCATAAATTTATGGGTTATTTACATTTTAGTACCCTAACATTTTTGGAAATAATAAAAAGGACCCTGACCTTTTTGAATTATTAAAAATGCCCCTAACTTTTTGTTGTATTAATAAAAAGGCCCCTCTCAAGCATGATGACATCATTTTTCATCAATATAACTGACATGGTAATTGCATTTTATTAATGCTACAATAAAATGAACCAAAGTATGCTTCAACATCCTTATTTTTATTTTATAAGCATGAAATTCAAGATGTTGTATTATGTATAAGCCATCTGTTTTCGCTTAATGTGTTTTAAAATATGGTTATTAAAGGGTATTTTTGTCATTTTATTGTAGCATTAATAAACTGCAGCTGCCATGTTAGCTCTGTTAACTAAAAATGACATCGTGATGTCGGAAATGAGCCTTTTTATTAATGTGACAAAAGCTTAGGGGCCTTTTCATTAATACGACAAAAACTTAGGGGCCTTTTTAATAATTCAAAAAGATTGGGGTCCTTTTTATTATTTCCAAAAACGTCAGGGTACTAAAATGTAAATAACTCTAAATTTATTGGCTTATCGAGAAAGTAATTATTTAATATTACTTTTTGTAGCGGAACTATATTTTGACCCATCGAGTATCCAATTTGGGTGCATAAATTAGGTACATGTAGTGTTTCCTATGCAGAATCATTATTATTTTCTTAATTTTCTGTTTTCTCTACATTGCCTTGATGAATCATTTAGGGTCCATTTACCAGGCACTGAGGCACCGGATCCCATTTGAACTCTAAAGTTAAGCGTTTTTAGGCGAGAGTAATACTAGGATGGGTGACCTCCTGGAAAGTCTTCGTGGTGCCAACCCTATAAGGTTGGGGGTCCTCGAAAATAGCCTCTCGTTAGGGTTACACCCTGAAGGGGTAAGGCTGTGTCCTCCCAAACCCCGCTTATGCAGGAGTCCTTGAGGCACTGGGTTTGTTGTTGTTGTTGCCGCCTTGATGAATCATTTCTTTTTGTTAGTAACTAATACTATTGAACATGTGACTGACATACAGAAAATACTTCACAATATACGCGGAAACTTGCTTTGCAAATTTCGGAGATAGAGTGAAGTACTGGGTTACGAATAACGAGCCTCTTCAGACCTCAGTGAATGGATATAGTCTTGGGATATTCGCACCGGGAAGATCTGAAAATCCATCAACAGAGCCCTATGTGGCTGCTCATCACCAGCTGCTGGCTCATGCTTCAGCTGTTTCTGTATATCGAAACAAATACAAGGTAAAGAGTTTTACACGATGACAATATCAAGTTGGCAATATTTTGCGATTGGCTATTAAACAGAGATACTTTTTAATATCTTCCGTAACACGTATAAAACAATAATGACAACAAACCTAGTGCCTCAAAAGGCTCTTGCCAAGGCAGGTTATGGGGAGGGTGAGATGTACGCAGCCTTACCCTTGTAGTGTGCTACCCTGAAGGGAGGTGGTTTCCAGAGGGCCTCCAACCCTGAAAAGCTTCCATAATGCACGCATGTTGTATTTTATTTATTAAAGCATACTTATAGATGTGTTTACTTCTTAGAAATGTTAAAAGGTCTTATAATTAATGATCATATAGTTTATTTATTTATTTTTGCAAACATAATGCTTAAAATCATGATTCCAGAAAAATATAAACCAAAAGTAACTGCTTTCATATATCATGTAGCGTCTAAGATACCATGTTTCCTCGAACCAAGATTGGAATTCGTACTCTATAATATTGCATTCAATACAGAACTGCACTAGTGTTCGCTAAATGATTATGAATTGATGAGAATCACCCTTGATCAAAGCCATCAATTTTCATGGTTGAATGGTCCCAATGCTAAGTACTATTAGAGAGTTGCTAAAGCAGTTGATATTGCTATAATTTGCTAGGTAATTGATATTCTATACTTTGTTAGATTATCACTGTTCCTTTTTTTTTTTTTTTTTTTCACATGGTAAGGACCGGGGGGGGGGGGGGGGGGGGGGGGGGGGGGGGGGAAGAAGAGGGGAGAAAACCCCACAAACACCTCAATTAAGAGGACCACAAGCAAGGCAAGTGGGAATCGAACCCGGGACCTCCTGAATGGGTGCCGGCGATGCAAACCACTATGCCAACGCCCTAATGGGTAGATTATCACTGTGTTAGCATTGGGCTTTTGAACATTTACTTAAGTTGCTCTTAAGCATTACATTTGTCAAAACGTGAGTAGATAGTAATACTAGCATTAATTTTTATGCCTTTTTGATATGTTTACAATATGTTTTATTAAATACAATGCAATATATTCGCATCATGACGGCTATAAAAGGGTACTATTACATAATGGTCAATTGAGTAATGACCAGCCCAAAACCTGTCCGTTAACAAAATAGTGGCGTTTATTTGATTCTATGATCACTACAATGGAATATTTCTTCTTGTTGTGCGCATAAATCGTCACCATTGACTCGTGTAGGAGAAGCAAGGGGGACAAATTGGCTTGGTGTTGGATTGTGAATGGGCTGAGCCTTTGTCTGATAAAATTGAAGACATAAATGCTGCAGCAAGGCGTCTTGATTTTCAGTTTGGATGGTATGCTTTTGTTGTTTATTCAATTGCTTGCTGCTTTACATATACTGAATGCTGTAATTCTGTTTCGTTTTGGCATACACTTTTGACATATCATAGAATCAAATAAAACTGTCACATAATATAATGCTTGTTATGTAGTGGATTTAGTTAGCTATTAAGAAATTGGCCAACACAAAACTATACTTTTATAATGGCATCTAATATTTATATATTGTTTTTATTTACCAAAGAGGGTACCAACACGCCGTCACCGGATCCCATTAGAATTCCGAAGTTAAACGTGCTTGGGCGAGAGCAGTACTAGGATGGGTGACCTCCTGGGAAGTTCTCACCCTCAGGTCGGGGTCACTCAGAAACAGCCTCTCTTCAGGGTTAATATCCTAAAGGGGGAAGGCTGCGTACATCTGCCCCCCCAGACCCTACTTAGGCGGGAGCCCTTGGGGCACTGGGTGTGTTGCTTTTTGTTTTTATTTACTGGAATGTATTTATAATGTATTTATATGGTTGAAACTAAACTATCACGGGACTTTAGAAATTAATTGATTATGTATGGCTATTTATTCAAATGTTCTCAAATATAAAGCCATTACGCAGTTAGTTGTTTTAAAATGGTACTTTTATAATGGCATCTATAGTGTATATATTGTTTATGTTTACCAAGATGTATTTATAATGTATTTATATGTTTAGAACTATCATGGGATTCTAAAAGTTAATGATGTATGGCAGTTCATTCAAACGTTTTCAAATATAAAGCTTATAAGCAACTTATGTTCCCTTAGAAAACTCAATATGATTGGTTCAGTCTGTTATTTAGCACCCATGATGCGATACGTGCTTGTTTTGACAGGTACTTGCATCCAATATATTATGGAGACTATCCTCAAGTGATGCGCGAAAGGCTTGCAGATCGTCTACCTAAGTTCTCCCAGGAAGAGCAAGATTTGCTTCGTAATTCAATCGACTTTCTCGGTCTAAATCACTATACCACTCGATACATTGCGCATTTGTCAGGCAATCCAGACGAGCACGTCTTCTATGCTACACAGGAAACGGAGAGAATTGCTGAATGGGAAGGGGGGTACCATTGGTGAAAGGGTAAATACTATTCCTTCCTTACATACTAATATTTTCTTATAGGGTGTAAATGAGACGAGTTGGCTTGAAAACCTTTGCTCATTTCAAATTTATGCCAAATAGGGTCAGTTTAATTATGAGCCTAATGACGTGTTTGGCCAAACTTCTTTCTTGAGAAGTGTGATTTTCGTAGAAAAACATTTTTTTTTTCCATATTTTAAGAGTTTCTGGCTTGGAGTTAAAATTGCTTATTATTATTATTTTTTTAATTTTTAAGTTGAAGTAGGAACTTAGCGCTTCTTCTTTAAAGAAGAAATTGAAGTAAAAACTTTTTTATTTTTATTTTTATAAAAGAACCCACTATTAATAGCACTTTTATAAATGTGTTTATGCAAAAAGTCCTTTTGGAAAAAAATAGTTTTTTCATAGCTTGGCTAAACAAGTTCTAAATGTGCTTATTCAAGCCAAATTTGAGCCAAAATGAGCGTATATCTAGCCTAAATGTGTTAAACGAGCCCGGTTCAACTTGGAGCTTGTGGGATAGGATTAAGTTCATGATGAGTTGACCTCAGACTCAAAGTCTCAAGGTTCAATGAGCTTCAAGCTCAAAGTTTCAAAGCTCGAAGAGCTTTAAGAAGCTCTAGCAAAGCAAAATGTTAGCAAGACTAGTCTCGAGCCTGATGATCTTGAAATCTACTCAACTCATTTACACCTTTGGTATTTACAGACAAACTAATCTTATTGATTTTCTATGAAATTTACATGGCAGGCAGCATCGCCATGGCTATATGTAGTTCCTTGGGGTATGCACAGAGTGCTCGCCTACATTGCCAAGACGTACAACAATCCTACAATTTATATTACCGAAAATGGTACTTATTCTTCACTTTAGCCGCTTTTATTCCCTCAGGAATCAAATGCGATCACTGCAACCTGTTATAAAATATTCGTGACATCCCGTATTTTTGTCGGTATATCATGACTGTAAACCGTGATTTGATTTCACGGTCATGTTGTGCTTGATGGAGCTTAATTGGTTTTCACTACTGTCAGTAAAGTATGCATTTAATTTGCATATTAACCACATTCGTATTTTTCCTTCTAAAGTGGATGTTTACATATTATTGCCATTAATGCGGTCGTCCTCGGAAACAGCCTCTCTTCAGGGTAGGCCCCTGAAGGGGGAAGGCTGCGTACATCTACCCCCCCAGACCCTGCTTTTGCTGGAGCCCTTGCAGGCACTGGGTTTGTTGTTGTTGTTGTTGCCATTAATGCGGTCAAATATGCATTTTCTTGGTGTTAGTCATATGATACGCGTCGTGTTATGAGCTGTATAATATGCAAACTATAACATGTATTGGTATTTTTGCCAATTAAAAATAATAATCAGCTGAAAATAGTCGTACTTATACAAAAATTATCTATATTTTATACTTTGCTAAATGTGCCACTTCAACTCCTAAACTATTGCCTTATACCTCATTATTTTTATTGCATTATGTTTTCTTCCATTGATATCACGGTAATACCATCAAACAAAAGTCAAATTGATGGAGCTATATCCCTCTCCATTCCTTCATTAATTTAAAAGGAGTTGTTGTAGATATAAATGTAATGATATATGATTTTTTTTGTAAGTCAACGAACTCTTGACCAAATCTTGTATATATAGAGTTGAATATTATCAGAATGTATTAAATCCCGTTTAATTCCTGCACAGGCATGGATGATGAAGACAAGGACATAGCACCATTGGAAGAGGTTCTAGATGATAAGTTAAGAGTCACATACTTCAAGCAATATCTAGCTGCGGTTGCTCAGGCGATAAAGGATGGAGTAAATGTGAAGGGCTATTTTGCATGGTCGTTAGTGGACAACTTCGAGTGGGCTCAAGGCTATACCAAACGGTTCGGTTTGGTTTACGTGGACTACAAGAATGGGCTTACCCGCCACCCGAAATCTTCTGCACTTTGGTGGCGACAATTTTTGAAGGGGTCCGATCATGAACATGAGAAAAAAGAGTGATTCTCCCTGTCAGATCATAAGTTAATGGTTAGTTTGATATCATTTTATGTTTGCTGTTTTTGGTTTTTTGTGTACTAAAATTTATTTTTTCAAAATGGTTTTTTTCCTTTTTTTGATTTTCTGTGTTAATATTTTCCTAATATTAAAATCAGGAAACCAAAAAATAATAAATCATTTTTAAAACCTGATTTAAGAGGTGCTTCTTCATAGACCAAAAAGCTGCAAATAGAAAATGGTCCCCGAACAAAATTTACGTAATTTCTTGTATGAGCATTTTCTTTTTAAATAATGTAAGCGTTAAATTGGGGGAGGGACAACGAGCTTTGAACCCATGTCACTGTCGAAGGATTGGAGTGATTCTTCTGCGATTTTAGGTCCTTGTTGCTTTGATACATGGAGCCCTCGGAATTTTATTAACATATGTATCTTGTATTCTATCTGTATTTATATTTGTATATTATGTTTGTATTTATATATTCCATCTAAGAGGGTACCAATAGGCAAGCACCGGATCCCATTAGAACTTCAAAGTTAAGCGTGCTTGGGCGAGAGTAGTACCAAGATGGGTGAATTTCTGAGAAGTCCTCGTGTTTCGTCCTTTAGGTTGGAGGTTCTCGGAAATAGTCTCCCTTCAGGGTGCTACCCTGAAGGAAGAAGGTTGCGTACATTGTCCCCTCTAGACCCTGCTTTGGCGGGAGCCCTTGGAGCATTGAGAATATTATTATGCTTGTACTTTTCAAGTTTCTATATTCTAAGATTTAGGCTGCCTCGTTCGGATATACTCCTTTCTTTCACGCATCATAAGGAAAGTTTAACTATGACTATGTATTGGGTTGTTATTATTAAGGAAAAAAATTATTATTATTAGAGCAATAATGTGATTTATAGATAATAAGAGTTACAAAATTGTCTTAAAAATTATGATATTAATTTGATAATAATATTACTCAACTCAAAGATAAATGTATGCAATATCATCAATGCAAATAAGGTTAATTCAAAAATGTAATAAAGCAAATTGTAGTAAGCAACTAATTGATATAAATATCATAACTTATATGTTTAATCAAATAATTTATTTCATTAGTCGTGATTACATTGTTGATAAAATAGTCATCTCGATGTTCCATAACATCTTTACATATATTATTGAAAAGTTTCCTTTACTCCAAAGCCTTCCATTTGTTAGTCCATTATTTAACTTTCCTTTCTATTACTAAATCGTTATCGAAATCTAATTAATTTCATAAAGTCATCATAACATTTTAAATAAATAATATTACATTAATAAGAAGTTAAAAATAATAATTTCAGTTCAAAACAATGAATATATATTAATATAACATATTAACTTTTTTCTTAAAATGTAAATATTTTTCGTACATCGTACGAGATTACACTAGTTTGTAGCAATTACGAAAGTTTTTGAAAGCGCATTATTTTGGAAGAAAGGAATAGGATATAATTGGATGAGAAGTCACATTATAACTATATTGGATTCCTGGTTCATACACTATTAAATAATAATATATTTTCGCATACATCATTCAAAGAATTACAAGATACAATAAATATTAGTTTTTAAGTTTTTTAACTAATCAATACACTAATTTAAATTTTAAACAATCTTAGAACTTAATTACACAATAACTTAATATATAAATATTAATCATGTGTTACATGGAAAAAACTAGTAAACACTAGTTGTATTGTATATATCATTACTTTCTTTTATCAACAATGTTATATGTATTAAAAAAATATATACTCAGCCACATACTTAATATGAATGACATAATTTTATTATCTTATAAAAAGTAATTAATTTTACATTTCGAATTTTAGGAGTTCATATAATCATAACTATCTAGGCTCAACTCGAATGTGAGATTCTAAAATATTTCTTTACGCATGTAAAAATAAAAGTCATATAACAACTATTTTTTCAGCATATTATATCAAATGCATATTTTTTAAGTTAAAAAAAATGAAAAACATATTATTAATAAATAGCCCTTCCTAAATACTCAAAATAAATTCATTTATTATTTTCCTTTTTTTCATTTTTTTAAAATTTACAAAAGAGGAACTTGTCAAATTATATCAACGAACTTAACGGCGAGCCAGCCTCCGTATCGCCGTAATTCTCGTTGACTTCCCCAACAGGACCATTCTACTCATTCCACGTGGCATACACGTGTCATTTAATCAGAGGTTGCAACAAACTTTAAATAGGCTCTGTTTTCATTCTCTGTCATCATCGAAGCTTGAGTGCTTTTTGTTGTTAATTTCATATAAAATTTATTCAAATCTTTCGTTTTCTTAATATTTTGTGAAAAATATGGACAACTCACAAAGCATGAGCTACCGTGCCGGTGAAGCCAAAGGCCAAACTCAGGTTAACTTTCTTTGCTACATCGTTTTTTATTTTAGTCATTTCTGTTTGATAAGTTTTTCTGTGTGATGAAGAAAGTGGTTTTTAATAGAAATAGAAAAATTTTAGAATACAAAATTACTTTTTAGATAAAATTGGGCTTTTTTTTTATATTTTGGGTGACAAACTTGAAAATAATGTTTTTTTTTTAAATTAAAAGTAGAAGTCAGTTTTACAACAGGAGTGGATTTGATTGGATCGTAATGGCAAAGGCTATTGAAATTCGAGTACTATATTAGGACACTTCTACGCAGTGCATTTCTCTAAAAAAATTTCTTATTAATTAGATCATTTTAAAACACTAGTAAGGGTTAAATACATGATCGATGTCAACAGCCATTTCACTTGCCTTGATCCTAGACGAAGTGATGATACAATCTGAATTTCAAATCCCGATCGATATTTGAGCACCATTACTCCCTTTATAACAAATTTGATACAACACCGACAAGATCTTTTCTGGTTTAATAGTACACATGCTCATATAAATGAGTATCATGATATGAATGAATTCAAGTTGATGTTTTTTTGTTCACTCCCCTAGGAGAAGGCCAGCAACATGATGGACAGGGCTAAGGATGCTGCCCAGTCTACCAAGGACTCATGCCAAGAGGTACGTTTATAATTTTTTATATATTTTTTTTATGAAGATAAGAACTATATTTAAAAAAAAACAAAAGCAGCATTTTTAATGCCCCAAAGGTTCTCGCCTGGAGGAGGTGGATGTATGCAGTCTTCCCCCTTCAAGGTGTTGCCCTGAAAGGAGGCTGTTTTTGAAAACCCTCAACTTGAGGGGTGCAACACGAAGACTTTCCAGGAAGTCACCTATCTTGGTACTACTCGAACCCCAACCAATTGGGATGGATCGATTTTTCAGCTATTCGAAATAGCAAGAGGTTGTGCCCACCATTCCTTCATATCCAACTCACGGGGAAATTCGATCTCCAAAAAAAATCCGAACAAAACATATATGCAGGTATTTTAAGGGTCCAAAACGAGTATGGATACTGAGCCCCTTTTTCTTAATTACCGATGTGTCCAAACTTGTTTAAGTACACATCGAATATTATAATAATAGCTGACATACGATTCCTTTATATTATATATATTTGTATTTATAATACATCAGTAACAAACAATATAACCAAACTAATAATATAACAAATTTTCGATAAAAACCTTCAACAAATTAGAGGTTCCTGACAATTGCATCTATCACTTAGTATCTTAACCGATCCTGCTTGTGCATTTGGATTTCCTTATTGTTAAATTTTACCAACCCTTTAAATCAGACCCATAAGTTGGCACACATGAGACCTACATACAAGCTCAAGTGAGGTTCCATCCTAAAACTAATTAATATTAGGTGGAACAACTTACTAAGCCTATATGTTGGTTTCTTCTCTCTCACAACTTCAATATAAATTTTAATTAGACTTACATGTAAAATTCTGAACAATTATACCTGATTATTAATGCATATTATAGGGAGGGCAGCAAGTCAAGTCAAAGGCACAGGGTGCAGTGGACGCTGTGAAGGATGCCATGAACAAGTGAAGCCTTGCATCCATTTTTCACTTACAAACTATGCATTTTATATATATAGGAACTTCATTTTATAAAATAATAACACTATATAATAGTGGAAATATATGGTCTCAAATTTAGAGCAATTTCAGAGTAGCAATTAATTATCAATTTTTATTTTTTTTATTTTTTTCATGTATTCTTCTTATAAGAAGTAGGTGCAACGTTGGCAGAACTCAAAATTGTACTGATACGCAATTGTTCTCCGTTGAATAAAAGTTGAATTTTCTTTTTGTTTATATTGAATATTATATGTTGCAGAAATTTTAAATGTGTTACTCGACAGACTTTTGCGGCCATATGAATAATTGAATTAGGAGTTGACAAGTGATATTTTGGAGCTTGAACTATAAATATATGAGGTCTTTCTACGTGGTAATTTAAAAAGTATGTAACTATTTTTCTAAATTTGATATACATATTATTATTGCTGCACACTTTTCTGTGTGTGCAGCTGCTTTATATTGCGACTTTTGTCACTAATTATCAAAAGAAGCAGTATTTGGAAAAAATACATATTTGTCTGGTATACCTTATTTTTTCTATAGGCTCATAGAATTGTAAATAGTGCTCAAATAATGGTTCTAGGAGTAATTTACCAAAGGAGATTCCATCCTAAACTATATATATACATATATGATGGTGTTATATACTAAAGGAGATTTCATTCTAAAATTAATTGGCAATGGGTGAAGTAGCTCATTAAAAAGTGAATTGGAACATGCACGTGTACCACCCTAAATTTCTCCATTCGAATGGCACTTCTCATTAATGTGCTTTTGGATGTCCCCATGATGCGAGGAAGACATATCTCTCAGGTTGGAGGTCCTCGGAAACAGCCTCTCTTTAGGTTGACACCATGAAGGGAGAAGGCTACGTACATCCACCCCCCAGACCCTGCTTTTGCGGGAGCCCTTGAGGCACTGCGATTGTTGTTGTTGTTGTTGTTGTTGGGTGAAGTAACTCCTTAGGTATATAAAGTGGTATTCCCTCTTCTAACTTACCAATGTGGGATTGCATTTTTCTATTATTCCTTTTTTGGCTTGTATCAGATGGCCACACAAGTACATAAATAGATAATAGTAACAAAATGATCTTAAATATTAATATGTGTGAAGGAATAGTTTTGAAAGCGTACTCTACAAGGTTGCTAGGATATTAATAGAGAGAGAATTACAATAAAGCTCCTAGAGAATATCCTACTACATAATACTAGGATATTAAACTAATAGTTACGACAAGCTATAAGTTGTAATAATTTGAAACAATCTGTCTATTATTTTGTTTAAAAGAAAATTAAAATATTATTAGATGAGAACTAGCTATTTTATTAAGTTTTCTCATGTGCGTATTTTATTGTACGAGTTTAATTAGTAACATAACCATATATTATCCAGCATAAAAGTTCCAAGTATATTAATTAAATTTAATAAATTATAATTATAAATAGTATATTATTATGATAGAACGTAATAAAGTATGTTTTAGGATAATACAGAATAACAAATGAACTATATTATAAATTTAATCACACCGTTAGGCATTGACGTAAATACATACTTAAAATAATTAAAGGAGATTAAAAGCTCCAACGCTCACAAATTATTAAAAATTTTAAATGCATACATAAAATGAATACTATTACAAAATTTAAATATAACACTGTGAATAACATAAGTAACAGTTCTAATCTTATTATAAGAACGATTTTTCTAACATGTGTCAAAAGGATACATCTTAAAATGTATTAACTAATGCATTATTAATAAAAAAAATAATCCTACCATTCTTGAATTCACTAATAAAAGGAAAGAAAATTAATTCAAAAATAATAAATATAGTACATTTTTTTTTGAACCCTACAACACCCGCAGGACATTATGGTACAATTAATAAATCTTAACATATGCAGTTTATAGTTACATGAATACCAAGCTTTTTTTTTCTGATAATTAGCGAGGATAAATCTGCGATACAAAAGCTGACATCTCATACAAGAGACTCAAAGAGTACATGCAAATTGTGAAAAAGGGAAAATAACATCATGCTATTAGTTCGGTTTTTAATAAATTAATAGCTTTATATATATAAATAAAATATATATTTTTTCCTATTGTATTACTGAATGGGTAAAGCTTAATTAGCATAAAACCTGTAAAGGTCAATTTGGCATCTGATTCTGCACATTAAAAGTCTAAATATGGACTACGTTTTTCTTTTTCTTTTTCTTTTTAATATCTTCTTTTTATTATTAAAAATAAATTTAAATAATAAATACCTCGAGAAAGAAAAATATTATTGCCGGCCTTCCCCGACCATCCGATTTTAAAATGGAAAAGTGCCATTGGACACATTAAAAAAAAAAAAAAATTTAATATAATGTAATTCTACGCTAAATTCTATATAACATAAATTCATTAAATCGTAAAAGAATTTTTCTAACATGTGTCGAGCACATATTATTTATTACATTAAAGTCTTGCATTTTATTGGTTCATATAAAAATAATAACATTTTTTTAATATTTAGATGATTTAGTAAATATTTAATAAATACAAGTGCAATAAATATTTCTCAACATGTTGATATTATTTTTTAATTAACATATTTTAGTTATTTAAATTAAATATATATAGTATTTTTTAAAATTTCAAGAATGGAGTCTCTCTTTTTTTTCTTTTCTCCTTTTCTAATTTTTGTCCTTTTCTATTAAATATAGACCTTACTAATGATCTCCAAAATTTGGTTAAAATTCGCCTCCAAGTCATTACAAAGTGAAAATAGAAATCATTTACCGATAGAAAAATCACATTTCAAAATTGTAAGAAAACAACGCTTTAAACAGTAAAAACAGTTTTGAGATAGATTTGAAACCACTTTTTCTAAATGGTCTTGAGACCACTCACACCGTTCCTGATTTGAGATGGTGTTAGTTGTCTCAAAATCGAAAAACTTTAAATTTTTTAAACACAAAATACTAAATAATAGTTTGATTTCTTTTTCTTTTTGTATTTCCCGTCACTACAAATTTTGTTTAATAAAATTATATTAGAGTTTTGTTGACAAAAAAGTCCCAAGTTCGAATCCTAACAGCCTCTATTTTCAATATTAATATAATTTAGGTACAAGATATGAGGGTATCAAAGCTTTGTCGACCAAAAGGTCCGAGTTCGAATCTCAATAGCTACAGCTTTCAATATTTAAAAAAAAAAAAAAGTCAATTTAAGCACAAGCTATGAGGTGAGCATGTGCATTATCCATGCTTCAAGCGCAATTGGCATTGGCTTGAGGGGGTATGCTAGAGTATAAAACTATTTTTGAGCCTTCACCCACAAGTTTAAGTTTTTGGGATAGTTGGTTCCTTGACATCTTGAAGTGGCGTTCTGCACCTTCATCCATCAGTTTAAACTTTTAAAAAAGTTAGTTCCTTAACAGTTAGACGGACAAGGTGTGGAGCAGACAGAATATTTAATATCTATGTCATATATACAAAAATAGCAAAGATTCCTCATGGATAATTAACAATTATCTTGTATAAAGAAAACCTTAATACAATAGAAAATATTACTTGTGGATAAATCATAATTATTTAATATAAAGAAACTGCTTTCCAGTTATGTCATTGATACTTAGTTCTTGTACGTACGTAAACACTTTTCATACCTAATACTAAATTTAGTCATTTAATAATTTAATTTATGTACCTATCAATATCACAAAAGACTCAAGATCGTTAGATAACAAAAAAATAATATTAATTATTTAATTTTGGCTGGCAAATTACAGTGATGTGCGAGTACCCTACATTTACCGTGAACGCAATATAGCAGCAGATATGGTGGCTGAAGAGATTCGGAGGCCCACAAGAACTAAAAGTGTCTCAATATCAAATTTAATAGAATTATTTATGATTAAGCACTAAATAATATAAATTAATAAATTTTTTTATGAGCTAATAATCTTTTATTAAGTACACAAATGTAGAATTTATTTTGAACACATGCAACATTGTTCCTTTGAGTATGGAACTTTCATTCCCTACATGGAAAAGTGATCTTTAGCGACGGCAAATATGTCGTTGAGAAGAGATATATTATTGTTGCTAAAAATGTTTTTGACAATTGTAAATGTTGTTGTGAGGTCGTTGGATATGATCTCGTTGTTATAGATCTTTGGATAAAGCATTATCATTGACAAAAATACTGGTCTTTGCAGATAATTTGGATCCATTTCAAACAGATTATGAGATTTTAGGGATCCAAAACAAACTTTGATTAGTAGACCATTTTTCTCAAACTTGAAGCATTCAGACAAGTTTGAGCACATCTCGTACATTTCATTTATATTATACACTTGCTAGTAGTGAGTCGTTTATATTATATATGTACATATGTAATAAATTAAAAACACATTATTATTTCTCCAATTTTGATTCATAATAAAAAGAAAAAATAAATTAATAATACAACTAAATTTTTTAAAATGAACATTTAACAAATTATAAGGCTAAATAAAATTCTATTTTATATTTTATTTAATTACTTTATATTACTATAAAAATAATATAATTAATGGGTCTCATGTTAAAAATGTGCTTGGGGCATGAAACACTTTTATCCATTCTATCCATTGTCGTTGCTTATAAATATGCCAACCATGTTACAATACCGTGACAAACCCTTCGAGAAAAGAGAGATAGTCAGAAGTTTATTTTTCGGTAATTTGAGAGAAAACTTATAATATAAAAATCGGTATATTCATTAAAGTGGAGCTCAAAAAAGCCTACAAAAATGGGAAAGATGGAGAGAAGGCTATACGATGCGGCAGTGGAGGGAGACGTGGAATCCCTACACCAACTACTAAGCCAAGATCCACTTCTCCTGGAGAGATACAACGCCATTGGGCACTTCTCCAGGTCGCCGCTTCACGTAGCTTCCCAGCTCGGCCACGTCCACTTTGTTCACGAGCTCCTCCGCCAAAGCCCAGAGCTTGCTGAGGAAGTCGACCTGCAAAAACAAACACCACTTCATGTTGCATCGTCAAGAGGTTATGTTTAATTTGATCGGATTTATGTCCAATCTATGTAGTTGGCATTTGCAAGAAGTTGTGACATGATTTAACTGCACCCACATTGAAGTTCTTAGCACTTAGCTTCACATGTGAAGTTCTTTTCATTTTAGATGTTATCTCGAGCCCTTCATTTTGCCCTTGTGAAAGGGTGTTCTTCTTTTTTGATTTGTCGGACATGGTGATGGATGGCAAGAGGTAGGGGACTAATTGGAGCAAAAAATCTCACACCCACTTTGTTGCCAAGTTATATTTCAATGGGCATTAGGCTACACTCACAAAGTTGGTATATACGAGGCCTACATATAAGTTGAAGTTGAGTTCCTTTATAAACCAATTGACATTAGGTAATGTAATACTCTAAGTTTACGTATTGATCTCTTATTTCTCACAATTTTGATGTGAGAAAAATCAACTATACTAAAGGCCCGTCAAAACCGCAAGCGACACAAATAGTTGCTTGGGGGCCTCATTTGTTAAGGGTTGTTCCATTTGAAATTAATTTTATTAGAGTTTGCTTCTACCGCATCTCACATCCATAATTGGAGAAATAACGACCGTTTATAACACATTATAAATATATGTATATATATATATATATATATATATATATATATATATATATATATATATATAAAATATAAATGACCTACACATTTATTAATATCATATTATAAAGTGGACTATTTGAGATGTGAAAAGTTGATTTGGATATCTCTATTGTCTAAATAAAGGTCCACAAATTAAAATCTTGGGCCTCAAAAATCTCAACACCAACCCTGACTATACTGACATATGAAATTGTTAATAGGTCATGTGGAAGTAGTGAAGGCTCTAGTGACTGTGGCCCCAAACATATGCCATGCATGTGACCAAAAGGGGAGGAACCCAATCCATGTCGCCGCGATCAAAGGGAAGGTAGGGGTGTTGAAGGAGCTGGTCGGAGCGAGGCCGCTGGCGGTGGAGGACAAGGTAGAAAGCACCAATGAGACGGTGTTGCATTTGTGTGTGAAGTATGGCCAATTGGAAGCTCTTAAAATGATAGTAGAATTTGTGAGCCACTTAGATCGTAGCTTCCTTAATTCGAAAGATGCACAGGGTAACACAATTGTGCACTTTGCTGTGGCTGAGAAACAAGTTGCGGTAAATTTTCTTTTCTATCTTCCATATACTTAAAATAAGGAATTTATTATTATATGTTTTAAGGCCTGATCATTTATCACATATATACATAAATTTTTCATTTTTCTTTTTCTACAAGGTCCTATTCTTCTATAGAGAACATGACATATCTAACCAATTCATTGGTGGCCAATGCAACAGATTATGAACTTTTTAATTACCAACCCAAAAGTTGATCTCAATGTTATCAATGCACACGGATTAACGGCGCTGGACCTTCTAGCGACACAAACCCAAGGGAAAACCAAGTCAATGATTAAGTCCCTCAAATACGCAGGTGCACAAAAAGCAAAACATATCCCACGTCATGTTGGAAAGGAATGGGTGGATAAACAACGTGAAGCACTAATGGTTGTAGCGTCACTAATTGCAACTATGGCTTTCCAAGCTGGACTCACCCCTCCAGGCGGCACCTGGGGCGAGGATAAGACTTTTGGCAGCAAAACTCGTGTTGCTGGCACTTCAATAATGGCGGAAAAATATCCACATGAATTCAAGAAGTACTTGATTAGCAATACTGCGAGCCTGATCTCATCTCTGAGCATTATACTTCTACTTGTCAGTGGACTGCCATGCCATAGGTTATTTGTTGCAGCATTAATGGTTGCCATTTGGATTTCCATCTCTGCAACAGCTTGGACTTATGTTATTGCAGTAGATTTTTCAACGCCGGAAGATGCATATGATAACGTTACTGACACTGCTCTACACACATTAATATGCATATATATTGGCTTGATGGGTATTCCCCTTTTTGGCCATATCATCCGTTTCTTGATGAAGATCTTCTTATTAGTGAGAGCATCACTATGGAGGAGAGATAATAATATTCAACCAGTCCCACTCCAAACTCAGTAGGCATTACTATGATGTAGTGTTGTTGGCTTAAATTATTTTGGAAAAATAAGTTGTGTTATTTGATAAATTTTTCTTTACTTATTGTAAAAAGAAAAAAAACAATTGGTATTGAATAAATGTTTTGGACATTAAAATAACATCCATTGTAAAGAGTGATATCAATACATATGAAATCTTCTATTATAGTCTTAGTAATAACATGAACTTTTCTTTATTATATATTGTAAACACGTCCTCCTAAAGTTGAACTTGGTTTGGCGACACTGGTGAACCGACTTTGGGCCTATCCCGTCAGTCTCTTTAACAGGCTCTCTTAAATCTCGCATTCCAAGAGCGATCTTTTGCATCATCGGACCTACTCTTTGATACAGATTAGAGGAGGTTTCTTTCCAAAATCAATTCGTAATGGATAGAGTGACATGATTTCTATACTTGATTTTACATATATCGGTGTATTAGGAGTTGGATTTAAGCCACTCTGGATTGACACATACTCAACGATATCTACTCTATCTCATTGTCCACTCGAATCAAATACTGATATGTCATCAAGGACTACATTAATCTTGTTAGAATTTGATTCCTATATAGTTTAAACTCCGTTCAAGAATAAGGCTAGAGAGTGCTAAGCTATGCGTTTTTTTTTGGGGAAAACAGAAATTACTTAGAATGAGGGTTTTACTTAAATAAAATTATGTTTTGTATTTAAGTAAGTAAAATAAATTTAAATAAATCAAATTAAATTAAGTATTTAATTCGGTTTTTTCTTCGAACCGTTGCTCCGTTTTGTCCTTTTGTGCTTTTATGGGGTACAGCTGTACCCCACCCGTCCTTATGAAGCTTCTCCGAGAAGCTTACCTGCTTTTGGCGCCCGTTTCCCGTGCCATGTGTCGCTTCCTTACTTGCGGGTTTTTTGGTTGGATCTCGACCGTCCTTTTGGACGGCGCATCGAAGGGCCCTGAGGGGGCAATGAGTCATGTGATGGGAGCCCCGTTTGGTGTTTGTTTGGGCTCATCTGAGCCGTTCATTGGCTTGGCGTGGACGGTTGAGATCCGTTGGGCACGGATCATGCTTCGTCTATATAAAGGAGTCGTTCATAGAAAGAGAAAAATGTTGGGTCATTTTTGAACGGTTTATTTCTCTCTCTCTCTGTCCTCCGATTCTTCTTCCTTCCCCAGCCAAGGCATTTCTAGGGTTTTGACCTTAGGGTTTTTCGGTGCCTCAACCTAGCTTGATAATTTAAGGACTCTATGTGCTGTGATCCACGAAGGCTGATCAAGAGGAGCTTGATCTGGGACCATGTGGTATTATAGCATCTAGCTTGGAGTTGGTATATTTTCTCTTTCTCTCTCTCTTTCTTTACAGTTTTCGTGTAAAGGTTTTGTTTGAAGAGAAATTTGTAACTAATAGCTTAGGTATTGTATGGAAAGCGCCTTGTACATTATGTTAGAAAATTTACGTTGAAATACAACGTAAAATGACTCTTTTATCACTGCATAAATACTGTAAATAATACTCAAAATACAGCAAAAAAATCTAGAAAAAAACTGCTGAATATTTACTGTAAAATACTGTAAATAATGGAAAAACAGAAAAGATACTGCCGAATATACTGCGATAATACGATTGAAAATACAGAAAATTACAGTGTTGTAATGCAGTAAAATTTCAGTAAAAAACGCTGCGAAATAAGTGAACACGACAATCAGAAATACCGTAAAAGGAATAGTTAATTTTAATATTGAAGATACTATGCCGTAGGAAATACCACTTTCCTAAAAGACAATTTTACTGCTGCTCCAGTGCATACAGTAACATCGGCGGCCGTCCTCCAGGATTAACACGGTCCGACTATTAACGTGCACTCGTTAATTGTTGGGTAGGAGAGAACGAGAACTTTGTCCCGAATGATCAAGAGGAGAGGACCGACGCAGGTAAACCGAAAGAACAGGAAAATAATATTTTGAATTGGTGGTTTGCAAGCTTACTTTGTCCCATATTTATACTAGAGCAAAATGTAGAACTGTTCTTCTCCAACCGTCAAAAAACGCCCAAGATTTTAATTTGTGTAGTAATTGACAGTTAACAGCCATATTTCTGTTTAATTGTGCAGTTAATTACACCTGCAACAGCTAATGTAATGAATTGCAGGATCCGATTTTAATGTCTAACAGCTAAAAACAGTTTTGGACGTTAATTATTTTTTGTAAAATAAATATACCGGTTAAGAAAAAGATCACCCACACCCTCGCCCGAGCACGGCATGGCGCACGCGCGCATGTGGTTCCCACCATTCCTTCACCCACGACTTAATTCAAATGGATAAAAAACATACATCCTTATAAACCCAACCCCACCTTCTTAAATTGTCAATGTGGGATTTGGTATTCACAAAGTGAGATACAACTTCCTACAAAATTAGATATAGTTTGTATCATTTTTTCAACACATTACGTGGTTGTAATCAGTTTGTATAATTCACAAATAGAGTTCTCTAGTGGTAAGGGGACTGTGGAGTAGGTCAGTTAGGACAGAACCATGTTAAAATCGTGTGTACTCATTTATTTTTCGTTCATGTCTTCTATCGTCGCATGTGAACTCAATCTCGAGTTTTAGAGTAGCATTTTGCAATATTTTTCAACGATCCTGAAAGCAGCAACGTTTTTGTTGAAGTTAAAACCGGATATCCTATGTTCGACTTTTGTAAGGGTTTGGTTTTATTGAGTCAACATTAGCTGGTTCAGTTTAAGGTTTCTTAGATCACAACAAATTTCATGTCATGTTTTCGAAAATAATCACTTGCATGAATAACTTTTAAAATGCATTCCACCAATAAATAATAAAACAACTATATATATATATATATATATATATATATATATATATATATTAATAAATAAAGGATATGTTTTATGGCATTGTTCTTAACTTTGAATTATTGCCACCAGGCGATAGCGCTTCCTCAAAGCCTAGTCGCTACCAAAGGAACCTTGTACTTGTACCTCCTTGAACTCATATATCTCCTCATCTAAGACGGGCCAATCTAAGAGCTCCTCTCATTTCCTTCCACCTCGGAGTTCAGGGACTTATGTTCGAATTTTGGACTCCTAGCATGGGTCATTTGAATACTTGGACGATTCATATGAGAGCCTCTCTTTGCTTCAATCGTGCGCTTGAAAGTCAAGCCTAGAGAAGGATTGTTGAACCAACCTCACCTCTGTAGCTTCCTTATCACCCACAACTTGAGAATTCTAAGGCTGGTTTGACTAATGGAACGTCGTGGTAACCTACTCCTCCACTAACTCGGGCCATCAATATCTTGCATCCATCTCATCCTGCCGTCCATCTCATAAATCTCGATAATGCGGACTTGCCTGTACTTCCCTCGGGCCATAGTAGGAATGTTCTAGCTCTGTTACCAAATTAATGTAGTTTTCTAATATGAGTTTAGTAGATTTACATGGCCTTCATTTTATTCTAATTGATAAACGTAAATAGAACTTGAATCTCCCAGGAAGAGAACCGAAGAGAAATGTAATACGGATTTTATGTAAGGGGAAAAACTGAATCCCTCAACGAGTTACAAGCCTATTTGTAGCATCTACTCCTTTTTAAATACAACTCTAATTGTAATATGAAATCAAAGAGTACAAGGAAAATTCGGGTACAAGTAGAACTATGGCAAACATATGGGTAACATATGAAGTTGCAATTGATATCTTTTGGGTAAAAAGGGAAAGAGTAATTAGAACTTATCTATAAAATGAAGATCTTTGTCGTGCCATTAAGTTCATCACTGCTTTAAAGTCGTTTATGCCTGTCACACTGGTCCAATAGGACTAAATGGCACTCCAACCCTTAGGTTTAACACAACGTCAACCATTATAGTGTACTCTAAAGTAAAGGACTAAAGTACGCCTAAATCATGCTCAATTTTATGAGAACAACGTGGTAAGAAGATAGAAGAAGACCACATGAGAAGATAGAGATATTGAGTGTATGCATTTTATACTTCCATTGCAATAGGAAATGACCAACTTATAGGCCTAACTCTTCCTTAATGTAATAATGAAGAAGATTAATGGTAGTCATATGCCACAGTGGAGGATAATTCAATGGCAAAATTCAATTGGGCCTAATTCAATGATTACAATGACTTTAAACGGTAACAAACGGCCATATAAAAATATATTAGGTCATCCAAGTGAATATGTTCCCATCAAATATTTTATATAATACAAGTTTTCCACACTAAAATTGAAGCATATTCAATAATTCCCCACGTGATTCAATTTTGGGGTCTTAAAAAAAATATAAACTGAGCGAGATAAATTATATTTGATGGTACCAATGTCTTTAGACTTGAATTGATAACTAGTGAATATGCATGTCTCACAATCTTACTAGGTGAACCAAGTCTTAAACCTGAAAGGTTATTGCAAAGAACGCATACACCCGCTTTACGTAACTTTCAATATTGAGATGTACTCTATGGATAGTACTCATAAAGTCCTTATAAAAACTTGAAGCCTGGGTTCTCTGGAACGCTCTAGAGAGTTAGCCCACATTCTTGATAGAGGGCAATTAACACTCACCCATTCCCGTAGGTGAGTCTATTAGGTGGGCTACCTTACATCAACATAACTTGCTATAAACATTATTAAGAGCATTAAACTCAACCTTAATTTCATGGTTGAAATAAAAACACATATACTACCATTAGCTAGGAATGGGTTCGGTAGTAAACACAATTTCCTTAAAGTCAAATATTACATAATAATAAAAAATATAAATTTATATATTATTACTTTAAGGGCTATCAACATCAAAGGTCTATGTACTTTGTTAATTTGGTCAATTTAATTCATGTATAATTTATATTGTGTTAATTTGGTATGTAGAGTAACATTTTTGTTAAGTTTTTAACAATGTTTTTAATGGTTTGGCTATAGATTAGGTTAAATTGAGTTAATTGGTAGATTTATAGTGGGTTATTTGTATTTAACGTGATTGTTCCGTTAAATAACTTAAATTGAATCAAATAACTAAATTGACACAATTAAAAGAATATTGACTAAATTGATCAGTGAGAAAAGTACATGGATTTTTGACATAAGTAACCCTTAATATAACTAAACATTTGTTGAAATAATTAAATTTAGTATTATATAATTATATATATTATAAATTAAAATACGCAAAAAAAAAAAAAAAAAGCGATTGTAAACCTCCCTGCAGCGTTAAGTATCTCTCCCTTGGGGGAGGTGTTCAGGGAATTCGCAAAATAAGGAAAAAAAAAAAAAGGGAAACTTGCAGTGTGACTTGGCGCCCACGTGGATAAGTTGGTCTACGTGGATGTTACTTTAAAATAATTTTGAAAACAGTGTCATTTTTGTAAATTTAATTTTTCAGGTTATTTTGGGTAACCACTTCAATTGTTTTCTTAAATAAAAGGATAAATTATAGAAAAATTTTCTAACTTATGCTTTAATCACAAGAAACCTGTCTCACTAATAAAACAACTCACTAAATCACCTAGCTTTTGAAATTTTTTTACTTTGTCTCCAAATAATTTTTTAGACCATTTTGCCCTTCAACAAAAGAAATATATTTTATCTTATAATATTTTTTCTAAAAATTTTAAAAATATTTTTTATTTTCTGAATTTATATAAAAATGTAAAAGTTTTAATTTTTATCTAATAATATAAAATTCTTTTCTAAAAATAAAATTAAATATTAAGGGTAAAATAATCAAAAATAAGTTGCACAGGTTAAGTGATAAATTTTTAAAAGTGAAGGGGTTTTGTGAGTGTTTTTATTTGTGATAGGGGTTTTCTATTTTTAAAGCAAAAGATAGAAATTTTTTTTGTAATTTACCCTAAATAAAAGGCATCTTTATTACTACTATTATTATTATTATTACTATTATTATAGAGAAGTTATGCTTTCCCATAACACCCCATTTCTTCATCTTTGCAATTCTATGGGATTTGGAATATATCCAGTGCCTTAAGGGCTCCCACCTACTCAGGGTTTGGGGGGAATAGATGTATGCAGCCTTCCCCTTTGAGGCCGTTAACCTGAAGAGAGATTGTTTTACAGTACCCCTAACCTGAGAGTGAGGACTTTTCAGGAGGTCACCCATCCTAGTACTACTCTCGCCTAAGCATGCTTAACTTCGGAGTTCTAATGGGATCCAGCGACGGCGTGTTGGTGCCCTCTTTGACGTGTGTGTGTGTGTGTATATATATATATATATGGCCCTCACATTAACATTCCATCGTGCCTTCGGGCTTTGTTCTGTAAAAAAAATAACATTCCATCCCTTCATCCTTGTAATTCTAGGGGGTGTGGTACTATGAATTTAAAGTTTAATTTGATAATATTTTGGAGCAATATATTTCAATTATTAAATTAGAAAAGTTTAATTATAAAAATTATGAAAGTTTAGTTTATCATATTATTGGACAATATATTTGAAAATTTAATAAAAAGGTCATACTACAATGAAATAAATGTGAAAAATTATTACTCCAATTATTACAAATGAAAATGTCATATATTACTATGAATTAGAAGTTTAATTTTAGAATATTTGGGGGCAATATATTTTAATTATTTGATATATTTATATTGAAAAATTACCTTAACATGTAAGACCTAGATAGAAATTATCTTTTAGTATTGCAGTATAAAGAGTTATACAAAACTATTTTATTATATAGAAGTTGAATTTCGTAGTGTACTTTGTGGTTCTTAATTTTATTAATTGAACTATATTATTTTTAAGTATTGCTTTGTAATATATTTTGTATTTCTCAATTTTTATATGTTATACATTATTTTATGATTGAAGTTTGGCCTTGGATTTGTCATAATTAATAAAATAAATAAATTTTGAAAGTTAAACTTTAGAATATTTTTCCAATATCTTTGAATTATTTGATGTATTTAAATTTTAAAAATTATTTATTTCTTAAACTATATTTACATCCTTCAAATTATCTTACTGTATGAAAAGGTCATTGCTGTGTCATTACAAATTATGACAAATTCAAAGGCCATACCACAATAAAATAAACATCAAAAAGCCATACTTCAATAATTAAAAAAGAAAAGGCTATAGTACTATGAATTTGAAGTTTAATTTGATAAAGTTTTGCAGCAATATATTACAATTATTTAATTATGAAAGTTTAATTACATAAATTATGAAAGTTTAATTTATAATATTATTGGACAATATATTTAAAAATTTAATAAATAGGGCATGCTACAGTGAAATAAACATGAAAAATTATTACTCCAATTATTACAAATAAAAAGGTCATATATTACTACGAATTGAAAGCTTAATTATAGAATAATTGGGGGCAATATTTCTATTACTTGATATATTTATATTTGAAAAATTACCTTAACATGTAATATCTAGAAAAAAATTATCTTACAATATCGCAATATAAAAAGTTATACGAAAGTATTTCATTATAGAGAAGTTGAACTTCGTATTATACTTTGTAGTTCTTAATTTTTATTAATTGAACTATATCATTTTTAAGTGTTTGCTTTGTAATATATTTTGTATTTCTTAATTTTTATATGTCATACATTATTTTATAATTGAAGTGTGGCATTGGATTTGTCATGATTGAAGTATGGCCTTTGGATTTGTCATAATTAATAAAAATAAATAAATTTAAGAAGTTAAACTTTAGAATTTTTTAGGCTAATATATTTGAATTATTTGATGTATTTAAATTTAAAAATTATATATTTTTTAAACCATGTTTACAAACTCCAAGTTATCTTACAGTATGAAAATGTTATACCTTTGTCATTACAAATTATGACAAATTCAAAGGTCATACTTCAATGAAAAAGCCATACTACAATAAAATGAACATCACAAAGGCCTTACTCCTATCATTAAAAATGAAAAGGCCACAATACTATGAATTTGAAGTTTAATTTGATAATATTTTGCAAAAATATATTTCAATTATTAAATTATGAAAGCTTAGTTTATAATATTATCAGACAATATATTTGAAAATTTAATATAAAGGCCATATTATAATGAAATAAATATAAAAATCATTACTCCAATCATTACAAATGAAAATGTCATATATTATTACGAATTAGAAGTTTAATTTTAGAATATTTGGAGGTAATATATTTTTATTATTTGATATATTTATGGTTGAAAAATTACCTTAATATGTAACATCAAGACATAAATTATGTCACAATACTCCAATATAAAAAGCTATACAAAAGTATTTCATTATGTAGAATTTAAATTTTGTAGTGTACTTTGTAGTTCTTAATTTTTATTAATTGAATCGTCATTTTTAAGTATTGCTTTATAATGTATTTTTTATTTCTTAATTTTTATATGTCATACATTATTTCATGATTAAAGTATGTCCTTGGATTTGTCATGATTGAAGTATGGCCTTGAATTTGTCATAACTAATAAAATAAATAAAATTTTGAAGTTAAACTTTTTAATAATTTTGGCCAATATATTTGAATTATTAGATGTATTTAAATTTTAAAAATTATTTGTTTCTTAAACTATATTTACATTCTTCAAATTATCTTATAATATAATTTGACTATACACTTGTTATTATAAATCATGACAAATTCAAAGGCCATACTTCAACTAAAATCAATATCAAAAGTCCACCTACTCCAATAATTACAAACGAAGTAAATTACGAAAGAAATAATATTTTAGTACACCATCGGTAACAATAATTGCGTGATCGTGGCTGCTAATCTACCCTGATAAGTTAATCACACAAACTTTTAAAACTTTGTTCATGCATAAAAGATACTTACACATGATGGGCACATTATAACAGGTATGCAGATAATAAGGAAGCACAAAAGCGAATAAGAAGGTTGCAGCAAAAAAAAAAAACCTTAGCATCATTCAGTCAGAAATATATTTTAGGGCGGAGAGCGTATCAATATCTTAATATACATTGAAACCATTGCGAGCTACATCTTTAATACAAAAACTTTGTGCAACAATAAATACGAACAAACCTTACTTTATAAATAATTACGAAGAATATCTAACTAATTTACAACAATCTTACAGAAAACATATATGAAATTATGTGCACGCATTATAGGTATCAACATGAGGAACGTCACAACTTACAAGGCATGCCAAAATTGTAAAACAAAGTCACATGGATTAATGGGTACTATTATTGCGATAAGTGCTCCAACAATAATGCCATTATGGAAATAAAGTATAAGACGCACATAATATAATATATTAACTTTTCTATTTCGCACAATGGGTTATGTATCAAGGTTGTTATTCGGGATTGATAGAGAACTGAAATGAAAATAACATTATTCGACAAACAGGCTGAATACTTAAACAAGAGCACGACTGAATATTTTGACATGATCGCAGCACAGATACGCATCTAAATCATCTACAACAAAAACAAATAAATCATGTCATACTCAAATGATGCTTACCGATACAGGAATATAGATAATAGTTACTGTCATGCTACTTAATGAATTAGTAGGGTGCAGTTGGATATTCATCATGAAACCTCCGCTAAATGGCAACAAAGACAACCAAACATGGTGTTCATCACAGAGGTACATTAGAAAGAAGAATGTCATTACATGATGATTAAACAAGAACCAATTACACAATTGTCTTACGAAGAGCGTACAACAAATAACACATACGCAATAAATGTCAAGGTAAGTAACAAGTCAGACTTTACTAATTTATAACAAATTGCTGCGAGCTAATAATAGCACACTTTCAATGTAGGAGACCGAAGAAAATTAACGGGACGTAACGCGGAAGGCAAATACCACAACAACCTATTTTAGCATCATGTTTTCTATCTTTTTAAATGGAGTTGCATATTTACTATAGTGCGAATTTTGTATAACTTATATACCATTTCTCTTGGTCAATGCGCATTTTCACTGGTAAACAAAATATGTACATGCACGGAAAAAAAACTAGTGCAACATTAAATGACTTACCTTTTACTATAATTAAGGGGGGAGGACAAGCACAAACCCTAATCACCAATCGATAAGTGAAGGATGGGAAAATTATATAAATTTCTTCTGTAAATTTTCCCACTGTACTATTGGATCACGTGCTTTGAAGGTTATTAACTTGTTTTTCCCTCAATGATTCGCATCATGAAGTGACAAATTATGAATTAGTTATTATGTAATAGCTAACTCCTTGTACCATGCACACGTATGGTGTTCCCACTAACAAAAATATATCTACTAATTTGATTCCATGTAAAAAAAGAAAACTATTAATAAATAGTGGCAAATAATTATACAAACATTTATATTCTCACAAATATACGCCTTACAAATAACTTTTTTTTGAACACTAAAAAGTTAATCTTACAAATAACTTATGATCCCTTAAAAAAATTAAATAGAATTATCACAAACTGTTAACTAATATCTATGATATTCCCATTCTTTGACTCTGTGACTGTGACTAATAGATGACTAAATACTACAATTTTTGCATGACAACTCACTAGAATCTATACAATCCTAGAAATATAATCTAAGCACACTAACCATTAAGGTCATGATTAAGTTTTTGAAATAGTTAATTTCTCAATATTGTATCAAAGATTTATCTATTGAGGTGTTATTAGTTTAAATCTTATCAGTCCCTTTCTCTCTATATCACTATACTTTCAACACAAAATATTAAGTGAATTTGAATATTATACACGATTCAAATGAAATGGGTGTTTTTTTTGGTCAAACCAAATGGTATGTGTAAGAAGGGCCAATTTATAGCATTGTACAATTCTCGAGTTGCTATTGGTAAAGCTTAAACTTTTGGAATAGTTGGTCCCTTGACAGTGCATCCACTTTAGGAATATATACATAATTAGATGCTTAGGTTATAGGAACAAAAGTATCAAGAATAAAAGATTGGGTTCTACATGAAAACAATGACTCGAACTCTATTTGATTAAGATTTGTAATGCTAGATGCTCTCCTTCAGTTTTGGTTTCTATCGAGTAAGTGGTGTTAGAATATGAATCCTTCAATTCTTACAGGCTTCCAGAGTATGATGAATAATTTTTTAAAAAGATTTTTTTGGAGAAAATTAAAATCTAATTGAGCTTTTTCATCGTTTGTTTCAAAGGAAATTGCAATTTCTTCCATACTGTGATGTTTTCTTGTATGGTTTAAAAAAAAAAAAATTAAATTTCACCAATAATCTTACATCTTATTATACAACAATATAAGTAATAATACAAAATACATAAGATGTATTAAAAAATTAAAATTAACTATCAAAGTTACATTTAAGGATAAATTATATATTAGTTCCTCGAGGTTTGATATATATATATTTTTCAATAATTAGGGATAGAAATTATAATACATAACAGGCCACTTGAACTAGCAAGGCCTAAGAAACCGAAAAGCTTGAGAAAGAGAAGCACAAAATAGAAAACACGCAAGATAACAAGAAAGCAAGGCAAAAACAATGAACATAAAAAAAGGTAACAAAAACAGGCACAACACGGCAATATTAGCACTGGAGAGACAGGCTCGGAGTAAGGAAAGACGTTGAACAGAGCTGGAGAGAGATTAACAAGGGACTAACCTTGAAAAAACCTAATACATATTCGATTCATTGCCATTATATGCCAAATCAAGCCTTTGCTGTACTCCTATCTACGCTTCGCTTCAGAAAGCTTACCAACATCCTTGACATTGTCATCCTTCCTTACCAACTTCTCCATCTTATGTTTCTCAGAGGATTTGGTTAGTTTTTTCGTACTATTCCCCGGAGACATATCTTTTATGAATTCCAGCCAATCCCAATTCGCTTGCTGTTTCATGTAACGTTTTTAAGTTCTTCGGTTCTTTTTTGACGACATAAAGTTAGTAGCCTGATGTCCCACCACCCACTTCCTTCTCCACTTCCCTATCTTACTAGACTTAGCAACCTCTAGCTTCACTATTGGAGGTGGTTCAAAACCCGGTTGGTACTTGAGTTTAGAAGACTCAGAATCAATTATACTACTGGCATCTTGAACATGGTCAACAAGAATAAATACAGGGCCTTGGGTCCCCGCCAAGTCATCCAGGCTGACGTATTATTCTACGTTAAGGCACAAGGAGATTGAGAACCACTAAGGTTTTGGTATAATACATCAAACGTCAGGGTACTAATGTTTGGATTAAAAAATTGTTTCATAAAATTTTTGGACTAAAAAATTAATATATCAAACATCGAAGTACAAATATATAATTTACCCTACATTTTATTATCAAAACAATTTGTCATGTTAGCTATTCGACCAATAGAAATCAAAGCATTATGATGTTACAGTTCTACTTACCAATCTGATTCATCTATATTAATATACTAGAACACTTAATGATAAATATCAAAATCTTATAAACCTAAGTGATAAATAATCTAAAATAAATTGACACCTAACACTATTCTTTTGTAGTGTTGTCATTGGTTTTCATCGAGTTCTAATCAAGGATATGATCCATGAACACTTAACGATAAATATTCAACCTCAAAAAATCTAAATAATAAATTCCCTAACAAAATTGATACCCTTGACATTATTCATTTGTAGTGTTGTCATTGGTTTTCATTGAGCTGTACATGAATAAGAATTTGTGAACAGTTAAAACATCCTCCTTTACACTTCTAGTTTTCTATTATGGTAGTGGTGCTCTAGCATGTTGATCGGAAATTAGCACCCATGCCTACTAGTTTAACAAAACAACTAGGGGTATTCAAAAAATTCATAACCGAAATATCGAATCAAAATTTCAAAATACCGAACCAAAATTCCGAAATATCGACCCGACAATGCAGTTAACCATACCCAAAAAATTTGAGGTATTTTAGGACGATAATGGTTAGTGATTTTATTCATTTTGGTTAACCGATTCCCCAAAATAATATATATTATATATATATATATATATATATTCATATGTTCATAATATTATATTATTTACTAAGTATATTTATCTACCATATAAATAACTCTTCTCTAATGCATGATTGAGTTTATCTTTTTACCCAGTTCATCTCCTATCATTCAGTATTTGTACCTCATTGTTATATCTCAAATACTAATTAAGCACTACATTGCTACAATTTAGTGCTACTCACTTGCTCGCATATTAGTTAAAATAAGATAGTATACGTTTAATTTCTTAGAATTAGATTATAAACTGATAACTTGTTGAATATTCTCATATTTAATGCATTTTTTGGACATTTACAAACCATAAGAATATAGATCGTATAACATAAAAGACTCATTTTATTACTTTTTCGGTTACAGGGTAACCAACATAACCTAATCGAATTACTGATCTACCAAAAGTCAGTTATCTGGTCTTTTTGGTTATAATAGCAGTTAGAGATTTTTCAGTATTTTGGTTATATGGTTAACTGAATTGAAATACTTTTAGATATGGTTAACCGAATCATAAACACCCCTAAAACAACCAAGTGCCTCACAGAGGCTTCCATCATGGCAGGGTTGGGGGTAAGATCTACGCAGCCTTAACCTTGCAGGGTGCTCCTATTTCCTAACCGTTGTGTCTACCACTTGTATTTTTGTTAAATTTTCACTAAGCCTTTAGGCCATATCTACGGAGTTGGCACACATGAGATCTACATAGAAGCCCAAATGGGGTTCTATCCTATAATCAATTGGTATTAGATGGAGTAACTCGCAAGGATTCTATGATAATCTCTTTTTTTTTCACAACTCCAGTGTGGGATTTTTCAAGACTTACATGTGGAGTCCTCAACAATTTTTAACCACCACTATGCTTTATTTATAACCATCTCTTCGGTAAGGTTTAGTCGGGTAAGGTCATTTCTAATTGTCCCTATTCAACTTTTCTTCGGCCTGCCTCAACCTCTCTTCCAGTGTGTGTTATGTAGTTGTTCACATTTCCTAAGAAGGGCAGTAGTCAATCTCCTCAAAACATGCCTAAATCATACAAACATCGCTCTTGCAACTTGTCTTAAATTGGAGCCACGATTAATTTGTTCCTTAAAACATCATTTTTGATAATTTTCTACCTAGTATGACCATACAGTCATCACAACATCCTTATCTCCGCCAAATTCAACTTCTAGGTGTGGTGCTGTTTAATTGGCTAATATTTGTAGCATATGATATGTCCGGCCTTACAACAGTTTTATGTTAACCCACTTTAATCCAATTATTAACATCCTCATCAACACTGCCATCTTATTGCACCATATAGCCAAAGTATCCGAAGCATTCTTTTTTGCTATGCATTCTGCTTCAATCTCGTTTGGTTGTGGTACAAAACTTAAATTCTATATACTCAGTTTTTCATCTATTGAGCCGAAAATCTTCCAATTCTAATGTCCTTCTTCAAATTTATAGGTTCTCATTCACCCATTCTCTTGACTCTTCTGTTAGCACTACATCATCTGCAAAAAAGTATATACCAAGTTACATCCCCTTAGATGTTCTTAGTAAGCTTGTCCATAATGAGAATAAAAAGAGAAGTGTTTAAAGTTGATCCTTGATGCAACCCAACTGTAATTGGGAAAGCATCGGTCTTCTCTTTCATTGTTCACATATTAGTTGATGTATGTTCATACATATCTTTAATGACTTGGATATATGATATAAAGTTTCTTCTCTTTTCTAAGACTTGCTATAGTACCTCTTTTGGCATTTTATCATACGTCTTGTCCAGATCAATAAGGACCATGTGTAAGTTTTTTTATGTAGTGCTCTTTCTCCACTCGTTAGGCATCTTTTTAGCTTGAAAAATTAGGTTGAATGGTTTAGTCAACCAATGGATGCCCTTGCCTTCAATGCCTATTAGTGTAGTCGGATGACATGCTTAGATTGAAAAGGTGATGCCGTCGTTGGGCAGGCAGCGAGTATATAGTATGTAATCTCTATATACTATATAAAAGTTCCCCCTTCCTAGAGCCTTCCAAACCTCTTTTTCAATAATTTTAGATGGCATCAAAAGAAAAAAACACAAAAATAAGTCATAAAACTCATGAATCTCTCATCAAAAGAAAAGAATAGAATTGACATAATTTACAACTGTCAAATAAAGTGGCTTGGATCTCGAATCTGGTCAAACACTGGCTGTAACAGGTCGTGAGACAAAGTTTGGCTCGGGTATTTTCAATAAGCATTGCACTTTTCTACATGTCTTATAAATTGGTTAAGGCACAACTTAGACATTTTCAAAAGTAATTATTGTTTCATGCATGATTTCAACGAGAAATACATATGTATAATCCTTCGCTTTATAGTTTGGTTGAATAACATGTATGTATATTAAATAATATTTTTAACGGTCGAAAGTAAATTTTATTTATTGACTTTACAAATCAACAAAAGAATTAGAACTTACTTAGAGAAGGCCAGGTAAGTTGCTTCCTTTTTTACTTCTAGCATTTTGTCTACTTTTTGCCAACTAAATAAGAATCAAAATCTGTACTTTTCATAAAATATTTACTCCCTACATATCAGACCAGACCTTAATTTATGTACCTAGCAATATGACAAATGACAAAATATCATTAGATAACAAAACACAATGTTAAATTGATGAATTGTTTTATAAGCTGATAATCCTTTATTTATTAATACACAAAATTGTTGTTGCGAAAAGATATATTATGGTCACTAAAAATATTTTTAGCAACTACAAATGTTGTGGTGTTGTCATTGGATATGATCTCGTTGTAAAAGATCATTAGTTACGACCCCCTTTTTTAATAATTCAGAGGAAAGAATTCTCAGTATGCACGAGCCTTTAAATAAAGATACATTATGTGATCTTAGGAACTTAAAATAAGCTTTTGACTAGTGGGCCCTGTTTTAAACAATTAAAATGTCTACAACAAATTGAGCACAACTTTTACAATCTACTTATATTATAATATGTATGTGAGTTATTTATATTATATATCTACATATTTATTTACAGTTAATCATAAATACGTTACTATTTCTCCAGTTTTGATTAATAATATGCAGTAGAAGCAAAACATAATATAACTATTTTTTTAAAGGGGATTGGGAATACTAATAAAATGCTTTTGTCACTTAAATACGGGGCGGGTCAATGGACAACTCAAGTACCCAAAGTGGCAAATTTGAAAGACTCGTGAATTATGAAGTTCTTAATTTAACTCATTCTTAAATGTCTATTTCATATTTTATTTGATCAATTAATATTATTACAAAACTAATATAATTAAAGGGTCTCGTTTTAAAAATTACATAATTTTTGAAAAATAGGGTCTCATTTTAATAATATGCTTTGGGCATAAAACAATCATATCCATCTTATTTGATTATAAATAGGTTGAAAATGATCTATTATAGTTGCGATTTTATAAAATTACCTCAATTTTCTAATTTTTTAATATCACACCTAAATTTTTTTGAATTTTTTAATGTAACACCCTTAGTATATCGCCGTAAACATTCATTAGTTGTTTGCTGATATGTCATTTAAAGAAATAATTTTAAAATATAAAAATTAATTTTCTAAACATTTACAAATTTTTTTGGTATTTAAAATATTTTTTAAATATTAAAGCATTTAAAAAAATTGTTTTAAATGCAGAATAACAAATCTTTTTAATTAATTAATTTTTTATTTCAAAACATGCATTTCTAATTAAAAGCGTTAAATTAAGGTATGATACTAAAAATTTTGATATAATTTAAAACAATTAAAAATTTTAAATAATTTTTTAAAACCGCACATAAGATCATATTATTTTAATAAAAAAACCGTTATAAATATGCCAACCATGTTACATTAATGTGACAAATCCCTCTTGTGAGAAGAGAGAGAGATGGAGAGAAGACTACACGATGCCGCTGTGGAGGGGAACGTAGAGTCCCTACGCCAACTCCTAAGCCAAGATCCTCTACTCCTACGCCGATACAATGAGGTCGGCCATGTCATTAGGTTGCCTCTTCACGTATGTTGGGATTGTGAACAATCCATGTAAAACACTTGAAAGAACTAGAGATTGAGAGAGAAATATTCAATTGAATTGATTTGAACAACTTTACAAAGAGAATCTAAGCTTTACTTATATACATAAGATATAACTGACTAGTACTAACTAACTAATTACTTATACAATGAAAAATCAAATTAGATTTATATGTTAATCTTGAATGTGAGACGATTTTAATTGTACTCATAAATGAAGTTCTCGCTATCCCCCTTCCACATGAGAGTTTATTTGCCATTTAAATGCTCTCCCGAAGCATTCGTTTTTCCATGTGAAAGGATATATGTCTTTTTGGATGTGTCAGCCATGATGATGATTGACAAAAGGAAGGGGAGTAATTGGAACCAAAAATCTCAAAATTGTTGTGATGCCATGTTATATTTCTTTCGGCCTTAGGCTACACGACAACGTTCGTATACATAAGAGGTCAACATATAAGTTTAAATTGGTTTCCATTCTTTAACAATTGACATTAGATACTATATTACTCTAGGCTTATAGAATTTGTTGATCTCTTGTTCCTCACAACGTTAATGTGAGAAAAATCAATAACTAAAAGTCGGTCAAAACTGTAAGCAACCCAAACAGTTGCTTGGGGGCTTTATTTGTTAAGTATTTCATTTGAAAACTAATCTTATTACGAGTTTGCTTCCACTACAACTCACATTCATAATCATAAAAAAATTTATCACCACTTTAACGTTCATTTTATAGTAGGACCAAAGTAAATAAGGCTAAATTAATTTTCAATTAACCTCATTTTACTTGTAGTCCTATAATAAAGTAAGATCAATGTCGTGATAATTTTTTTGATGGTCAGGTAATAAGTAAGTTTAATTAGAATAAAATAATTAATTAGCCTAATTTTACTTGTAGTCCTATAGTAAAATTAACTTCAATGTGGTAAATTTTTTTCAACGATCGGGTCACGAGTAAGTTTAATTAGGCTTAATTAATTTTGAATTAGCCTAATTTTATTCGTAGTCCTACAGTAAAAGTAACGTTAACGTGATGAAAGTTCTTTTAATGGCCAGGTCACTAGTGAGTTTAATTAGACTAAATTAATTTTAATTAGCCTATTTTTACTCATAGCTCTACAATAAAATTAACATCAATGTGGTGAAAATATTTTTTACCCGTTGAGTCACAATTGAGTTTAATTAGGCTAAAAAATACGATCAAACGATTAAAAATATACTATTAACTTGTACAAGGACTAAGCCCGTACAATTAAAATCAAAAGAAATAAATTGACACATTGAGCAAAGTATAAGAACATTTTATGTAAAAAAATCTAATTTAATTGTGTGATATATATATTTAATTGTTAAAAAATTGGATTATATATGTTAAATATATATTTAGAATACTAAATTTATTCTCCTCAATTGTACAATTTGAAATGAATTCCTATATGGTGGTTCTATACCAAATTAATTCCTATATGGGTATTCAATGCTTTTTTTGTACCATTAAAAAGTCAAAATTTAAAAAAATTCTTTAGAATATGATTCAATACCTTTTTAATATTTTTTCCTTTTTTTTTCTATTGTATTGTCGATTTGGCATCTCGTTCTGCACATTAAAGATGGAGTCACTTTTACGTTTTCTTTTTTTAATATCTTCTGTTATTATTAAAAATAAATTTAACTAATAATACCTCGGATAAACAAAAAAGATTATTAGTTATTTAATTAAAATATATAAATTAATTAAAAATAAATTTAACTAATAATACCTCGGAGAAACAAAAAGATTATTAGTTATTTAATTTAAATATATAAATTAATATTTTCAAAATTCCAGGAATGAAGTCTCTTTTTCTTTTTTCTTTTCTCCTTTTCTAATTTTTGTCTTTTGTATTAAGTATAAATGAACTAATGATCATAGGAAAAGAAGCACTACAAGAAAAAAAAAAAAAAAAAAAAAATTCAGAGACGGACAAATCGTTTAATATCCATCTCGAAGGCGTTAAGAAACGAAATAGAAATGATTTACAGACATGAAAATTGCGTCTCAAAACGGTACGAAAACAATACGTCGCTAACCACCGAAAACAATTTTGAAATGGATTTGAAACTATTAGAGTATAAGATCAATCCTAAGCCTTCACCCATCAGCTTAAACTTTTGAGAAAGATGGTTTTTTGACATTGTATCAGCGCCTTAATGACCAAGAGGTCAGGAGTTCGAATCTCAACAGCCCTCACTTTCAATATTAAGATAATTAAGCACAAGGTGTGAGGTAGGCCTGTGCATTGTCCATGTTTCAAGCCCAAACGGGCATTTGCATGAAGGGCCATGTTAGAGTATAAAACCAATCCTGTGCCTTCACCCATCAGCTTAAGTTTTTGAAAAAGATAGTTCCTTGACATAAACCACTTTTTTTAAATGGTCCTGAGACAGCTGACACCATCCCTGATTTGAGATGGTGTTAGTTGCCTCAAAACCGTTTTCAAAACATTTAATTTTTTAATTACAAAATTCTAAATAATAGTTTGATTTCGCTTATTTTTTGTATTTCCCCTCACTATAAAATTTGTTTAATAAAATTGTATTAGAGTCTTGTTGACAAGAGGTCCCAAGTTCTAATCCCACCAACCCCACTTAACATATATCAAGCATAAAATATGGGTAGGCCTGTACATTATATCAACGCTTCAAGCTCAATGAATATTTGTGTGCATTAGAGCATAAAACTATTCTTAGGCCATACTATCCCCTGGCTTTCATCTAACAATTGAAGCTTTTGGGACAGTTAGCTCCTTGACATGATATCAGAGTCTTGTTGACCAAAAGGTCACGAGTTTAAATCCTAACAGCCCACACTTTCAATATTAAAAAAATTTAAGCAAAAAGTATGAGGGTATCAAAGCTTTGTTGACCAAAAGATCATAAGTTCCAATCTCAGTAGACCCCTACTTTCAATATTGAAATTAAAAAAGCCAATTTAAGAACAAGGAATGAGAAGGGTTTGTGCAATATCCATATTTCAAGCCTAATTGACATCGCGTGAGGAGGTGTATTAGAGTATAAAACTATTCCTGGTCCTTTACCCATCAATTTAAGCTATTTGGATAATTGGTTCCTTGACAGTTTGAGGCGGCGTGTTGCACCTTCATTGATCAATTTAAACTTTTAAAGAAGTTAGGTGTTTGACCGTTAGATCGACAAGGTGTGGAGCAGACAATGTATTTAGTATCTATGTCATATATACAAAAATAGTAAAGATTCCTCATGGATAATTAACAATTATCTAGTATAAAGAAAACCTTAAATACAATAGAAAATATTACTCGTGGATAAATCATAATTATTTAATGTAAAGAAACTGCTTTCCAATTATGTAATTGATAATTAGTTCATGTATGTACGTAAACACTTTCGCAGTTAATATTAAATTTAGTCATTTAATAATTTAATTTTTTAATTATCAGTATCACAAAAGACACAAGATCATTAGATAACAAAAAATTAATATTAATTATTTAATTTTGGCTGGCAAAATATAGTGATGTGCGAGTACCCTACATTTACCGTGAAGGCAGTATAGCAACAGATATGGTGGCTGAAGAGATTCGGAAGCACACAAGAACTGAAAGTGTCTCAATATCAAATTTATAATAGAATTATTTATGATTAAGTACAAAGCGAATCAATTTGTCGATAGATCATGTGATCTTTACTTTCGTATAAAAATAATATTAATTAATAAATTTTTTTTAATGAGCTAATAATCTTTTATTACATACACAAATATAGAATTTATTTTGAACACATGCAATATTGTTCCTTTGAATATGGAACTTTTATTCACTACATGGAAAAATGATCTTTAGCGACGACAAATATGTCACTGAGAAGAGATATATTATTGTTGCTAAAAATATTTTTGGCAATCGTAAATGTTATCATGAGGTCGTTGGATATGATCCCGTTGTTATAGATCTTTGGATACAACATCATCATTGAGAAAAACACTAGTCTTTGGGGCTAACTTGGATAAATCTGGATCAATTCAAGACAGATCATGAGATTTTAGGGATTCAAAACTAACTTTGACTAGCGGACCATTTTTCTAAATCCTGAAGTATTCAGGCAAGCTTGAGCATATCTCAGACAATTCACTTATATATTATATACTTGTTAGTAGTGAATCATTTATATTATATATGTACATATGTAATAAATTAAAAACACATTATTATTTCTCCAATTTTGATTCATAATAAACAGAAGAATCGCGGGAGCCATTGCAACACTGTGACTGTTGTTGTTGTTGTTGTTGTAATAAACGGAAGAAATAAATTAATAATGCAACTACATTTTTTTAAATGAACATTTAACAAATTATAAGGCTAAATAAAATTCTATTTTATAATATTATTAGAAAAATAATATAATTAATGGGTCTCATATTAAAAATGTGCTTGGGGCATGAAACACGTTTATCCATTGCATCCACTGTCGTTGCTTATAAATATGCCAACCATGTTACAATACCGTGACAAACCCTTCGAGAAAAGAGAGATAATCAGAAGTTTATTTTTTGGTAATTAGAGAGAAAACTTATAATATAAAAATTGGTATATTCATTAAAGCGGGGCTCAAAAAAGCCAACAAAAACGGAAAAGATGGAGAGAAGGCTATATGATGCGGCAGTGGAGGGAGACCTGGAGTCCCTACACCAACTGCTAAGCCAAGATCCACTTCTCCTGGAGAGATACAACGCCATTGGCCACTTCTCCAGGTCGCCGCTTCACGTAGCTGCCCAGCTCGGCCACGTCCACTTCGTTCATGAGCTCCTCCGCCACAGCCCCGAGCTCGCTGAGGAAGTCGACCTGCAAAAACAAACCCCACTTCATGTTGCATCGTCAAGAGGTTATGTTTAATTTGATCGGGTTTATGTTCAATCTATGTGGTTGGCATTTACAAGATCTACATATTATAGGTTTAAATAGGATCCATTCTAAAATTGACAGACATTAAGGCTCCGTTTGTTTTAGGGGAAAACCACATTCTAGGAAGTGGTTTTCCCCTTTTCCTTTGTTTGGCGCATCATTAGCTCAAGGAAAAGGTTTTCCGACGGAAAACCTATTTCCCTCAAATGAGGGAAAATGACTTCCCTTTCAAAATGGGGGAAGTCGTGATTCTAAGTGGCTCAAAAACCTTCGCGGCTATCATCATGCAAATCGAGATCGAATCAAAATAAACCAGAATGCATTTTAGACATTTAACATCAACATCAGACAAGAATTAGACTAAATAATCAAAAGCAGCTTGGATATTACTTTATTATTGTTGCAACAGAACAACTTTAATCGAGTTGAATTATTATATAATATTATAGAAGAAAATTATCAAGGTAATATTTTAGCATTTATTACATAGGTATTGTAATATTTCAGTAATATACAATAATGTACACTAAGTTTAAAATATTTCTCATGAATTAGGTATCTTTTGCCAAAGTTTAGTATATTTTAAATGAAAACAACAATCTATATGTATCCTATATCATAACGCAATAATTTCTTTGTCCAAAAATGTTAACATAACACATTTTTTGATAATATATAAGTAATTTTTTTTTAGAATGTGGACAACCTTTTGACAATATGATATTTATACCACATCATTTTTTTAGCAAAAATTACCCGAATTTTAATAAAAATTCACCAGATTTTAACACAGTATATACACAAGTGATAAAATTTCTTATCTCTCGAAACCTCATTGTATATAATAAATGACAGAGTATTTAGATGATAAATATTCAAATTTTAGAATAACTAAGAAATAATTTTCCTAATTTATACAGCTTTGATAATTAACTTTTGATTTTATTACTTCATATATGTTGTATTATTACTTATGTTGTCCTATAAAAAGTTATAAAATGATTGACGAAAAATATTTTTTTAAAACATACATAAAGACATTACAATGGGGAATTAAGTTTTCCTTTGAAACAAACAACGGAAAACTCCACTCGGAATTTGTATTTCCTTGGAAAACCTTTTCCAAAGAAAAATCAATTCCTAGATTTTACTTTTCCGTCAAAACAAACGGAGCCTAAATGGAGTAACTTACATAACTTATATACGAGATTATTTAACTGCACCCATATTGAAATTCTTAGCACTCACTTTTACATGTAAAGTTCTTTTCATATTTAGATGCTATCCCGAACCCTTCATTTTGCTCTGTGAAAGGATGTCCTTCTTTTGGGATTTGTCGGACATGGTGATGGATGGCAAGAGGTAGGGGACTAATTGGAGCGAAAAATCTCACACCCGCTTTGATGCCATGTTATATTTCAATGGACCTTAGGCTACACTTACAAAGTTAGTACATACGAAGTCTACATATAAGTTCAATTTGAGTTTCATTATAAACCAATAGACATTAGGTAATGTAATACTCTAGATTTATGTGTTGATCTCTTATTTCTCACAACTTTGATGTGAGAAAAATCAAGTATTGAAACCTTTGGCCTCAAAAATCTCAATATCAACACTGCCTATAAGCTTACATATAAATTCTCAACAGGTCACATTGAAGTAGTGAAGGCTCTGGTGACTGTGGCCCCAATCATGTGCCATGCATGTGACCAAGAGGGGAGGAACCCGATCGACGTCACCGATATCAAAGGGAAAGTAGGCGTGTTAGAGGAGCTAATGAGAGCGAGGCCGCTTGCGGTGGAGGACAAGGTGGAAGGCACCAACGAGACGGTGTTGCACTTGTGTGTGAAGTACGGTCAATCGGAAGCTCTTAAAATGATAGTAGATTTTGTGAGCCACTTAGACAGTCGCTTCCTTAATTCAAAAGATGCGCAGGGTAACACAATCGTGTACTTTGCTGTGGCTGAGAAACAAGTTATGGTAAATTTTCTTTTCTGTGTTCTACATACTCAAAATAAAGAGCTTATTATTGCAAGTTTTAAGGTCCGATCATTTATCACATATATACATAAATTTTGCATTTTTCTTTTTCTAAAAGGTCATATTATTCTATAGGGAACTTGACATATCTAACCAATCCCTTGGTGGCCAATGCGACAGATTATGGACTTTTTAATTACCAACCCAAAAGTTGATCTCAATGTTATCAACGCAAATGGATTAACAGCATTGGACCTTCCAGCGACTCAAACCCAAGGGGAAACCAAGTCAATGATCAAGTCCCTCAAATACGCAGGTGCACAAAAAGCAAAACATATCCCATCTCATGTTGGGAAGGAATGGATGGATGAACAACGTCAAGCAATAATGGTTGTAGCTTCAGTAATTGCAACCATGGCTTTTCAAGCTGCGCTCACCCCGCCAGGCGACGTATGGCATGAGAATAAGACTTCTAATGAAGCTGGCACTTCAATAATGGCGCATCAAGATCTAGATGATTTCAAGTGTTACTTGTTTGCCAATACATTGAGCTTGATCTCATCTCTAAGCACCATACTTCTGCTTGTCAGCGGACTACCATGCCATAGGTTGTTTGTTGCAGCATTGATGGTTGGCATTTGAATTTCCATCTCTGTAACAGCTTTCACTTATGTTATTGCAGTAAATTTTATAACGCCAGGAGAGGTATACGATCACATCACTGACACTGCTATGCTCATATTAGTATGCATAAGTATTGGCTTGATGGGTATTCCCCTTTTTGGCCATAGCATCCTATTCTTGATGAAGAAATTCTTGGGAATAAGAGCATCACTATGGAGGAAATATCATAATAGTCAACTAGTTCGACGCCAAACTTAATTGGCATTACTATGATGCAGTGTTGTTGGCTTAGGTTGCATTATTGTTGCAATGCGAGAATAAATAACTACTATTTGCTTATTTTATTATAAGATGTTGTAATTTAACTATATTTTAGGTGTGCAATGGTGTGTTATGTGAGAATTATACTTTTGGAAAAATAAGTTGGGTTATTTGGTAAATTTTTCTTTACTTATTGAAAAAAAATTGGAATTGAATAAATGTTTTAGACATAATAAAATAACATCCATTGTAGAGAGTTATATCAGGGTAAAGATCTTGTGTAGTGTTGAAAAACACTGCACAATTAGCAGTGAGACACACGGGGAGGGGGAGGGGGTGTATAATTTTTTAATTTTAAAATTTAATTTTTAAAATTTATATAAAATAAATTTAAATTTAAGTTATCTATATAAAATAATTTATATATATAAATTTATATTTTGACTATTTATTAATTAGGTGTCTATTCAGGGGTAATACTCTGAAGGGAGAAGGCTGCGTACATCCGCCCTCCAGACCCTGCTTAGACAAGAGCCCTTAGAGCACTAGGTATTTTGCTTTATTGATTAGATGTCTATTAAATTTTTATTGTCATTTGATCTTTTCAACAAAAGTTTAACGGGTACCTAAATAACAAAATGACATTTCATCACTTAATATATAATTTGTATTTTTTTGACATTTAAAATAAAAATTTATCGGATAACTAAATGATATCATTTAATTATCAGTTAAATTTTTGTTGAAAATATCAAATGACAAGAAAAATTTAACAGATATCTAATTAATAAATAATCACAATATAAATTTATATATTAAAATTATATAAATAACTTAAATCCTCTCAAATCCATTGTTCCTTCTCTTCCTAACGCCTAATAGCCTTTTAATAACACTCGGTTTTCCTAACAGACATTTAGGCGGCAAGCGTTGCATTCATATTTTCTAGAACATTTGCATTCCATAACATCTTTTATTTCTCCTCCATCCATTCCTCAATCTTAGTAGGGTTTAAAGGTCGTACAGACTAAAAGGAATCAAATAGAGAAATTAAATCTGCTAGAACAATATCTGTCATTGAACATTAGCTTGGAGGAATCCATTCTATAAGGGTTTTCGATATAGGTCCACTATTGGGTACCACGTCAATTTTAAACTCAATCTCCCTATTATAAGGCAAATCAAGCAAATCTTTTAGAAAGACATTATTGAATATCCTGATAATGGGAATACCATTTAATCTTCACATCATTCATCCTATTATCATGTGCATGACCAAAGCATCCTTGACATTCTTTTCTCACGTACCTTCTAGCATACAAGGCTGAAGTAATCCTAAGAGGACGCAAAGAGTCTTTACTCCTTGTAGAAAAATCTAAACTGATTCCATAATCCAAAGAGGACGCAAAGAGTCTTTACTCTGATTCCATAATAAACAAGCTATAGGTGGTTAGGAATTTGAAACACTACCCTTTTTTCAAAAATTCCAAGATGCAAGGTAAGATGACAATCATTTAATCCATAAACTTATATCAAAATCCTCCATATCTTGAAGTACTAAGTCTGCTATTAACTCCATGTCACCTATTTTAATAACACAATCTTTGCATATAAGATCAACAATCACATTATATAGCCCAAAAAGAGATTTAATCTTAACCTACCCATATGAAGTTTTTTATATATCATCCTAAATCAGATACTTCGTACACAACTCTTGTGTTAACTAAATAGGCTCTCAATATCATTAATTCACTTCATAAAATTAAGACCCATAATAAATGTTTCAATGCAAAACCCAAAAAGAAAGATAATTCAACCTCAATTGCTTCAACTAGTTGGATAATAGTAGGGTGTATAATATTCCGCAAAATAGAAATATCCTTCAACAAATTCTCATTTAAATTCTCCTTGACAATTTCTTTGATTGCAAATTCAATCCTACTATAAGCTGCACCTCGCTGCCCATGAGAACCATCAAAAAGAACGTACTCAAAACTTCATAGTTGACATTGTTGATACGAGAATAAGTCAACTAAATCCCTTAGCACCAAAATTTCTGAATAATTAATAACCAGGCTCTCATCTTAATATCCATATTCCTCAATAATTAATATCCTAGACTCATTATAACACCCAAATCTTTCAATAATTAGTAGCATGTCACTTATCTTAACACCCAAATTTCTCAATAATTAATATCCTACACCCTCATCTTATCATCCATATATCTCAATAGTTAAGCTCTCATAACACCCAAGTCTCACAATGATAGTAGTCTGTCACTCACCTTGACACCCAAAATTTTCAATAATTCATAACCTAGATTCTCATCTTAACACTTAAATTTCTCCAAGATTCATGACCTAGCGCTTTTAACTTAACACGTAAATTTTCTCTAAAATTCATAACCTAGTGCTTTCAACTTAACACTTAAATTTTTTTTCCAAAATTCATAATCTAGTGCTTTCAACTTAATACTTACATTTCTCCAAAATTCATAACCAAGCTCTAATACCACTTTATGTAACGTCCCCAAACATTATGCCAAATAGGCTTAAGATAAAGAAGCGCTACACGGCCATACTATAATGAATCCCCTCGTTATAGTGCGAAGCCCGAAAAGTTTCGAACCATAATTCCTCGAATTTCCGTAAAAGTTCCCAACATATTCAACGTCAAGTCCAAATACTTCATCACCAACGACTTAAAACTAGTAGAGCGGAAGCTCAAAATTACAATACCTCAAATAACCCATAATATTCCACTACAAATTTATTTAATATCTAAACCTTGAAACCAACACAATACTCGGAACAATATGTCGCTTTGCCTTCCTCGTTCCTCTACAATTGTCATGAGCTACTGATCTGAAAAATAAAGGCATTGGGTGAGCAAACAACATGCTTAGTAAGTACACCACACTCCCCACCCGGATCAAACATATTATTTAAAACGGGTGAAAGTTCAACCAAAACCAGCAAGCCAATTTATCTTCAAAATTTATGTTACACAAAATCACAACTTTATACTTTGAATTATTTCACAAGAGCTATTTGGTAAAACTATTAAAATCTCTTTATTTTCAACATTCACGTTACAAGAAACACAAACCAACACTTTATACTTTAATTATGGCCAGCGGACACGGTCCGTCCCATACCAGACCGCTCATGACTCCGGAGCAGGGTCTGTCCCATACCAAACTGAGCTCCTTGCAATCGATTAGAGGATCGACGGCTCTGATTGCACTTTATGCTTTAATTCATTTTGCAAGTGTTTTTTGGTAAAACTCACAGATGAAATGAAAACTACGGCTGGTATTATTCCCGCGACAGGGTCACAATCGACTTTCACATTTCACATATTCGAACCGGTTCTAAGTTGACAGATCAGCTAGGATCAAACGTAGATCTACGTGCCGGTATTATTCCCGTGACAGGTTCATAGATCGACTTCACATTTCATATTTTATCGTCGATAGATCCGCAGGATCAACGTAGTTATTTGTGAACTCTTTCGATTAAAAAAAAAAAAAAAACCTTTCAAATTCAATTAAAAAGTTCACAATAAGTCCTTTCACAAAATTACAAGTATAAACTCTTTCGAAAATTTACATATTCGTACAAATTTCTTTAAAATTCACATATTCGTACAAACTTCTTCGAAAATTTATGTATCAAATCAACGTATAAGTCAATATAATTCAAATCATAAGAGTAATAATCACACACTCAAATAAATACATATGCTCAATCCTATTTTATAAAACCAATAAACTGTTCAAAATATAATCTCATATTTTAAATCATGTAAAGCAATCTTTATATTTTATAAATAAGTAGGAAAAGTGATATACTTTCGTCCACTCTCTTCTAATTCAGAAATCGAAGGTCGATGGGAGAAAGAGAAAGACAAGAGGATAGAAATTATCCCATGACCCAGGGTCACCACGTGGTGACCCCATTTCCTTTTTTTTTAATTTTACCTCCCCTCCCCTACTGGGGACCCCATTTTCCTCTTTTTTTAATTTTTTTATTTTAATTTGTTAGCATATTTTATTGACTTATTTTGTGTTTTGATCCAAATTGACTTGTATTAATCTAGTAAAGTTTTATATTCAACATATTTTTGTTAAATTATGATTAGAAGGCTATCTATAAGTAAGAAGAGAAAGATGCTATTTTTTTTTTAATAACTTAAATTATGATCAAATATTAAAATTTTAAAAAATGATACCCAAATAAAATTTGAAACAAAATAGTAAAATTTTAGAAATACAATTTTTGAGAAATAGTGTCAAATTATAAAAAAAAATAAACATTAATTTCACATATTTTTACTTAAATTTTCTAAAAGGTTAAAAATAACTTAATTTTCATTAACAAATGAGAGAAAAATGTGCTAAAAAGAATAAAAAATTAAAAAAAAATGAAATTAAAATTGGATCATTAGTAGAAGAGGTAAAATAAAAAAAATTAAAAGAAAAATGAGGTCACCGTCAGTAAAAAAGAAAAAGTAAAATAAAAAAAAAAGGTGGTGACCCCGGATCTTGGGATAATTTCTCGAGCGGGAGGGGCGTGAGCTATTGACACTTTGCTGGTGTCTATACAACCCTTTTCTTTTCTTTTCTTTTCTTTTCTTTATTTATTTTTTTATTCATCCCCCACCCCATTTTCCCTTTCTCCACGGGGGATTGGTCCCCCCCCTTTTCTTTTCCTTTTCTTTTTTATTATTATTATTACTATTATTATTCCATACATATATATACTTCAATTATTTTAGTATTATTAGAGAATACCTTCATGATAATTATTTATATTTTAATACCTAATCTAATTTAATTAGACTGGATATTTTAATCTTTTTAATCTATTAATTTATTTAATCCATTCAGAATAATAGTGAATTTTAATTATATTATAATACATAACCTAATTTAATTAGATCAGATATTACATTTAGTATATAAATTAACATTATATTCACTCTCCACCCATAACACGCCCTCACCACAACAAGGCCCGTGACTGTTGCTTGACAATTTCCTTTTGCGGTCTATTCCCAGTGGCTTCCCCATCGTCTTTCCTGTTACAAATAACCCCCGTTTCCTCCTTCCTCCTTGTGGCCCACAGCGACCCGCTTTGGTGCCATTGCTAACTGGTCTACCAATGAGTTACGGTGAGTTGATCGCTTGCTGAGGCCGCTCCCTTTTCCGGCCACCCGCCACTGCTTAGCCTAACCTTGTTAATATTGTTACCGTAAAGCTTGATGATTTTGTATTTTTATCTTTTTTGGCTCGACCTAGTGCTCTTGCTACTCGCTGAAAATGATCTCTCTGCTTTCATTTATAGTTCATTTCCTTCTTCCTCATCGCAAACATCTAGTATTGATTGTCAAATGTATGTCAAACATGATTTCTATACTTGGTTTTACATAGACCTGTGTATTAGGAGTCGGATTTAAGCCACTCTAGATTGACCCATACTCAACAGTATCTATTCCATCTCACTACCCACTAGAATCATACACTGATATGTTATCAAGGACTACATTAATCTCATGTCACGTTTTGCAAAATAATCACTCGCATGAATAACTTTTAAAATGCATTCCACCAATAAATAATAAAACAATTATATTTATTAATAAATAAAGGATACATAATTAAGTTTTATGGCATTATTCTTAACTTTGAATTGTTGCCACCAAGCGGTAGTGCTTCCTCAAAGCCTAGTCACTACCAAAGGAACCTTGTACTTGTATCTCCTTGAACTCGTATACCACCTCATCTGAGACGGGCCAATCCAAGAGCTCCTCCCATTTCCTTCCACCTCGGAGTTTAGGGACTTTAAGTTCGAATTTTGGACTCGTAGCATGGGTCATCTGAATACTTGGACGATTCATAGGAGAGCCTTTCTTTGCTACAATCGTGCGTTTGAAAGTCAAGCCTAGAGAAGGATTGTTGAACCTCACCTCTGTAGCTTCCTGATCACCCACAACTTGAGGATTCTAAGGCTCGTTTGACTAATGGAACATCGTGGTAAGCTACTCCATCACTAACTCGGGCCGTCAATATCATGCATCCATCTCATCCCATCATCCTTCTCACAAATCTCACTAATGAGCACATGCCTGTACTTCCCTCGGGCCATAGTGGGAATGTGCTAGCTCTATTACCAAATAGATGTTGTTCCCTAATCCGAGTTTAGCAGATTTACATGGCCTTCGTTTTATTCAAATTGGTAAATGTAAATAGAACTTGAATCTCTCAGGAAGAGAATCGAAGAGAAATGAAATACTGATTTTATACAAGGGGAGAAACTGAATCCTTTAACGAGTTACAAGCCTATTTGTAGCATCTACTCTTATTTAAATACAACTCTAATTGTAATATGAAATCAAAGAGTACAAGGAAAACTCGGGTACAAGTAGAACTATGGCAAACATATGGATAACATATGAAGTTACAATTGATACCTGTAGGAAAAAAAAGGGAGGGGGGGAAGTAGGGAAGTAATTAGAACTTATCTATAAAATGAAGATCTTCGGCATCTCATTAAGTTCATCACTGCTTTAAAGTCCTTCATGCCTCCCACACTGGTACAATAGGGCTAAATGGCACTCCAACCTTCAGGCTTAACGCGACGCCAACAACTATAATGTACTCTGGAGTAGAGGACTAAAATATGCCTAAATCATGCTCAGTTTTATGAGAACAACATGGTACTAAAATAGAAGATTGAGTGTATACATTTTGTACTTCTATTGCAATAGGAAATGACCAATTTATAGGCCTAACTCATCCCTAATGTAATAATAGAGAAGATTAATGGTGGTCATATGCCACAATGGAGGATAATTCAATCGCAAAATTCAGTAAGGCCTAATTCAACGTTTAGAATGACTATAAACGGTAACAAACGGTCATTTAAAAATATATCGGATCATCCAAGTAAATATGCTCCCATCAAATATTTTATGTAGGACAAGCTTTCCACAATAAAATTGAAGCATATTCAACAATCCCCCGCATGATTCAATTTCAGGGTCTAGAAGAAAAATATAAACTAAGCAAGAGAAGTCATATTTGATGGTACCAATTTCTTTAGACTTGAATTGTAACTAGTGAATATGCATGCCTCACAATCTTACGAGGTGAACTAAGTCTTGAACCTGAAAGGTTATTGCAAAGAACATATACACCTGCTTTACGTAACTTTCAGTATTGAGATGTACTCTGCAAATAGTACTCATAAAGCCCCTTATAAAAACTTGAAGCTTGGGTTCTCATAAACGCTCTAGAGGGTTAGCCCACATTCTTGATAGAGGGTGATTAACACCTATACATTCCCATAGGTTAGTCTATGAGGTGTGCAACCCTCCATCAACATAACAGGCCATAAACATCATTAAGAGCATTAAACTCAACCTCAATATTACGGTAGAAACATAAACACATATCCTACTATTAGCTAGGAATGGGTTCGGTAGTAAACACAATTTCCTTAAAGTCAAATATTACATAATAATAAAAATATAATATATTTAATTCAAGGGTTATCAACACCACAGGTCCTTATACTTTGTCAATTGGGTCAATTTAATTCTTGTACAATTCATATTATGTCAATTTAGTCCGTAGAGTAATATTTTTGTTAAGTTTTTAACTATGTTTTTAATGGTTTGGCTATGGATTATGTTAAATTGAGTCAATGGGTAAATTTATAGTGGGTTATTTGTTTCTAACGGGATTGTCCCATTAAAAATTACATTAATAATTTAACTTAAATTTAACCAAAAAACTAAATTAATACAATATAAGTCGTAGAGGGATTAAATTGACACAATTAAAAGAACATAGACTAAATTAATGCAGTGAGAAAAGTATAGGAATCATTAGCATAAGTAACCTTTAATTTGACTAAAACATTTATTGGATAATAAAATTTAGTATTATATAATTATAAATATTAAAAATTAAATTACTAAAAAAAAGGTAATTGTAAGCCTCCCCGCAGCTTTAAATACCTCTCCCTTAGGGGGTATCTGGGAATTCGTGAAAAAAAAAAAACAACTTGCAATGTGACTCAGAGAAATTTTAAGGTGACCAAAGACGGTACCAACACGCCTTCATCGGATTTTATTAGAACTCCGAAGTTAATCATGCTTGGACGAGAGTAGTACCAGATTGGTGGCCTCATGGGAAGTTCTCACCCTCAAGTTGGGGGCACTCGAAAACAGTCTCTCTTCAGAAGTAATAACCTGAAGGGAAAAAGTTGCGTACATCCGCCCTCAGATCGTGCTTAGGCGGAAGTCCCTGGGGGATTGAGTATGTTTCTTTGACCTGGGGTCACCGGTGAAGTGTTGACATCAGGCCACTTTCAAATTTTTTTTAATTTAATTTTTTATGCAATCTTCTATTAAACCCCACTTGAAAATTAAATTCTTTCCAACTTTTTACAAAATTTAACCTTAATATGTGAAATTAATTTTAAGTTTTTTTTTAAAAAAAAAAAATTTGACACTATTTCTTAAGAATTATTGTTAGGTTATGTCTCAAATTACATGATTTTGGAAAAGGTACAGCAGCCGAGAGTACACCGAGCGATCGAAATTTCACCGATCGATCGGGAAGTTCGCAGAAAATAATCAGAAGCCATAAGCATGCCAATTGATCGGAAGGTCGATCGATCGGGACCCTAAACACGCCTGACCTAATTTACGTTTAAGTATAAATATAAGAAGAGGGTTTGTGATTATGTGTCCAATTAAAAAGTGAGCGTGCTGTCACGGATCGCTTAGTTCCGTAATAATTTTGTATAATTATTATTATGTATCGGTGTACGGTGGAAATATTCCAGAAGGCCACGGTTCGCTCTAGGCTCTTCTAGAATATTCTTACGGATATATTTATGTACGTAGTCCAATTTTGTAAGGACGCAAACCTTTGGTGAAGTGCTCGGCACAAATCCGTAAAGGGGCGGGTCCATAGGACGTTATGTAAAATACGTGTAAATATCGTATCGGGTAAAAATAAAATAAGATGTAAAGAAGAGGAAGAAGGGACGGCCAAGTGAGGTCCCAAAGAGACAAGGAGTTTTCCCTCCAAAACCCAACACATGTAAATGTAGTGTAGGAAAAGTAGAGACAAAAAAGGTAAACCTAGGACAAAAAGGAAGCAAAAAGGACGGCTAGGCTAGGGACAAGGGAGACAAGAGTACAATGCTTTTGCTTTATTGTCTCATGTACATAATCTATATATAGGTAAGTGTAAATACCAAAGGGGTAAGAAAAAAATTCCCCATTTCACAAAACTCTTCCATCTTCTCTCTCTTTCTCTAAAACCGTGACTCTCTCTCTCTATGTGTATGTGTGGTTCTATTTCTTTTCCTTCCAAATTATATTATTCCGCTGCGTAACTTAACACTCTCACATTTTTGGGGTTAGCCTGACTTAGCGAGGTACTTTCGGAGTGAAGCTAAGTGGCATCACGGGTCTTAACGAGGGACCTTAGGGGTGAAGTTAAGGGCATTGGGAGGCCGTGACACTGGTGAAAGTGTCATCCCGTGACAGCGTGGTATCAGAGCAAAGGTTGCTCGTAGCCGGGAGTGAAACCGAGAAGGAAAGGAGTTCGGGCACATCACAAAAGGAGGAGAACCGAGAGGAGAAACCGAGAGGAGAGTTGGAGATCCAACCGTGTGGGCCTAAGTCAAGCAAGGGTAAGGACCGGTTCATCATAAAAGGTACGCTTACTAGTCTTGACATGGACGGTGTCAACATGGCGTTGGTGCCGGGTGAAAATATTGAAGTTCACACAACCGTGAGCACTTCAGGTAGAAGTACTTTTGGTTGTGGGGGCAAGCGACCTAGGCGTCATAACTGTTTCTTGTGTGGTGAGCCTCACTACGCACGTGAATGTCCTAAAAGACAAGCACTAGTGGAGCGGGTGGCTGCACTTGAACAAGAAATGGGGTCGGATGATGATGGTGCTTGCTGCGGACAAGAAGGGGACATCACGCAGGGTGGGGGAGACCTGCGTGCCGCTGAGCAGGTTGCTGTCCAGGACCGGACCCAGACATGTCAGGCAGTGTCGGAAGCACAGCAGGCAGTGTCAGGCGGACAGGTCCCAGGAACCAGCTAGGGCAGGACCCAGGACCATGCCCAGGCACAATTGACAGTGTCGGGTGCACAGGTCCCAGGGCCCAGCAGAGACGGAGACCAGGACAGTGCCCAGGGACGACGGACAGGACCTGGTGCACAGGTCGCAGAGTCGGACGAGACGCGGGCTGCTGCGTTGGTTCAGACGCAGGCCCATGTCAGGGCCGAGATAGAGGGTGCTGCGAGTGTCATGGCACAGGCCCAGGGTGCTGCGACGCAGGCCCGGGGTGCTGCGTGTGACAGCAAGCAGGCCCGGACCGAGGAAAGTGCACGGGGGTGCACGAATGTCAGGACACATGCCGATGGGACTGCGCATGGGTCTGAGCTGAGGGCACGGGAGTGCCTAACAACCCAGACACGAGCCGATGGGACCGAGCTAGGGTCTGGGATGGTGGTGCGTGAGTTTGCCTTGGGTGCACACATTGTGCATGCCTTGGGGGCTCATGGGGCTGAGACACTTGAGAGTGTGGAGGTCCAAAATAATTTCGGTGATGTTGCATTTGGGTCAGCCGCGGGTGAGCTCGAGACACAGGCCAAGGGGATCCGAGGGACTAAGGCACGGGGTGTGTTGAGGTCCGATATGGTGCACATTGGGGCGTGCATGGATCAGCCGCGGGTGTGCATGGGGCGCAGGCCAAGGGGACTCAAGAGACCGAAACGAGTGTGTTCGTGGAGGTCGAGCAAGGTGCACAACAGGGTGCACAAAGGACAACCGAGGCACATGGGTGTGCCAAGGGACAAGGGCATGCGTGGGTGATGCAGGCCCAAGGTGCTGCTGACAGAACCGAAGCCAGGGAGCAGGCAGAGGTTCAGAAATTTGATGCTGGAACCGTTGCACAGGTGGTGCACGGAGCTTCTGAGAGTGAGGCCTACATCAGGCTTGGTAGGCACAGGGCTGTGCAGGTCAGTGCACAGGTCCTGGGCCAGGCCCAGCCAAAGGCACTGGAATCGGAAGGCACTGGCGACAACAGAAGCAGGACACGGGTTGATGCCCAGGATCGGGCACTGGCCCATGTCGGGACACAGGCGCAGGGGGCTGCGCTGGTCTGGGAGCAGGCCTGGGGTGCTGCGCTGGTTCAGGCGCAGGCCCAGGCGACACAGGAGCTGGCCAGGGGTGCTGCACTGGTTCAGGTGCAGGCCCAGGCTACACCAATAGAGGCCCAGGGTGCTGTGTTTGCGGAAACGTAGGCCCAGGATCAGAGGACCGAGGTGCAGGCACGCACCAAGGTTCCGGACGTGGTGACGCTGACTTTGGCGCAAGGGTGCGCCGGGGTCCAAGGAGGCGCGCACTTAGGTGGGCGTGACTCACCAGGGACAAGGCACTCAAGAATGGGACACGGGCGTGTCAACACAAGGGTGCTTGTCGCTGTTGAGACCAAGGCACTTTGTTACATGGGTGCCAAACAGAAATCCGGTTCGAGGCAAGGATCGGAGGGGCTCGAATTGGGCCTTGACAAGGGGGTGAGATGGATGAAGAGAGGGGTATCTTCATCTAGGCTCATCTATGATAGGGGACGTGTAGTGTCAACTTGCATTATGGGTTGGCATGACACACCGGGTTTGACGGTGGTCCTAGAAGGTGACTTCAAGACGATGTTGGGGACGAATTTCTCCAATGTCCTAAAATCACTTTCACTTCCGAGGAATGATGTTATGAAGATGACTCAAACCAAGGAGGCACTGAGTGAACTTGAAGACACAAGGCCACCTTACAAACCGAAGCAAACACCTTTGGGGGCAAGGGTGGAGTTCAGGACCGTGGACCGAGCAAGAGGCACACGTGAGCTGTTTTGGAGTGCGCAGGTGCTGCGCATAACAGGGCACATAGTGGGCGTGAGAGTGCTTGGCCTAGGCATGACAAGGCATGACTTAGGACCGGAGGCACGAAGCTTGGGACTCGGGGCGCTGAGCTTGACATTGGGTGCACATGGGGTGCGCCCTCATGCATTTAGAGTGCCAATTGAGGCACGACACTTACGGTGGGGTGTGCATGGGATGCACATCCTAAAATGGGACACTTCTTCATCAAAATTTTCGAAGTCCGATGCAAAGGAGGGCGAGGCCTACACGCAAAGGACATGGGTCGAGGAGAAGTGTGACGAGCTGGAACTTCCGTGGGAGGAGGTTCACTGCAGTGACAGGTTGGGGCCTGGGACAGGGTCCCCGACCACGCAGAGGCTTGACCAGGACCGGGCAAAGGCAGTGCACAGGGGGCGCTGGACTGCGCCTGGGCTGGACAGTGACAGAGCTGGGCGTGACATGCCCAGGACCGCACTGGCAGTGCCCAGGATCGAACTCGGTGTGTCCAGGGCCGAACTGGGGGTGCCCAGGGAGGCGCATGTGGTGCATTTGATAGTGCACTGGATGCAAAACGTGGGGCAAGGGGTGCACACTGCAGGGCACAACTTGTATGATGGAGGGCATTGTCGAGACTCAAGATCGGATGTGCAAGACTTGGGCCTTGACGTGCCTAACAGGGACTTGAGTGTGCACGACCTTTTCGGGTGTGTTCACGATGTGGGCTGGAGTGCACAGGGGCTGTGCACAAAGGCTCACGACTTGGGCTTGAGTGTGCATGGGTTGCACACGTGGGGTCTTGACTTGGACATAAGTGCGCATGGGTTGCGCACGGCTTGGCGTGACTTGTGCTTGACAAGGCATGGGTTGCATTGGGGTGCACTTGACTTACAATTGGGTGCACAAGGCTTGCCCGTGGTTGGGCATGGGAGGTGCAAGGGTGCGCCTCACTTTTCAGCGCAAGGGCTGTTGAAAACAGGCCCGAAAAACAGAACGCAGAGGTTTGGGACAAGCTGTGGGGAAGCACAGACCGTGAACAGCGAGATCGATGCTCGAGTGGACAAAGCACTGGTGACCGGACCTTTGCCCATTGAAAATAAACAACCAAAACACTCGGGGTGCGAAAGCGCTCCAAACTGGACAACGCTGCGGGACAACAGTTCTGTGGCACCACAGGCAGTGAAGCATCGTGTGGAGCTGCCAACAGAGATGAAGGAACCTGTGGAACGAGGCTCGGGACGCAGGGACCGAACTAAGTACTTCTTGTACTTGGTGAAATGGAAAGGCTTTCCGGACCTGAAGGTATGAAGACAAGAGGAAGGCTCAAATAAAGTGGAACGGCGTCTAAAGAACTCAAGACCGTCTATCATTGACGAGGTCGTCAATAGCTTAGGTGGGGGAGAGTGTCACGGATCGCTTAGTTCCGTAATAATTTTGTATAATTATTATTATGTATCGGTGTACGGTGGGAATATTCCAGAAGGCCACGGTTCGCTCTAGGCTCTTCTAGAATATTCTTATGGATATATTTATGTACGTAGTCCAATTTTGTAAGGACGCAAACCTTTGGTGAAGTGCTCGGCACAAATCCGTAAAGGGGCGGGTCCATAGGACGTTATGTAAAATACGTGTAAATATCGTATCGGGTAAAAATAAAATAAGATGTAAAGAAGAGGAAGAAGGGATGGCCAAGTGAGGTCCCAAAGAGACAAGGAGTTTTCCCTCCAAAACCCAACACATGTAAATGTAGTGTAGGAAAAGTAGAGACAAAAAAGGTAAGCCTAGGACAAAAAGGAAGCAAAAAGGACGGCTAGGCTAGGAACAAGGGAGACAAGAGTACAATGCTTTTGCTTTATTGTCTCATGTACATAATCTATATATAGGTAAGTGTAAATACCAAAGGGGTAAGAAAAAAATTCCCCATTTCACAAAACTCTTCCATCTTCTCTCTCTCTCTCTAAAACCGTGACTCTCTCTCTCTATGTGTATGTGTGGTTCTATTTCTTTTCCTTCCAAATTATATTATTCCGCTGCGTAACTTAACACTCTCACATTTTCGGGGTTAGCCTGACTTAGCGAGGTACTTTCGGAGTGAAGCTAAGTGGCATCACGGGTCTTAACGAGGGACCTTAGGGGTGAAGTTAAGGGCATTGGGAGGCCGTGACACTGGTGAAAGTGTCATCCTGTGACAGTGCGCCATCTAAGAGAGAAGAGAGAGGAAGTGACATTGTAATTCTTCCATTATTCTCATTCAATAAAATTGTCCATCTCCGCCCGTGGTTTTTTCCCTCTCGATTGAAGAGGGTTTTCCACGTAAATCGCTGTGTTCTTCGTTTGTTCTCTTTTACCTTTTGTTTACTTCTCTAGTGTGTTATAGTATTTGAATTGAATTAGAGTCTTGGGAGTTATTTCCGCACAAGAAGGTCTTATTTCCTTCTCAGATTGGTATTAGAGCCTTAGTTGTTCGATTTGGTACTATGACGTCTGCAACTAAATCTGAAGTTGAGAAGTTTGGTGGTCAAGGGAGTTTCCATTTGTGGCAGGTTCGTGTTAAGGGCCTCTTGAAACAAAATGGCTTGAAGAAAACTCTGGATGGAAAAGAGAAGAAACCAGAGAGTTTATTAGAAGGATAATGGGAGTAGCTAGACGATAAGGCCCTCACTGCTATTGAGATTTGTTTTACAGATGACGTTTAGACAGAAGATTTGGAAGTGAAAACCGCTAAGGAGTTGTGGGAGAAATTGTAGGAGATGTTCTGCTTTAAGTCAGTTTCCAACAAACTTGTAGTTAAGCGATGGTTATTCACCTTTCGTATGTCAAAAGGTAAGTCTTTTAAGAACCATATTAATGAATTTAACTCTATTATTCAAGAGTTAAAATAATTAGATGATGCCCCTAAATTTGAATATCAGGCCATGTTATTATTATGTTCACTCTCTACCTCTTATAAAGGCTTTGTTGAAAGCATGATTTATGGTGGTAGAAAAACCATCTTTATTGATGAGGTTAAGAGAAACATACTGAGTAAAGAAAGAGTTGATAAGGAATTGTCAGATTTTGTAATTGATTCAGGTAGTAGTTTGTTTGTGAGAGGTAAAACTGAGATTAGAGGGTCTGAAGGTGGAAACAAGTCTAGGTCTAAGTCTAGACCTAACCTTTCATGTAATTACGGTCATAAGAAAGGGCAAATAAAGAAGTAAAGCTATAAGCTTAAGGGCAAACAGAAAGAAGATAACGGAAAGACCAGAAAAGAAACGATAAATCCGCTGAGGCTAATGTAGTTAAATATGAGAGTGATGCTGATGTTCTACTAGTTACTGAATCCCAGTCCAGATCTAAAGACAAATGGATCATGGAATCGGGTTGCTCCTATCATGTATGCCCTAATAGAGATTGGTTCACCACATATGAGTCTGTTCAGGGTGGAGTTGATCTGATGGACAGTGATGCAACATGTACAGCTTTAGGTCTAGGAACAATCCAAGTTAAAATATTTGATGGTACTGTTAGAACTTTGAGTGACATGCGTCATGTCCCAGATTTTAAAAAGAATCTCATCTCTTTAGGTACTCTTGAGTCACATGGGTACAAATACACAGCTAAAGGTGGAGTAATGAAAGTCAATAAGGGCGCTCTGATAATGATGAAAGGCAGATGGGTAGGAACCTTGTAGGCACATGGGTACAAATATACAATGACAGGGTCAGTAGCTGTTTCTACATCATCTATAACAGATTCAGATATCACAAAGTCATGGCACATGAGATTGGGTCATATGAGTGATAAGGGACTGTTTGAGCTCAGTAAAAGAGGCTTGCTGTGTGGTCAGTCAACAGGACTGATGGAATTCTGTGAGCATTGTGTTTATGAGAAGAAGAAGAGAGTTAGCTTCAAGCAAGCAGTGCATCAAACTAAGGGATTGTTAGACTACATTCATTCAGATTTGTAGAGATCGTCCAGAATTGCTTCCAAAGGTGGTTCCAAGTACCTTCTAATGTTTACTAATAATTTCTCAAGAAAAGTTGGGATTATTTCCTGAAACAGAAGAATAAAGTGTATGACACTTTTAAGAAATGGAAGGCTTTACCTTAGAAGCAGATTAAAAGGTTGAGGATTGACAATGACAATGAATTTGTTGAGGGTGATTTTAGCAAATTTTGTGAGGATCAAGGCGTTGTCAGACACAGGACCTTTACATGTCGACCTCAACAGAATGGAGTGGCAGAAAGACTGAAACGGACTTTACTAGAGAAGGCTCATTGCATGTTGTCAAACGCATGTTTAGGGAGAGAATTTTGGGCAGAGGTAGTTAACATGGCATGTTACTTAGTGAACCGATCACCTCACTCATCGCTTCAGTTGAAGAATCCAGAAGAGGTAGGGTCAGGATCCCCTAATAATTACTCTCATTTAAGAATTTTCGGTTGCCCTACATATGTTTATGTAAATGAAGGGAAGCCGGAGCCTAGAGCCAAGAAGTGCATTTGTCTTAGTTATACATCAGGTGTGAAGGGATTTCGTTTATGAGATTCAATATCTCATAAATTTCTGACTAGTAAAGATTTTACTTTTGATGAGTCGTTGCTACTACATCCGCTGCATATGCCCCCCACTACGTGTGATTCAAATTAGGTGCAAAAGCCAGAAATTGTTCAGATACAGTTAAGTAACACAACTCAGCAACAGGATGTTCCCACAGAGAGTATATAGGCACCTCTAGTACAGACTACTGAAAGAAGTGGAGAGACTGAAATAGTTGAGCAGGTGGAGCAGTATACTATTGCTAGTGGGAGACAGAAGAGACAAGCTAAACCGCCACAGAGGTATGGTTATGAAGAAATGGTAGCATATGATCTTACGATGGCTGAGATAATGGAAGACAGTAAGCCTTCCACCTATTTAGGAGCTGTGCCTAGATCTGATTCAGAAAAGTGGTTGATGACTATGTACAAAGAGATGGAATCATTGCAGAAGAACCAGACTTGGCAGCTTGTTAAGCCTCAATCTGAGAAGAGAGTTATTGGTTATAAATGGGTCTTCAAAAGAAAAGAAGGCATTCCTGGAGTGGAAGATGCAAGGCATAGGGCTCGATTGGTAGCCAAGGGCTACAGTCAGGTACATGGTATTGGCTTTCGTGATATCTTTTGACTTGTTATTAGACATAGTTCCATTCGAGCGATACTTGCTTTATTCATACATGATTTAGAGCTTCAGTAGCTTGATGTGAAAACCACATTCCTGCATGGTGAGATAGAAGAGAGTATTTACATGCATCAGCCTGAAGGCTTCGTTATAGAAGGAAAAGAAGACCATGTCTATTTGTTGAAGAGATCTCTTTATGGTTTGAGGCAATCTCCAAGACAGTGATACAAATGATTTGATCAGTTTATGACCAGTCATGGGTTCTTCAGAAGTAAATATGACAGTTGTGTTTATTTCAGGCAAACAGATTTAGGTTCATTCATTCATCTTCTATTATATATTGACGATATGTTGATTGCAGCTAAGGATATGTTGAATGTTGATAAGTTGAAAGCAATGCTGAAGAGTGAGTTCGAGATGAATGATTCAGACGCAGCCAAGAAGATATGGAAATCAAGAGTGACCAAAAAGCAAGAAAGTTATACTTGTCTCTAAAGAAGTATATTGAGTAGGTTCTAGATCGATTTCATATGAAAGATGCTAAATCAGTTAGCACTCCTTCGGTAGCTCATTTCAAGCTTTCAGCATTGGCTTTGCCTCAGACAGAGGAAGACATCACGTACATGTCACAGGTCCCATACTCCAGTGCGGTTGGTAGCATCATATATGCGAAGGTGTGTACACGTCCAAATATTGCATATGTTGTTGGCAAGGTGAGCAATATATGGCGAATCTAGGTCAAGAGCATTGGCAGGATATTAAATGGATTCTCAAGTATTTACGTGGCACTTCTGATGTTTGTTTGGAATTTGGGAGGAGTAGAAGCTGTTTAGTTGGGTATGTTGAATCAAATTATGGTGGTGACCTCGATAAGAGAGATTTACTTCATGATATGTGTTTTGTTTGGGTGACAGTGCTATAAGTTGGAGAGTAGGTCTACAGTCAATTACCTCATAGTTAACTACAGAAGCAGAGTATATGGGAATAACAGAAGCATTCAAGGAAGCTGTTTGGTCAAAGGGTTTGATTAGTGAACTCAGTGTTGATCAGGGTACAGTTGGTGTTTATTGTGATAATCAGTCAACAATTCATCTAGCCCAGGATCAGATGATCCATCAAGACAGGACGAAGCATATAGATGTCAAGCATAACTTCATTTGGGATCTGATTGAAGAGGGCAAGGATGAACTGAAGAAGATTGGCACAGCTGATAATCCTGCTGATATGGTCACTAAAGTTCTTCCAGCAGAAAGTTCGAGCATTGCTCGGATTTGGTTGAGCTTTCTGTTTTGTTAAGTTAACCATGTGTGGGGTATTTTGTGGAGAAGGTGGAGATTCTTTTGTGAGAAATTTGATATAAGGAGGAGATTTGTTAGGTTGTATCTCAAATTACATGGTTTTGGAAAAGGTGCAGCAGCCGAGAGCACGTGCCGATCAATCGAAAAGTTCGCAGAAAATAATCAGAAGCCGTAAGCACGCCGATCAATCGGGACTTTGTCAATCGATAGGGAGGTCGATTGACTAGGACTTCAATTGATCGGGACCCTAAACACGCGTGACCTAATTTACGTTTAAGTATAAATATAAGAAGAAGGTTCGTGATTATGTATCCAATTTAAATGTGAGCATGCACCGTCTAAGAGAGAAAAGAGAGGAAGTGACATTACAATTCTTCCATTGTTTTCATTCAATAAAATTCTCCATCTTTGCCCGTGGTTTTTTCCCTCTCGATTGAAGAGGGTTTTCCACGTAAATAGCCGTGTTCTTCGTTTGTTCTCTTTTACTTTTTGTTTACTTCTCTTGTGTGTTATAGTATTTGAATTGAATTAGAGTCTTGGGTGTTATTTCCGCACAAGAAGGTCTTATTTCCTTCTCAATTATATTTCTAAAATTTTAATATTTTGTTTAAAATCTTATTTGGCTATTATTTTTTAAAATTTTAATATTTGCTCATAATTTAAATCATTAAAATTATAAAAGTAGCATATCTCTTCTTGCTTGTAGATAGCCTTTTAATCATAATTTAACAAAAATACATTGAATATAAAACTTTACTAGATTAATACAAGTCGATTTAGATCAAAATACAGAATAATTCAATAAAATGTGCATATAATAAATAAAAATAAGATGAAAAGAGATATGAAAGCAAACCATCTCTATATTACTAAGCTTATATATACGTAAGTATATTGCCTTTGTCCATTCTTGAATAAAAATCTGTCACCTACAATGAGTCCCTACACATTGATTATATCAAACATGCATCTTGAACATTTAATTGTATAAGATACACTAAAAAGAAATTTAAAAGGTAACTAGATACCATAAAATTTTCCTTTATGATTAGTTCTCAGAAAGTTGAATTCAATCGATTTTGTTGAACTGAATCGATTTTGAGAGGTGAGCTCCTTTTTTTGAAGAACAATTTCTTTTCATATGATTTTGTTACCGTAGATTTTATAATTTGAGAATTATAGGATTTGGGGGAGAAAGAAGATAGAGATTAGGAAGATAGAGAAGAGAAATTAGGGTTAGAGGTAGAAGAAGAAGGGAGAGCCGAGAAAGAGGAGAGAGAAGAGAGAGAAAGAGGAGAGAGAAAGATAATTTTATTTCATTTAACATACCTTCTCATACAACCTTACCCCCTATTTATAGAGATTAGAGGGACTAATATCCAACTAATACTAACGGTATTCTAATACGTAAGAAAATAATCTAGATTATTACTGAAATAAGACTACCTATTAAAATATTAAAATACTAAAATAATAACGGTATCCCCCTTATAAAGATCCTTGTCCTCAAGGATCTAGGTATTGATATCCGAATTGGTAACCCTCCGGGATCAAATATAAAAATTACAAATACACAAACATTTAAATACAACACAGGGGCAAAATCGTAATTATAACTCATTTTCAAACCCATTTTTTTCTCCTTCCCCTGCCTCGTGACCCAGTACCCTGAAACCCTAAACCCAACACCACCTAAGTGGTAAGGCGGCATTCCGGCGAAATCGGGTGGTGTGACGTCAAGGAAATGGCGGCGAGTAAGGTACGACCCAGACTGGAGGAGGTGGTGGTGGGCCTCGATCATCATGGCGTTGCTTCCCTCCTCTGAAATGACAGCCAATATGCACGAAGGAGGTGGATGCTCGACGATCGCCGACGGCTCGTCTACTCCCGGTGGCTCCGGCGCCTTGTCCTGGGTTCGATCGTTCTCCTTCCCCAGATCTCCGGTCCCTTCGCTGCCGGAATTGATGATCGGTGGCAGAGGTTCCAAACCCTCAACCTCATCTCCATTTTCGACCAGATCTGGTGGCTCCGGAGCTTCATTGAAAGTCGAATCTGACAGGTCCAGTGAGCCTTTCTCCTCTATCACCACCGTGGACCCGAGGGCTGTCTCTGATTCCGTCTGATTCTTGGGCGGTTCAACCTCCGGTAGCGGCACCTGAATGGACATAGCTATCACCTGATCACTCAGCTCCTTCATCTGCGCAGCTATCGCCCCAAAAGCAGCTTTAATTTCATCTCGGACCGCAGCTATGGATTGATCAAGCTTGTCCTCTACTCACCTAATTTCAGCATCCATAGAGGCTTGCATTGGTTCAGGCATTTTGTCGAACACCTGATGTGTGGGCTTGAAAAAACAGTTGTTAACCACTTGGTGAGACATGCTCGAGGCTACCAGCTGCTTGTGACGATCGATGATGATCATGTAAGGTGGGTTGAGATTTTTTCTTGATTTCTCTCACTTTTCTTTTTTTTTTTTGTGACAGTGGGGTGGGGCTTGAGGATGGTGAAGAAATGGGTCTGAATTTTTTTTTTTTTTTAATATCAAAATAGGGAAGAAGAAGAAAATGACAGATTATGACGATGGGTGACGATGAAGATGAAAATGGTGATTCCGACGGCGGCGGCGGTTGATGAACGGCAGTGATGGTGGTCGAGGACCAACTAGCTCTGATACCAATGTTACCGTAGATTTTAGAATTTGAGAATTATAGGATTTGGGGGAGAAAGAAGATAGAGATTAGGAAGATAGAGAAGAGAAATTAGGGTTAGAGGTAGAAGAAGAAGGGAGAACCGAGAAAGAGGAGAGAGAAGAGAGAGAAAGAGGAGAGAGAAAGATAATTTTATTTTATTTAACATACCTTCTCATACAACCTTACCCCCTATTTATAGAGATTAGAGGGAATAATACCCAACTAATACTAACGGTATTCTAATACGTAAGAAAATAACCTAGATTATTACTGAAATAAGACTACCTATTAAAATATTAAAATACTAAAATAATAAGGAGTAGTTAACTAATTTTTACTGTAACAGATTTCTTCTTCTTTAAACTTAATTCGTTGGTTTTTTTTTTATTTTTAATTTTAAGTACATTCTTTCATTTTAAAATTAAAGTTAATTTAAATAATATTTTTTAATTAGGTCAACATGGACATTACTTTGAAATATTTTTGAAAATTGTGCCATTTTTGTAAATTTTATTTTTCATGTTATTTTATGCAACGACTCCAGTTGCTTACTCAGATAAAAGGCATTTTCTATTATGGTAGTGTTACTCCAGCATGCTGATTGGAAATTAGCACCCATGCCTAGTAGTTTACCAAAACATCCTAGTGCCTCATAGAGGCTCCCGTCATAGCATGATCAAGGGAGTAAGATCGACGCAGTCTTATTCTTATAGGGTGCTATCCTACAAGGCGCTCCTATTCCCTAACCGTTGTGTCTACGGCTTGATTTTTATTAAATTTTCACCTAGCCTTCAGGTCTAATATATAGAGTTGGCAAGCATAACATCCACATATAAGTCCAAATGGGGTTCCATCTTGTAATCAATTGGCATTACGTAGAGCAATCTACTAGGATTATGTGATGATCTCTTTTTTCTCACAAATCCAGTGTGGGATTCTTCAAGACTCACATGTGGAGCTCCCAACAATTTTTAACCGGCACTAAGCTTTATTTACGACCATATCTTCGGTAAGGTTTAGTTGGGTAAGGTAATTTCTAATTGTCCCTATCCGACTTTTCTTCGGCTTGCCTCAACCTCACTTCCAGTATATGTTATATAGTTGTTTACATTTTCTAACAAGGGCGGTAGTCCTTCTTATCAAAACATGCCCAAATCATCACAAACGTCACTCTTGCAACTTGTCTTAAATGGGAGCCACGACTAATTTCTTCTTTAAAACATCATTTTTGATCATTTTCTACCTAGTACGCCCACACAGTCCCCACAACATCCCCATTTCCGCCAAATTCCACTTTTGGGTGTGGTGTCGTTTAACCGGCTAATATTTGCAGCATACGATATGTCCGGTCTTACAACAGTCTTATGCCAGCCCACTTTAATCCAATTATTAACATCCTCATCAACTCTGCTATCTTATTGCACCATATAGCCAAAATATCTGAAGCATTCTTTTTTGCTTGCATTCTGCTTCAATCTCCCCTTCTTTATGCTTGGTTTGGTTGTGGTACAAAACTTCAATTCCATATACTTAGTTTTTCATCTATAGAGCCAAAAATCTTCCAATTCTAATGCACTTCTTCAAATTTTCAAATTTCTAGGTTCTCATTCACTCTCTCTCTTGATTCTTCTGTTAGAACTACATCATCTACACCAAGGCACATCCCCTTGGATGTTCTTAGTGAGCTTGTCTATAATGAGAACAAACAGAAAAGGGTTTAAAGTTGATACACAGATCTTATAGAATTACAATAACGTTTTGATAAATTTAGGATGTCTACCAAACCTTATTTTCTTACATATTTTCTCTTGATTTTTTGAAGAAGACAAATAAAAGATGTTTGTTTGCAAGAATTGTAAAATATTTAGACGAAATGTCACTTCATGAAGGGACGTGTCCCTTCATAAAGAGACACTTGCAAAATATAAATAATCCCTCTATTATCATATTTAGTGGAGGAGATCATTCTTGTGTTTAAAAATTGAGATTATTATAAAAATAATTGATAATAAACACTTGAACGAATTGGCAAGAAATTGTTGTGAAAGTCTTGAAAATTATTATTCTCATTCATTTCACTATGTCTGTCCTCTTACATATCTTCGCTTCATTTTTGGTTGTCGTTGTATCCCCGAGGATATTTTATACTTGGAAATAAGTTTTAAGAAAAGTGATTACATGGCCTCAACACCTGAGATCGTTGGGTTACCCGTCTTCTGGTTTATTGGGAAATTCTTTGATATTTTTCAGTGTTGTCCTTCTCTCTCTTATCTCTTCCACTCTCTACTCCCTACACGCTCTACTCCTTTATAGGTCTGCGCTGTATAGCATGTAGGAGCTCTTTCCCTACATGCTTTGTTGAGCTTTTTTATTTTGTATTTATGAGTACTTTGTATCTATGTACATATATGTATTTTATACTCTAGTATATTCATTGTAATTAAGTAGGTCTACAATATTCTTTGTAGACTTGCTAGTGTTCTTTTCCTCTTCCTCTTCCTCGCTTCCTCAACTGGCCATTAAGGCTTTTACTAGAAGTTTTATTGCTTGTAACTTGTAAGTGGGAGATCTAGAGTTGAGTCTTTTCCTTGTATTTGTTATTAGTTTAAATAACTTAGTTGATGTACCTTTTTATTCATCCAAAAAAAAAATTTAGTTTCCTCTATTGTTAGTTCTTTGTTTAATTTTAATTTTTTTACATGCTTGTTTGCTTATACCTGTTGCCCTTCACGCTTAAATGCATAAATGTCTGAATTGTTTTTGATGCTTTGCATGCTCTCTTTACACGCTTTCTACATGCCCTACGTGCTCGTCTTACATGCCCTTCTTTCCATCTTTCTTTCAGGCTCTTCATAACTATCAAATTTCAAAGATTAGATTGGGGGTCCTCAAAAACAGCCTCTCGTCAGGGTCTCACCTTGACGGGGTAAGGCTGCCTACATCCTAACCCCCAGACCCAGTGCAAGCGGGAACCCGTGGGACACTAGCACTGTTGTTGTTGTTCTTTGATATTTTTTAGTATAAAGAAAACCTTATACAATGGGAAAGATTTCTCGTGTATAAATAAAAATTATTTAATATAAAGAAACTCCTATCCAGTTATGCAATCAATACTTTAGTTCGTCGGCCAAAAAAAAAATTAAAATAATAATACTTTAGTTCATATCTGTCTGTAACTTTCCCTAGCTAATACTAAATGCACTAATTATTATTCCCAAAAAATAATAATAATAAATGCACTAATTCACTTACTTAGGCCTTATTTGATTGTCATATGAATTAAATTTCTATGGAAAGTTATATTTTCTAATAATTCAATTCCTGCGTCAATTTCTTAAGAAGTAGGTAAAAAGTGTTTGGTTACTAGGATGGAAAATAGAATTCCTTAAACAGATTAGTTAAGACAAAAGAATTAGAACTTAACTAGGGAAGATTAAGTAAATTACTTCCTTTTCTACTTTTGACATTTTATTTACTTTCTACCAACTAATAAATATTTACTTCCTACATATCAAATCAGACCTTAATTTATGTACCTAGCAATATGAACAATGACAAAATATCATTAGATAACAAAGCACAATGTTAAATTCATGAATTGTTTTATAAGTTGATAACCTTTACTTATAAATTAAGTACACAAATGGAGTAGTATATACCTTTTTTTCCCGATAATTAGAGAGGATAAACTTGGGATACAAGAGCCAACACCTTAAATAAGAGACCCAGAAAGCACAAACAAAGTGTGGAAAGGGGGAAAAAAATAAGAAACTTGCAAAACAAGAGAGACAAACCCAACCCTCAGAACAATACCAAAATAACAAAAAGAACACAATAGAGCAAAAGAAAAAATACTACCTCCAACCTGCAGTACTAGATGCCAAAGAAAAGGCAATCATCCACAAGCAACTCTAGACAAACGAAGAAAGCCCAACCAAATATGACAACGAAGATAAACGCCTAGAAGTAGGAACAACCACACTCCGAAATATTGAAAAGGAACTAAAAAGAAACACCCGAGCAAGCCCCAACCAAGCAGCAAAAGGACAAATAACATCAGCCAACTTAGACTTGAATTACTCAACTTCCTTAGGAATCATTTCACTTATTCGCTACGAGAAAAAAATAGAACTTTGGCAATGGGTCGTTGTGAAAAGATATATTGTTGTCGCTAAAAATATTTTTAGCAACCACCATTGTGGCGGTGTGGTTGTTGGATAAGATCTCATTGTGAAAGATCACTTGCTACGACCCTTTTTTTTAATAATTAAAAGAAAATGATTCCCAGTATGCACGAGTCTTTGAAGATAGATTATGCGATTTCAGGAATTTAAAACAAGCTCTTAACTAGTAGGCCCCTTTTTAAACAGTTAAAGTGTCCACAACAAATTGAGCACAACTTTTACAATCCACTTATATTATAACACGTATGTAAGTTATTTATATTTTATATTTACATATTTATTTACAATTAATCATAAATACATTACTATTTTTTCAATTTTGATTAATAATATGCAAAAATAGAAGGGAAATCGTACGAAATGGACCCCCCAGCCTTTCTTTAATCTTTTTTAGACCCCCTTAACCCAAAATAGACCTTTTTGGACAAAATTGCCCCTCCCACTTCAAAACTCAACCTGTGCACTCCCTCCCCCACTTCTCTCTCCTCATTTAATGCATGGCAGGCAAAAGGACACTTTTTTGACTTTTTTCATTCTTTCTTTCAATTTTTTTCCCACCGATTTGTTTTCCTTCTATCATATCTCATTCTCTCTCCCCTTTTTTTGAACAGAGATATCGCATTCTCTCGTCTTTCTACTTCTTCTCTTATTTTCGAATTTTTTTGTCAAAAAAAAAAAATATTATTTTCGAATTTTCGAGCTCCATTCTTAGCGTGCTGCGTGTTTCCTCGTCCAACTTGGGTCCTTGGGTAAAATCATACACGGTGTACGGTGAGTTTTAATGGTCTAAAATCAATATTTACATTTTTTTTTCAAGTTTTACTGGTATAATAGTGTAAAATCAACTTTTATAAGTGTGTTTCAAGTAATTATTGGTGTATGTTGAATCATACACTGTGTATGATTAGTTATATTGCGTAAAATCAACTTATATTAGTGTATTTGAAGCAAATGGTGGTATATGATCAATCGTACATAATGTATAATGAGTTTTAATGGTCTAAAATTAATATTTGCAAGTTTTTTTTTTTAGTTTTACAGTTATAATAGTGTAAAATCAACCTTTATAAATGTATTTCAAGTAATTATTGGTGTATGTCTAATCATACACTATATATGATGGGTTATATTGGTGTAAAATCAACTTATATTAGTGTATTTGAAGTAAATAGTGGTGTATGATCAATCATACACAATGTATGCTGAGTTTTAATGGTCTAAAATTAATATTTGCATATTTTTTACAAGTTTTGCTGGTATAATGGTGTAAAATCAACCTTTATAAGTATGTTTCAAATAATTATTGGTGTATGTGGAATGATACACTGTGTACGGTGGGTTATATTGGTGTAAAATCAACGTATATTAGTGTATTTGAAGTAAATAGTGGTGTATGATCAATCATACACAATGTACGATGAATTTTAATGGTCTAAAATCAATATTTGCATTTTTTTTTTCAAGTTTTGCGGGTATAATGGTGTAAAATCAACCTTTATAAGTGTGTTTCAAGTAATTATCGGTGTGTGTTGAATCATACACTGTGTATGATGGGTTATATTGGTGTAAAATAAAATAATATTAGTGTATTTGAAATAAATAGTCACGTATGATCAATCATACACAATGTATAATGAGTTTTAATGGTCTAAAATCAACATTTGCATGCTTTTTTCAAGTTTTACTGGTATAATAGTGTAAAATCAACCTTTATAAATGTGTTTCAAGTAATTATTGGTGTATGTTGAATCATACACCGTGTATGATGGGTTATATTGGTGTAAAATCGACTCATATTAGTGTATTTGAAGTAAATAGTGGTGTACGATCAATCATATACAATGTATGATGAGTTTTAATGGTCTAAAATCAATATTTGTATGTTTTTTTCAAGTTTTACTGGTATAATGGTCTAAAATCAACCTTTATAAGTATGTTTCAATTAATTATTGGTGTATGTGGAGTCATACACTGTGTATGATGGGTTATATTGGTGTAAAATCAACGTATATTAGTGTATTTGAAGTAAATAGTGGTGTATGATCAATCATACACAATGTATGATGGATTTTAATGGTCTAAAATCAATATTTTCATATATTTTTTTTCAAGTTTTGCTGGTATAATGGTGTAAAATTAACCTTTATAAGTGTGTTTCAAGTAATTATCGGTGTATGTTGAATCTTACATTGCGTATGATGGGTTATATTGGTGTAAAATCAACTTATATTAGTGTATCTGAAGTAAATAGTGGCGTATGATCAATCATACACAATGTATTATGAGTTTTAATGGTCTAAAATCAACATTTGCATGCTTTTTTCAAGTTTTACTGGTATAATAGTGTAAAATCAACCTTTATAAATGTGTTTCAAGTAATTATTGGTGTATATTGAATCATACACCGTGTATGATGGGTTATATTGGTGTAAAATCAACTCATATTAGTGTAGTTGAAGTAAATAGTGGTGTATGATCAATCATACACAATGTATGATGAGTTTTAATGGTCTAAAATTAATATTTGTAAGTTTTTTTTAAGTTTTGCTGGTATAATGGTGTAAAATCAACCTTTATAAGTGTGTTTCAAATAATTATTGGTGTATGTCGAATCATACACTGTGTATGATGGGTTATATTGGTGTAAAATTAACTTATATTAGTGTATTTGAAGTAAATAGTGGTGTATGATTAATCATACATAATGTATGATGAGTTTTAATAGTCTAAAATCAACATTTTCATTTTTTTTAAGTTTTGCTGGTATAATTGTGTAAAATCAACCATTATAAGTGTGTTTCAAGT